>JBBBDQ010002059.1:0-600000 GCA_037127315.1 Ascarosepion bandense
AGGAGTAGGGATAGAGCAGTGAGAAGCATAACATTTAGATCTAGTGAGACCAAAGTTTCATCTTTCCATGGGAGTAGGGATAGAGCAGTGAGAGGCATAACATTTAGATCTAGTGAGACCAAAGTTTCATCTTCCCATGGGAGTAGGGATAGAGCAGTGAGAGGCATAACATTTAGATCTAGTGAGACCAAAGTGTCATTTTTCCATGGGAGTAGGGATAGAGCAGTGAGAGGCATAACATTTAGATCTAGTGAGACCAAAGTTTCATCTTCCCATGGGAGTAGCGATAGAGCAGTGAGAGGCATAACATTTAGATCTAGTGAGACCAAAGTTTCATCTTTCCCATGTAAGTAGGGATAGAACAGTGAGAGGCAGAACATTTAGATCTAGTGAGACCAAAGTTTCATCTTCCCATGGGAGTAGGGATAGAGCAGTGAGAGGCATAACATTTAGATCTAGTGAGACCAAAGTTTCATCTTCCCATGGGAGTAGGGATAGAGCAGTGAGAGTATAACATTTAGACCTAGTGAGATCAAAGTTTAGCTCTTTTTCCAAGGGAGTAGGGATAGAGCTGTGAGAGTATAACATTTAGATCTAGTGAGATCAAAGTTTCATTTTTCCATGGGAGTAGGGATAGAGCTGTGGAGAGGGTATAACATTTAGATCTAGTGAGATCAAAGCCATTTTTCCATAAGAGTAGGGGATAGAGAAAGTAGAGGTATAACATTTAGATCTAGTGAGATCAAAGTTTCATTTTTCCATGGGAGTAGGGATAGAGCTGTGAGAGAGGCATAACATTTAGATCTAGTGAGATCAAAGTTTCATTTTTCCATATAGGGATAGAGCAGTGAGAGGTATTACCATTTAGATCTAGTGAGATCAAAGTTTCATTTTTCCATGGGAGTAGTGATAGAGCTGTGAGAGGTACAATATTTAGATCTAGTGAGATCAAAGTTTCATCTTTCCACATGGAGTAGGGATAGAGCTGTGAGAGGCATAACATTTAGATCTAGTAGCCCAAAGTTTCATCTTCCCATGGGAGTAGGGACAGAACAGGGAGAGGTGCATAACATTTAGATCTAGTGGAGACCAAAGTTTCATCTTCTCATGGGAGTAGGGATAGAGCAGTGAGAGGCATATCATTTACTATGGGAGAACAAAGGTTCATTTTTCCATGGGAGTAGGGACAAGCAGGTAGAGGGAGGTATAACATTTAGATCTAGTGAGACTCAAAGGTTCATTTTTCCATGGGAGTAGGGATAGAGCAGTGAGAGGCATAACATTTAGATCTTGTGAGAACAAAGGTTCATTTTCCCATGGTAGTAGGGATAGAGCAGTGAGAGGTATAACATTTAGATCTAGTGGGAGAGACGAAAAGGTTCATCTTCCCATGGGAGTAGGGATAGAGCAGTGAGAGGCATAACATTTGGATCTAATGATACCAAAGTTTCATCTTCCCATGGGAGTAGGGATAGAGCAGTGAGAGGCATAATATTTAGATCTAGTGAGACCAACGTTTCATCTTCCCATGGGAGTAGGGATAGTGCAGTGAGAGGCATAACATTTAGATCTAGTAAGACCAAAATTTCATCTTCCCATGGGAGTATAGCGATAGAGCTGTGAGAGGTAGTTAACATTTAGATCTGTAGGACAAAAGTTTCATCTTCCCATGGAGTAGGGATAGAGCATTGAGAGGCATAACATTTAGATCTAGTGAGACCAAAGTTTCATCTTCCCATAGGAGAAGGGATAGAGCAGTGAGAGGGGCATAACATTTGGATCTAATGATACCAAAGTTTCATTTTTCCATGGGAGTAGGGATAGAGCAGTGAAAGGCATAACATTTAGACCTAGTGAGACCAAAAGTTCATCTTCCCATGGTAGTAGGGATAGAGCAGTGAGAGGCATAACATTTAGATCTAGTGAGACCAAACGTTCATTTTTCCATGGGAGTAGGGATAGAGCAGTGAGAGGCATAACATTTAGATCTAGTGAGACCAAAGTTTCATCTTCTACAAGTAGGGATAGAGCAGTGAGAGGCATAACATTTAGATTATGTGAGAACAAAGGTTCATTTTTCCATGGGAGTAGGGACAAAGCAGTGAGAGGTATAACATTTAGATCTAGTGAGACCAAAGGTTCATTTTTCCATGGGAGTAGGGATAGAGCAGTGAGAGGCATAACATTTAGATCTTTGTGAGAACAAAGTTTCATTTTCCCATGGTAGTAGGGATAGAGCAGAGGAGGTATAACATTTAGATCTAGTGAGACGAAAGGTTCATCTTCCCATGGGAGTAGGGATAGAGCAGTGAGAGGCATAACATTTGGATCTAATGATACCAAAGTTTCATCTTCCCATGGGAGTAGGGATAGAGCAGTGAGAGGCATAATATTTAGATCTAGTGAGACCAACGTTTCATCTTCCCATGGGAGTAGGGATAGTGCAGTGAGAGGCATAACATTTTCAGATCTAGTAAGACCAAATTTCATCTTCCCATGGGAGTAGCGACATAGAGCTGTGAGGAGGCATAACATTTAGATCTGTGAGACAAAAGTTTCATCTTCCCATGGGAGTAGGGATAGAGCACGCAGAGAGGCATAACATTTAGATCTAGTGAGACTATGTTTCATCTTCCCATAGGATAGTGATAGAGTAGTGAGAGGCATAACATTTGGATCTAATGGATACCAAAGTTTCATTTTTCCATGGGAGTAGGGATAGAGCAGTGAAAGGTAGCAACATTTAGACCTAGTGAGACCAAAAGTTCATCTTCCCATGGTAGTAGGGATAGAGCAGTGAGAGGCATAACATTTAGATCTAGTGGAGACCAAACGTTCATTTTTCCATGGGAGTAGGGATAGAGCAGTGAGAGGCATAACATTTAGATCTAGTGAGACCAAAGTTTCACTTCTGCTATAGGGATAGAGCAGTGAGAGGCATGCTTCTTAGATTATGTGAGAACAAAGGTTCATTTTTCCATGGGAGTAGGACAAAGTAGCAGGAGGTATAACATTTAGATCTAGTGAGACCAAAGGTTCACGCCCATGGGAGTAGGGATATAGCAGTGAGAGGCATAACATTTGTAGATCTTGTGAGAACAAAGTTTCATTTTCCCATGGTAGTAGGGATAGGAGTTAGCAGGAGGTATAACATTTAGATCTAGTGAGATGAAAGTGTCTCCATTCTTCCCATGGGAGTAGGGATAGAGCAGGAGAGGCATAACATTTGGATCTAATGATACCAAAGTTTCATCTTCCCATGGGAGTAGGGATAGAGCAGTGAGAGGCATACTATTTAGATCTAAGGAGACCAACGTTTCATCTTCCCATGGGAGTAGGGACAGTGCAGTGAGGTGTACACATTTAGATCTCAGGTAACAAAAATTTCATCTTCCCATGGGAGTAGCGATAGAGCTGTGAGAGGCATAACATTTAGATCTGTGAGACAAAAGTTTCATCTTCCCATGGGAGTAGGGATAGAGCATTGAGAGGCATAACATTTAGATCTAGTGAGACCAAAGTTTCATCTTCCCATAGGAGAAGGGATAGAGCAGTGAGAGGCATAACATTTGGATCTAATGATACCAAAGTTTCATTTTTCCATGGGAGTAGGGATAGAGCAGTGAAAGGCATAACATTTAGACCTAGTGAGACCAAAAGTTCATCTTCCCATGGTAGTAGGGATAGAGCAGTGAGAGGCATAACATTTAGATCTAGTGAGACCAAACGTTCATTTTTCCATGGGAGTAGGGATAGAGCAGTGAGAGGCATAACATTTAGATCTAGTGAGACCAAAGTTTCATCTTCTCATGGGAGTAGGGATAGAGCAGTGAGAGGCATAACATTTAGATCTAGTGAGACCAAAGTTTCATCTTCCCATAGGAGAAGGGATAGAGAAGTGAGAGGCATAACATTTGGATCTAATGATACCAAAGTTTCATTTTTCCATGGGAGTAGGGATAGAGCAGTGGGAGGCATAACATTTAGACCTAGTGAGACCAAAAGTTCATCTTCCCATGGTAGTAGGGATAGAGCAGTGCGAGGCATAACATTTAGATCTTGTGAGACCAAAGGTTCATTTTTCCATGGGAGTAGGGATAGAGCAGTGAAAGGCATAACATTTAGACCTAGTGAGACCAAAAGTTCATCTTCCCATGGTAGTAGGGATAGAGCAGTGAGAGGCATAACATTTAGATCTAGTGAGACCAAACGTTCATTTTTCCATGGGAGTAGGGATAGAGCAGTGAGAGGCATAACATTTAGATCTAGTGAGACCAAAGTTTCATCTTCTCATGGGAGTAGGGATAGAGCAGTGAGAGGCATAACATTTAGATCTAGTGAGACCAAAGTTTCATCTTCCCATGGGAGTAGCGATAGAGCAGTGACTGGCATAACATTTAGATCTAGTGAGACCAAAGTTTCATCTTTCCATGGGAGTAGGGACAGAGCAGTGAGAGGCATAACATTTAGATCTAGTAAGACCAAAATTTCATCTTCCCATGGGAGTAGGGATAGAGCATTGAGACGCATAACATTTAGATCTAGTGAGACCAAAGTTTCATCTTCCCATAGGAGTAGGGTTGGAGCAGTGAGAGGCATAACATTTAGATCTTGTGAGACCAAAGGCTCATTTTTCCATGGGAGTAGGGATAGAGCAGTAAGAGGCATAACATTTAGATCTAGTGAGACCAAACTTTCATTTTCCCATGGTAGTAGTGATAGAGCAGTGAGAGGTATAACATTTAGATCTAGTGAGACGAAAGGTTCATCTTCCCATGGGAGTAGGGATAGAGCAGTGAGAGGCATAACATTTGGATCTAATGATACCAAAGTTTCATCTTCCCATGGGAGTAGGGATAGAGTAGTGAGAGGCATAACATTTAGATCTAGTGAGACCAAAGATTCATCTTTCCACAGGAGTAGATATAGAGCAGTGAAAGTCATAACATTTAGACCTAGTGAGACCAAAAGTTCATCTTCCCATGGTAGTAGGGATAGAGCAGTGAGAGGCATAACATTTAGATCTAGTGAGACCAAACGTTCATTTTCCCATTGTAGTAGGGATAGAGCAGTGAGAGGCATAACATTTAGATCTAGTGAGACCAAATTTTCATCTTTCCATGGGAGTAGGGATAAAGCAGTGAGAGGCATAACATTTGGATCTAATGAGAGTAGGGATAGAGCAGTGAGAGGCTCGCCACATCCTGCCTGTGAGAGAAAGTTTGGAGGATGAAAAATAATTTGTCACCCAAAAGAGATGGAGACAATTTTGGACTCTATCAAAACTAAAAATGAGGACTAGGCAACCCCCCATCCAAATTTGGCAACAGTACTCCATTTTCAGTTTGATTTTGGCCCATATGATTGTAGAGGATAACATGAGGAGTCAGGTATGTACTGTAGCAGGACAGGAAGCCAATCATTTTATCTGCATCTTTAGCAATGTATCATATATAAAAGTTCCACTTGAGTTTTGTAGTGAGTTTGAGACATCCATTCTTTGTGAATGTCCTTTGTCATCTAATATAGATTTTTAAGGTAAAGATCGAGGGAAAGAGCTTTACCTTGTCTGTCAAGGAAGATATGACTTCAGGACTATATATAATAGTAGGAACAGCTGCTTTACCTCTGCTCATAATTTGGTTGTGAGCTTCCAGAATTTGCTTTAGTTTAATTTGTTTTGTTTTTAACCTTGGCCTAGACAGCTTACACGTAGGTGCCCTTAACATTCTTACAGTGATTGCAGGTGATTCTAAAAGAATCAAGTACCAGACTACATTGCTTTTTGCAATAGATATTGAAGTAGTTCTTACAGTGAGCTGCAGTTTGTTCAGGGGTGAACCAGAGCTGATTGTTTGGTTTTTGCTGGAATTTTAGGAAAGTTATAAAACACTCCATTTCCAGAAAGGCTCTATTCAGAGATTAGGGCAACAGTTTTAGGGTCAACACGTTTGAAGAAGACCCATTGGAAGAAGGCGGGGATAAAGAAGATTGCTCAGGGGTGCTTGTGCATCAACTATCCCAATTTGATTTTGATTTAGTATTAGAAGCATAGTGATTTGGGTGAGGGAATGCATACAAAAGTTAATTATTCTGCTTTGAAAAAGAATAAAAATAAATGTTAAGATTTAGAATAACAATTATTCCTGTCATGGACACAAGGTGTGAATTTACAGTTGTTTTGAAAATGCATATCATTTTGATCCATGAATGACTGGGCAGAAATTTTTCCTGCAGTAGGTTGCCATTTCTTTTTATGGCAGACTGGTTGTCAATCAAGGCTATAGAACCCAATCTGTCTTGCTATTCAACTCATATCTGGAGGAAGAAGAGATGGATTCATACCTTTTCCAAGACTCAGAATCACAAATCAGGGAGCCGAGTTTAAATTCCAGTTGAATTTCTCACATTCACTTCCACACAAATACCCTTGGGAAAGGTATTAATCCATCTCTTCCCTCCAGTTATGGATTAAATTATAGGGCAGATTGGGTTCTATAACCTTGGCTGGCAACCAGTCTACCACGGAAAGTAATGGCAACCTACTGTGGGATAATCTTCTGCCCAGTCAGTCATGTCTCTTTCAAGACATGATCCCCCAAAGTGTGTATCACATATAGCAGGGTTTTTCAAACTGTGGTCTGCGGACCCTGTGGCCCGCAAGGATAAGATAGGGGGTCCGTGGATTAACTCATCATGTGAAATTCAAAGTATAAACTAAGCTTAAAACCAGTTTTTACTATGTTAATGCAAAACTATAAGTTATTTTTGAGTAAAAATTTATATATAAATTTC
Source organism: Ascarosepion bandense (assembly GCA_037127315.1). Classification (NCBI taxonomy): domain Eukaryota; kingdom Metazoa; phylum Mollusca; class Cephalopoda; order Sepiida; family Sepiidae; genus Ascarosepion; species Ascarosepion bandense. Next base: position 6,796 of record JBBBDQ010002059.1, read on the forward strand.
ATAGGCATTTATAGTGGGTCCCTAGACTAAAACTTGAAATATAAAGGGGTCCGTAAGTCAAAAAGTTTGAAAACCCCTGACATATGGCACTTAACTGACTGAAGATTCTTGACAAAATTCAAAGAAGGGTCTCTAATGTAGCAAACCCTACTATGCTTACCCATGTCTCTTGTGTCTATATGAAAAAATATATATTATTAAATTTTAAATCCTTTAAATAAACATAATGAAATAAATGTCATATGTAAACATTGCAAAATGTTCACCTTAGAATATGGTTAAAAAGATTCTTTGTAAAAAAAATAATAAATAAAAAAATAAAAATGTTTATTAACTTATATCTGATAATTTGTTTTATATTATGAAAGAATGATAATTAAATACAGGAAACAACACCAGAAAAATAAAATCCCTGAAGAGTGAAAACATCAAAGCAATGACTTCACAAAAATATCAATTGTAGCATGACTGAAATAATTCTGCTCAGCTAATGGAAAAACTTCACATCAATCTTATTAATGCTCTATCTATATATCTTGATATTATAAACACTTTATGACAAAAAGCTAACTTGCCTAAAATGCCTTTCTAGCAGTAAACTACTGAAAAACAGCAATTTCAGCACTAAGCATCATTATAATTTAACAATATATATATCTATATTTTATTTACTATAATAGCTGCTTTTACTTATAAAATAATAGATATTTTCTACAAATGATTTTGGATCCATTTTGATAAGCAAAAAATGAGGACAAATCAAATAAATCTACTGACTCTATAAAATAACTGAGATGTTTTTAAAAGTAAACATAGAACCGTTTGAAGGCTATGGAGCCTGACTGATCATTAATAAAGATTTTCATCATTAAACAGTCAATATTTTATCAATAAGGAATTATTGGAAACCAATTTTATTGGAATTCTGGACGATCAGAACAACTTTTTAAAACTTTCTTGAAGCTCAAGAAGATTTCCCTAATGGAAACCAGAGAGAAAAAATAATTGAAAAAAAATTTTCTTTTGCTTGAAGCAACAGACAACAAAGATTGAAAAAAAATGGAAAGGTTTGAATTTTCAAAGTTGCAGACAAAGAGTTCTGATGCATTTCTTTGTTTTTTTGTTATCTCTGTCGTCTTCAAGTAGCTTCAGGAATTTTGTGGAGGAACAGGATAATTTAATCATTTAACAAGGTTTTACAATCAATCTCTCTTTTATGGAAGAGTGGATACTGGTTTATTTGATAGGAATCCCATGTTTGACGTGATAAAGAATTTCAGAATTGATAAAAGTGATTTTAACTTTCTTTCAGTAAATTCAGTTATTTTAACTCCAATGGTAAAAAAACCTGACTTATTGCAAAATCCAAAATTTTTTGTACATATTACTCCTTTACATTTTCATTATTTCTTTCATTTGTATACTGATGGTAATAATAATTAACCATTTCTTTAGAAAGAAATATTTAGCATTTATTCAACAAGCAGCCAGTGCTACTCTGCTGGGATCAAAGTGTAGTATCTGTTCTCAGGTACTCGCTTCCTGTTCACCAATGTGAAAACAATGACCAGCTAAGACTAGCTTTTGACCAGCTTTAAACAAGCAATTACCAGCTAAGACCAGCTTTGTACCCAGTTACCATGTAAGCAGGGGCTGGGTAATCTTTGACCAATGGCCTGAGCATATCCACTCAGGTTCCCCACATTATAAACTGACCTTGTGTCACAACTCAGTCCAGTGGGGAAGTAGGGTAAATATCAAGTGTAGTATCTGTTCTCAGATAATTACTTCCTGCCCGGCAGCCGGGTTTGAAGCTATGACCAGCTAATACTAGCTTTTGACCAGCTTTGACAAGCGATGATCAGCTAAGACCAGTTTTGTATCTAGTTACCACATAAGCGGGGACTGGGTAGTCTTTGACCAATGGCCTGAGCATACGTGCTCAGGTTCCCCACGTTAAAAACTGACCTTGTGTCACAACTCACTCCAGTGGGAGAGTAGGGTAAATCAAAAGTGTAGTATCTGTTCTCAGGTTCTCACTTCCTGTTTGCCAGCCGGGAAGCAATGACCAGCTAAAACTAACTTTTGACAAGCAATGACCAGCTTTGACAAGCTATAACCAGCTAAGGCCAGCTTTGTACCTAGTAACCACATAAGTGGGGCTGGGTAGTCTTTGACCAATGGTCTGAGCATATGCAGCCAGATTCCCCATGATAAAAACTGACCTTGTGTTACAACTCGCTCCAGTGGAGGAGTAGGGTAAATAAAAAGTGTAGTATCTGTTCTCCTAATCTCTAATGGTAATGGTTATATTAGGTGTTTCTTTATAAGAAAACATCCAGGATTCATTGACCAGTCCGTGCTACTCAAGTTATGTTTCTCTTCATTCCCTAGCCATTCCCTGGGATAAAAGTGTAGTATCTGTTTTATGCATCTCTAATGTTAATGGTTACACTTTTCTTGATGCCCTGGACTTCAGACTAAGTTATAAGCATAGTATCTGTTCTCCTAATCTCTAACGGATTATGTTAGGTGTTACTTTATGAGGAAACATTTGGCAATCCATTGAATAAGCAGCCTCAGCTATGCGTATTATGCTTTTCTTGATTCCCTGAACCTTGGACTTGATGTCTAACCATAGTATCTGGTTCTCCTAATCTCTAATGGTTATGTTAGGTGCTCTTTTTATGAGGAAACATTTGGCAATCATTGAATAAGCAGCCTAGCTATGCGTATTATGCTTTTCTTAATTCCCCTGAACCTTGGACTGATGTCTAACCATAGTATCTGTTCTTCCTAATCTCTAATGGTTATTGTTAGGTGTTTCTTTATAATGGAAAACATTTGGCAATCAATTGAATAAGCAGCCTAGCTATGCAAGTATTATGCTTTTCTTAATTCTTCCCTGAACCTTGGACTGATGTCTAACCATAGTATCTGTTCTCCTAATCTCTAATGGTTATGTTAGGTGTTTCTTTGAGGAAGGAAACATTTGGCAATCATTGAACAAGCAGCCTAGCTATGCGTGTTACACGTTTCTTGATTCCCTGGACCCTAGACTAAGGTCTAAATGTAATATATGTTCTCCTAATCTCTAATGGTAATGGTTATGTTAGATGTTTGCTGATAAGAAAACATTCAGCCTTCATTGATCAATCAGCCAGTACTACACAACATTGTTTTTATACCTGGGTAATAAGACTAGGATCTAAGTGTAGTATCTATTCTCCTCAGCTATATTGCTAATGGTAACATTCATTGATCAAGCAGCCAGTGTTACTCAAGTGAAGTTTTTTTTTCATTGCCTGGCGATGAGACTGTGATCAATGTTTTTGTATCTGTTCTCTTTCAATCTAGCTGTTTCAATTAGTTGTTTCCATATAAGGAAACATTTAGCATTTATTGACCAAGCAACCAGTGCTACTTTCAGATTGCATTTATAAATTGTTTCTCTTAAAACAACTTTCTTAGCAGGTTTTGCAAGTTCAGTCGCTCTCACCAGTATTGATGGAGTTTTTCTTCCTAAATTTTTATTTGAGGTGTGTTGAAAGTGAATATCTTGATTTTGTTATTATTTTCACTTTGTATTACATCTGCTATCCATTTTAGTTGTTGCTACTGTTGGTAGTCCTCAAGTTATGTTGTTTCTGTAATTTGGTAGAATTCTTTGTTTATGAAACTGTAGCACTAGTCCACAATATTCAAAGAATTATGACCTTTGCCAATCACTCAGGCTTCACTCGCTTAAAACCATTTTTCACCAAAGATCTTAGAAGGCAGTTGTATACAGCTGACTGTTTAGATATTTCTGGACATGTTTGGTGCCTTGCATGACATCCATATAAAAGTCTCAACCTGACAAGGTTATTTAAGAATATGACTCGAGTTTTCAGGACAGCATTTTGGTTTTGTAGCAATCTGAAGTTTCTGGGATATATAATGAGAAAGGAGGGCTTGGAGAATCTAGTACTTATAGGTCAGGCAGAGGGAAAGAGAGACAGGGGAAATCAATGCATAACATACTTGATGGGCTTGAGCAAATGGATGGCAGAGCGAGATTTGGGAGGGGTAATAGGAAAAAGTGTGTTAAGAGTTACTAGAGATGAGGAGATGTGGAAAACCATGAACGCCTACGTCCTGAAGAGACACAGCACATAGAAGTAGAAGAATAAAAATAAGAAGCAATTTGTGGTGTTAGGCAGAAATGTTCAATAAATGAATCAAAACAGTTTTATCATTCATATCTTATCTGATAATTGCATGATATTTTGCATCAATATTTTTCATCCAGTTAGAGTTCTAATTGACAAATTACTTTCTGTAAGAATTAGACTTTCTTTGAGCCATCAACTTCCATAAGTACCCAAAACCAATTACAGTAAATCAGTTCCTGGTGTTTATCAAAGTTGCGTGCAATACATTACTAACATTTTTGTATCTTTTCACTTCAATCTTTTTCTACCAATATACAACTGACTCATATATTTTGACAGACTATTTATAGAAGACTCATTTCTATAAGTAAATTTTTCTGATGCAAAAGTATACACTGACAATGTACATTTCTTTGGTCTCATTGTGAAAGAATTTTCTAGACTTTAATAATTAAATTTGTTAGCCTTGTCAGATGACCCTACTTGTCTGCAAAGAAACATCAACTAATGATCATTAGGTAATGTTGCATAAATCAGTATATAAAGAAAAGGGTGCAGAGTATCTCTTATTTACATTATTTATATCTATTCTTCTTGTTTTGGTTTTTGGTAGAAATCCATCTCTCCTCAGCTATGGGTTAAGCAGTAGGACTTGCACTTGAAATATCCCAGCAATAATAATTATTATTATTATTAATACTATCATATAATAATTCTGCTTGTTCCTTCCTTAGTTAGTTACTTTGTTCCTTCGTCCATTACGCCACTGAAGAAAGATAAGATCACTTACTCTCTACACGAGCTTTTCCTTCCCCCACTATCTTTTTATAAACACTACTCTCCTCAGCCTTTCTCACACCTTTGCCAAATAGAAGGGTAGTAAAGAATGAGAGAGTAGGAGAAGAGAGCCTATAGCATTACTGTAGCAGTAGCAGCTTAAGCTGGTGATTATAGCAGTAATTGTGTGTGTGTATATGTGTGTGTACTGTACAATCTAGTAAAAATAGGTAGGTTTGTTGTCATATCCTGCAACCTAATAATGAAATTTCTGGCCTCTACACCCTTGGCCATTACTCAGTTGGTCTTTTCTGTTTACAATGGACACAGGAGCCATGATTTTTTAGTAATAAAAAAAATCATTTTCTCTTTCAAAATCTCTCAAAAAATAGCATACAGTATTTTTGTTATGGTCTGTGCATATGCCACTTAATATAAAATAAGATTACAGTAAAGTAGCTTCTATGGACATTACTTTTATAGATATTTTAATAAAATTACCCTCTCCAATCCCTTTATGTTTGAAGACGTTACTATCATTTGTAGTATGACAAAGTAAAATTATCCTCCCGTGGTAATTCCACGGGTTCTGTTAGTTATTATTATTATTATTAGTGTACCTATGCTATCATTTTTTGTGCCAATTGTTAGAAAGTTTTAATAGTGAGATGCAATGAAACAAATATCTTGAAACAATTCAATAATTAGAAATAAAACATTCATACTAAAACAGTGACCAATGAACTGTTTAATTAATTTATTCCCTTTATATTTTTTATTCAATAATTACTCCTGGTATTATATAAATCTCTTTTTGCACAGCATCTTTACATGCTAAATAGCTTGTGTTTAATGTGACAGTGAAATGGAAATATGTCTTGGAAGAAGAAGATTAGCAAGCGAATAACAAAGATGACAATGACAAAGGCTATTTCAAGTCCAAACAGAAACAAGGCAGTCACTTAAAAGACAATGATATCTGAGTACCTCACACTAAAGGTTTGAACAACTAAGGCTGTAATCTATAATTCTGTCATATTTAAGAATATCTTCTTTTTTTTTGCACAGCAAAGAAAAAGAATTGCATCAATGTAATTCTAATTTCTTGTTGTCACTGTTATTGTGTATTATAAAAAAGGTGTTTTTCCTTACTCTGTATAAGTTTTGATTCCTCATCAACATTGTTATAACTTGCTACTAATGGTTATAATATTATATCTTGACTGATTTCAATGGTATTCTAACAAACACTTCATCAGAAATCTTTCAGAACTCTTGAGTTCTTTCTTTAAGGTGTTCATTTGTTTTACCAGGGTGTCTTATTAATTCCACAACACTTGACAAGAAAAAAGATTTTGTTGAAAAGTAATTTATATAAAAATCAATAGTTTTTTTATAATATTCGATGCACAGAAAAATTGTTGGTTGAGGTAAAAAAGGTTCTCTCAAACAATAAAAAGAGAACACTTTTGTTTTGGAGACATTAAAATTAACAGGCTATTTCTTGCCCTAGTTAACAATTGATCAAATTTTTAAAATCAGCTGTCAATTTGGCCTTACTGAACTGATTAGACTATTATGCACATATGAATGGTCAACTTATACATGTGAAAGGTAGAGTATGTCGAGAAAAATTGTGTAGCATGACACTGTGAACCAACTTTCCTAGCAGAAGACCTAATAATTGTAAAACTCTCCAAACCTTCTTTCCTCAGTATGTGCCCTAAGCATTTCAACTGTCTCTTTTGGATTCTATATATAAATATAATGTGTTCATTATAGTCACATATAGCATTATCAATTGTTATCAAAATTAGTATATTGCAAACATTTCATTTCAAGGAAATAAAAAATTAACTGTTTCTTATCAAAATTCTGGATAAAGCAATAATAACCATGAATTCAGCATAAACAAAATCCCAGATATAATAAATAAAATCTGCAACAGTGGTGATATCCCGGAAGACCTAAGCAGATCAACATTCATAGCACTGCCTAAGAAGCCAGGTGCAAACTAATGTGAACTCCACCAAACATCAGCTTAATGAGTCATGTAACAAAATTCTGAAAATTCTGATGAATAGAGCACACAACAGAATCAAACCAGAAATAGAACAAGAACAGTGTGGTTTGTCAAAGACATTGGAACAAGGAATGTAATATTTATGCTTTGTTATCAGAAAAGGCAATATAAATGTAGAAGAACATGTACCTGTATTTCATAGACTATACAAAGGTGTTTGACAAAATACACCACCAAGATATGACAGAGACACTCAGCAACATTGACATATTTAAGTAATGAAGAACTTGTAGTGGCAACAAACTACCTGCTTACATGCAGGAAATGATTTCAGAATATATACAAAAATGGAAAGAGGTGTAAGACAAGGAGATATCTTCTCGCCAGATCTATTCAACCTTTTTAGTGAGACAATTCTGAGAGTGCTAGAAGTCATGCCAGGATTTTTTATTGACGGGCACGACCTGAAGAAGATAAGTTACGCAGATGATACAGTGCCGATAACAGATATGGAAAGTAAACTATAACACCTACAGGAATTAGTTACAGAAAGTGGAAAGAAAAGAGTACATATAAACTATAAGAAAACTGAATGCATGGTAATCAGTAAAAAGAAGAGTCCTGAATACCAACAAGATGTCGGTGATACTAAAATCAAGGAGGTACAGAAAATTAAAATACTTGTAGCTTCGAGAATCTGATGCTCATGGGATGGATAGAGAGAAGGAGAGACAAGGGAAAGCAATGAGTGACAGACTTGATGGACTTGAACAGATGGACTGCAAAGTGGCGGGTTGAACGGGATAACAGGAAAAGGGATATTAAGAGCTACAAGAGACAGAGAGATGTGGAGGTCCATGATCGCCTACGTCCTGAAGGGATGCAACACATAGTAGAAGAAGAATTAATTTATAGGACTGTTCCAGTTTTGATACATTTTAATTAATGTTTATACATTATAATTATTATCACAACTCTAAAAAAAATATCTCTAAAATGGTCACAGTAAGTGGCATTCTCTTTTATCAATATTGACCATTACATCCCTTACACTGAAACAAGGAAACATTGACATCAAATGTATTTCCATTCAGTTTATCCCCTCCTGGGAAATAACAGAGAAATAATAGTGCAAGAAATAATTCTTAACACTAAGGATATATGAATAGAGATTTATTATACCTCAGTACAATAAACCAAATACAGGAGGGGATAAACAGAGAAAGAATAGTGCAAGAAATAATTCTTAACACTGAGGATATATGAATGGAGATTTATTATACCTCAGTGCAATAAACCAAATACAGGAGGGGATAAACAGAGAAAGAATAGTGCAAGAAATAATTCTTAACACTGAGGATATATGAATAGAGATTTATTATACCTCAGTACAATAAACCAAATACAGGAGGGGATAAACAGAGAAAGAGTAGTGCAAGAAATAATTCTTAACACTAAGGATATATGAATAGAGATTTATTATACCTCAGTACAATAAACCAAATACAGGAGGGGATAAATAGAGAAAGAATAGTGCAAGAAATAATTCTTAACACTGAGGATATATGAATAGAGATTTATTATACCTCAGTACAATAAACCAAATACAGGAGGGGATAAACAGAGAAAGAATAGTGCAAGAAATAATTCTTAACACTGAGGATATATGAATAGAGATTTATTATACCTCAGTGCAATAAACCAAATACAGGAGGGGATAAACAGAGAAGGAATAGTGCAAGAAATAATTCTTAACACTGAGGATATATGAATAGAGATTTATTATACCTCAGTACAATAAACCAAATACAGGAGGGGATAAACAGAGAAAGAATAGTGCAAGAAATAATTCTTAACACTGAGGATATATGAATAGAGATTTATTATACCTCAGTACAATAAACCAAATACAGGAGGGGATAAACAGAGAAAGAATGGTGCAAGAAATAATTCTTAACACTGAGGATATATGAATAGAGATTTATTATACCTCAGTGCAATAAACCAAATACAGGAGGGGATAAACAGAGAAAGAATAGTGCAAGAAATAATTCTTAACACTGAGGATGTATGAATAGAGATTTATTATACCTCAGTGCAATAAACCAAATACAGGAGGGGATAAACAGAGAAAGAATAGTGCAAGAAATAATTCTTAACACTGAGGATATATGAATAGAGATTTATTATACCTCAGTACAATAAACCAAATACAGGAGGGGATAAACAGAGAAAGAATAGTGCAAGAAATAATTCTTAACACTGAGGATATATAAATAGAGATTTATTATACCTCAGTACAATAAACCAAATACAGGAGGGGATAAACAGAGAAAGAATAGTGCAAGAAATAATTCTTAACACTGAGGATATATAAATAGAGATTTATTATACCTCAGTACAATAAACCAAATACAGGAGGGGATAAACAGAGAAAGAATAGTGCAAGAAATAATTCTTAACACTGAGGATATATGAATAGAGATTTATTATACCTCAGTGCAATAAACCAAATACGGGAGGGGTTAAACAGAGAAAGAATAGTGCAAGAAATAATTCTTAACACTAAGGATATATGAATAGAGATTTATTATACCTCAGTACAATAAACCAAATACAGGAGGGGATAAAAAGAGAAAGAATAGTGCAAGAAATAATTCTTAATACTAAGGATATATGAATAGAGATTTATTATACCTCAGTGCAATAAACCAAATACAGGAGGGGATAAACAGAGAAAGAATAGTGCAAGAAATAATTCTTAACACTGAGGATATATGAATAGAGATTTATTATACCTCAGTACAATAAACCAAATACAGGAGGGGATAAACAGAGAAAGAATAGTGCAAGAAATAATTCTTAACACTGAGGATATATGAATAGAGATTTATTATACCTCAGTGCAATAAACCAAATACAGGAGGGGATAAAAAGAGAAAGAATAGTGCAAGAAATAATTCTTAACACTGAGGATATATGAATAGAGATTTATTATACCTCAGTGCAATAAACCAAATACAGGAGGGGATAAACAGAGAAAGAATAGTGCAAGAAATAATTCTTAACACTGAGGATATATGAATAGAGATTTATTATATCTCAGTGCAATAAACCAAATACAGTGAGGGGATAAACAGAAAGAATAGTGCAAGAAATAATTCTTAACACTGGAGGATATATGAATAGAGATTTATTATACCTCAGTACAATAAACCAAATACAGGAGGGGGAGTAAACAGAGAAGAAGAGGCAGAAAGAATTTTAACACATCATATATGAAGAGATTTATTATAATTCTTCAGTGCAATAAAACCAAAATACAGGAGGGATAAACAGAAAGAATAGTGCAAGAAATAATTCTTAACACTGAGGATATAAATAGAGATTTATTATACCTCAGTACAATAAACCAAATACAGGAGGGGATAACAGAGAAAGAATAGTGCAAGAAATAATTCTTAACACTGAGGATATATGAAATACAGGAGGGGGATAAACAGAGAAAGAATAGTGCAAGAAATAATTCTTAACACTGAGGATATATAAATAGAGATTTATTATACCTCAGTACAATAAACCAAATACAGGAGGGGATAAACAGAGAAAGAATAGTGCAAGAAATAATTCTTAACACTGAGGATATATAAATAGAGATTTATTTTACCTCAGTACAATAAACCAAATACAGGAGGGGATAAACAGAGAAAGAATAGTGCAAGAAATAATTCTTAACACTGAGGATATATGAATAGAGATTTATTATACCTCAGTGCAATAAACCAAATACCGGAGGGGATAAACAGAGAAAGAATAGTGCAAGAAATAATTCTTAACACTGAGGATATATGAATAGAGATTTATTATACCTCAGTACAATAAACCAAATACAGGAGGGGATAAAAAGAGAAAGAATAGTGCAAGAAATAATTCTTAACACTGAGGATATATGAATAGAGATTTATTATACCTCAGTGCAATAAACCAAATACAGGAGGGGGATAAACAGAGAAAGAATAGTGCAAGAAATAATTTAACACTGAGGATATATGAATGGAGATTTTATTATACCTCAGTACAATAAACTAAATACAGGAGGGATAAACAGAGAAAGAATAGTGCAAGAAATAATTCTAACACTGAGGATATATGAATAGAGATTTATTATACCTCAGTGCAATAAACCAAATACAGGAGGGGATAAACAGAGAAAGAATAGTGCAAGAAATAATTTTAATGACTAGAGGATATAAATAGAGATTTATTATACCTCAGTACAATAAACCAAATACAGGAGGGGATAAACAGAGAAAGAATAGTGCAAGAAATAATTCTTAACACTGAGGATATATAAATAGAGATTTATTTTACCTCAGTACAATAAACCAAATACAGGAGGGGATAAACAGAGAGAAAGAATAGTGCAAGAAATAATTCTTAACACTGAGGATATATGAATAGAGATTTATTATACCTCAGTGCAATAAACCAAATACAGGAGGGGATAAACAGAGAAAGAATAGTGCAAGAAATACCTCTTAACACTGAGGATATATGAATGGAGATTTATAATACCTCAGTACAATAAACTAAATACAGGAGGGGATAAACAGAGAAAGAATAGTGCAAGAAATAATTCTTAACACTGAGGATATATGAATAGAGATTTATTATACCTCAGTACAATAAACCAAATACAGGAGGGGATAAAAAGAGAAAGAATAGTGCAAGAAATAATTCTTAACACTGAGGATATATGAATAGAGATTTATTATACCTCAGTGCAATAAACCAAATACAGGAGGGGATAAACAGAGAAAGAATAGTGCAAGAAATAATTCTTAACACTGAGGATATATGAATAGAGATTTATTATACCTCAGTGCAATAAACCAAATACATGTACACCAACAAACAGCTAACAAGAATAACAATCAAGAAGGCAATGTCTCTGTATAGGACGTATGCGTCCTTCTTGTGGGGAAGGCTTCCGTCTAGTGATGTCTAACTCTCTAGTCCCGGTCTTTTATAAACCGGGTAAGACAGGATATTCCCCCACAACACATTCATTATTTAAATTGGAGAGAATATTTCCAGAAAATAACTTTTTCTAACTGTTCAATATTTCCTATGTGTGAAGCAAAGATTTGTTCCAACCATGTTTCACTGGGTACCGATTTCGAACTAACGAAATTATTAACCACTCCTGCCTAAAACTGGACTTAACCATTTAAATAATACACAGGCATTTACAGTATAGAATATGCATTTGGTTAATAATAACTTTATTAAGCAGTCAATAACATAGAAGAACTGTTATATTATGGATAAGCTGATGATAAGAAAATAAAAGATTTGAATTTTTAGAAGAGATGATTAGATATCGGGCGCGATTGATAAATTGTCGTCTACATGATGCCAAAATGAAAATAAACACTGACGTCTCATTTTAACAGATATACAAGGTGCAATGTATGAATTGTCATCTAAATTAAGCAAAAATGAAAACAAAACTAGCATCTAATTTTAACAAATATACAGGGTGCAATGAATAAATGTTGTCTAAATGACACCAAAATTAATCATTATCAATTGTTATTGAAATGAGTATATTGCAAACATTTTATTTCAAAGAAATGAAAAATTAAATATTTATATCAAAGTTCCAGATATAATATAACAATGCATTTAGTAACGTAATGTATTTATAAGACTGTTCCAGTTTTGATATGCTTCAATAATGTTGGCTATACTAACACCAAGTGCCCCCAAAATGATCAAAATAAGTGGCTTTCTCTGTTATTAATAATAGCTATTATATCTCTTTAGACCAAAACAAGGAAAAATTCACATCAAATCATATTCTCTGGTGAGAAAAATTGTCTAACACGACACATTGAACTGACATTCATAGCAGCAGACCTAGCAATTTATTTAATATTTATTTTTCTTACATTTACTCTTGTTATATTCTTAATCACTTAAATGTAATTTTTCTTCCTTCTTTCAGTATGTAAATGGACATGAAACGCAAGATCAAGCAGAAGATGTTAGCAGAGATGGTGAGGCCAATCATTTTCTTCCTTTCTTTATAATAACCTGATCACTTGCCTGATGCATACTGTTTGTTTCTTGTCTGCCCATGAGCTTGAGCTGAACTTTGCCATTACTGCCAGATTTAGACATAAGTGAAACAAGAACCAGTCTGGGGGACTCACAACACACAGAAGCCTAAAAAATTAAGAATTTTATTTATTTTTTGAGAAGGGTGGTGGTGGAGGCTTTTAATATATCTTGCTTAATCCCATAACATGGTATCCCAAACATTTACTTTTTGATGATATACTTTTTTTGTTATTTAAATTTTATTACCAAAACCAAATATGAAGGAAAGTCAAAAAGTAATGCAATTTTTTTACTATATAAGAAATGTATACATGTATACATCACAGGTTCACATCCCTAATTCTCAACATAGTCACCACCTGTTTCAATGACAGTGTTCTATTTCTGAGGGCACGCATCCCAACTTGGAAAACCCGTCTATCTGCTGATGTAACCAATTCCATACAGCAGATTTCAGTTTTTCATCACTATCATAATATTTCCCCCCACATTAGTGCTTCTTTCATTGAACCAAAGAGATGGAAATCTGACAGTGCTAAATCAGGTAGGAATATAGAAGTGAAAACTGCTGTAAAGAAATGGCTACACCAGCAGCCAGCTACGTTTTACAAGGCTGGGATACATGCCTTCAGTCATAGGTGCAACACTACCATTTAAAGAGTGTTGAGAATTATGGATGTGGACATGTGATGTATAGCTGTATTATGATGTACAATATGTTTGATTGTGTTTCTTGTTCCTTATATAATAAAAAGATTGTATTTATTTTTTTTGCCTACCCTTGTATATTATTTAATGTAATTAATTAAATTGTAATAAGAGTTTCACCAAGTCTAAATCTGTAACTGTCAACAATGTAGTTAGTCTTTTCTATATTCTGCACCTGCAAAGATTTGCTTCTAATCCTATCTACTGGCTACCAGACAATTCTGTTGTTTAAATGTGCATTTTATTCCTTACAAAACATTTGAATAATCATAAATTTTTTCTAAACTTCCAATACTTGTCATTAGTTTTATTGTTTTATTTTTGTTTTTGTTTTTTGCAATATTTTGTTTTGTTTATTTGCTTCTTTTTCTTCTTACATATGTATTTTTTCCTCTTCTTTTGTGTAAAACTTTCTATTTGGGACAGTTTCTCAAGAAAATATAAAAAACCACGATACTTACTAGCAGAAAAGTTTTCTATTTTTATATTTTTTATGGCCAGTCCCAGTAAAAAATTCAACTTCAGGATTTTTAATGTTTAAAATTTTTAACTTGAGTTAAAACAAATAAACAAAATATCTGTGATTAATTTAACAAAAGCTTGAAGACATTTTTAGTTTCTACATAAAACAGGAACGTTCTTGAGGTATCATTTCCTATTTCCAGAAGTTCAGGACAGAAAAAAAGAAAATTGGTAAAAAAATACTTATCTACAGTGTCTGTTTGACAAATTGTAAATCTAATTCATCAATATGTGGTTTGTTAATTCTCTGAGTTAGGCACATTTTCAATCTACCAGTGTTAGTTTGAGGATTTGCGATTGCAGTATTTGATTTTGTTTCAAAATATACCTTGAAGTGTAATTTTTTAATCATTTATAAAGCAACCTGTTAAAGTGAATGTATAAAATCTGAACTATAGTTTGAAACTGACTTAAAGAAACTCTAAATTCAACAAATCCTTTTTTTTAATTTTAGCATGAAAATAAACATGCAGTTGTTTGTTTCCAAATTTCAAAAATTATTTTTAATATAACAATTAAAAAACAGAATTAGTAATAAATCCTTTTCATTTATCATTGAGGAGGATATGATACACAGACAAAGTGTACTGCAATATCATTCAGCACAATATCTGGTGCTAAATGGATATACACAGAACAGTACAATAGTTACCATAACAGACAAGACAGAACACACAACACAGAGAGGAGAGGTTTAGATACAATAGTCGACAAAGTAATCAACCCAAATGACCCTCGAATATTATGTCTTCAATACTACTATTCTTTACTTAAATAGACAATTTTAGACGTTGGACCATTCCATCATTGAAAGTGCTGCAGGCGTGTCAGCCACTCTACAACAATTATAATATAATTAAATATAAATTATATTAAAAAATATATTCTATTTTCTCACTATTATAAAAATTGTTAAAAATCAAGAAGCTGACAAAATTTATTTTATGATGAGTCATTTTTTAGTTTCTGGCATTTGCAGCTGCCCAACAGCGGCCAAATCCCAACATTCAAGAAGTATTTCAGTCAATAGTTTTAACAATGATTTTATGACCATTTTAATCTAAAGAAAAGACATTCAGTTTGACTTACTAGATAATTTCTATATTTCTTTCAAAAGATTAACTTGTCTATTGGTATTGTTGAACACTTATCTGACACAGTGGTTCTTAGGAGCCCAGGTCATATTACTCCAGAGTTAACCCATTTTGTAAAAATCCTCACAACATTTTGAATTGTCATCTAGTAAATTTTTCTCTATTATTCTTTTAAAATAATTTTAATTTTTCAGTTAATAAAATCTATATATAAAAAAATCTAGACAACCAACAATGTTCTGTGACTCATGCTTTTCAAATTTCAACAGTTGAATTATCCTAAACAAGATTATCTCTCAAGCAGCAATCAACATACACAACAGGGATTCATAATTACTTTATAGTAATATACATTAGAATTTCATTTTATATATATATATATATATATATATATATGAATAGAATAAATAAAGAACAAGTAGGAAAAACATGTCTTTAATCTAACATGTTTCACTTATAACAAACTTCTTCAGAGATTTAATTAGAACAAATTAATAATAATAATTAATAATTAATAATTTAATAAGGATGAATTAATTTAATAAGGATGATTTGTCCTTATTAAATCTCTAAAAAATGCTTGTTAAAAGTGAAACATGTTAGATTAAAGACACTTTTTTCTACTTGTTCTTTATTTATTCTATTCATCTTGGATTTCAATCCATATATTCAACTTATATATATATATATATATATATATATATATACATACATACATACATATATATATATATATATATATATATATATATATATATACATATACATATACATACATGCATATATATATATATATATGTGTGTGTGTATGTGTGTGTATGTATCAAGAACAATATTGAAGAAAATGTATGACAAAGCAGTAACAGTTTACTTGTGACGTGTTTCATCCTTCAGGATAGCATCAAACTAAATTTGTTATGTTCATATGACTACACATGCACAAGGACGAGGGATGCTGGAATTTTCTAGTTTTTTTTATTACATTTAGATTCTTTTCTCTTTATTTCTATCACTTTTGTTATTAGATGTCTGACACTGTGATAATAGAAGTTCTGCCAGGTAAAATGCCAGGGTGCAAATTTACTGTACATAACTTTGCAATCAAGGCACTCTCTAGACATTTACATCATAGTGATGGAAAGAAAAAAAAAGAAAAAACTCTAAATGAAATCAGCTAGATAAAAAAATAAAAAGAATTCTAGAATTCCCAAAAACATGTCATCAGTAAAGTTTTTCAATTTTGTGATACATTATCTCCAACACACACACACAGAGACACACACATATATATATATGTGTGTGTGTGTGTGTGTGTGTGTGTGTGTGTGTGTGTGTGTGTGTGTGTGTAAATATAATAAATCATTATGAATAATGGACTGCCAACTGATTAGTCTGTACTACTTCTAAGATATATATATTATATATATATATATATATATATATATATATATATTGATAAAATTATAATTAAATTTGTTTTTTATTTAAAATTAATTTAATTTACATTGCGCCACAGAAATTTCTGTTTTGAGATTTTACCTCGCCATCAGGCAATGTTAACTCATTCTTATGAAAATGATTTACATTTGAATGTAGAAAACAATACACTTGTTATTTCAAGAGTTAATATGTATTAGAAAAACAGAAAAATTTATATGTGAGTTTAATTTAACTAATTAGAATGAAGTTCAACTTTTAAATTTGAAAATATAGATTATATGTTTGAGGAATACAGGAAAGCATCAGTCCATTGAGCTACAGTCTAGAATGTTCTTTCCTCATGTGATTTATCCATTATTGTTGCAAGATTAGTCTTAGGTTTCTCTGTATCCCAGCATTTTTTAAAATTAAAAATATATATGAAAGCCAACAGCAGCTGTTGCTATATTGGGTCAGATGCTCCTGCTATACATCTTAAGTATCATGACAAAATCCAAAAGAGGATCTGCATTATAATCAGTCCTAACTTGACAACACACCTTCAGTCACTTCCTCACCAACTTGATGTGGCTTCCCTCTGTCTTTTCTACAGATATTTTCATGGCAATTGCTCTAATTGATAGCTAGAATTTTCAAAAGGTTTAATGTAATTTCAACTGCTATCTTCCATCTTCTTGATTCCCATCCTTCTCTTATCCTTTCTTTGACATCTCCTGTACCTTGTTGTTCTCTCACCTTAACTCTCTGCACACCAGTGGAAGTTCTGCTTGAGGTGAAATGATTATAAAAAAATTGTGGTTACTTAAATATTGGACCAAACAGCTATTCAAATATAATTAGGCATATCCCTAAATAAACAGAATGCAGACTGCCAAAAATTTCTTTTGCAAGAGCATTTTTGAAGAAAAAAGGAGAGCATATGAAAGGGCATTAAAAGAGTAGGGGAACAAAACCAAGCTTGGGTTCAAGCCTCAAAAGAACCAACAAACAAAGGGCAATAAAAAGAAAAAAACATCATTTGGTTTAAACCCCCCACACGCTCACACTTTTAATTTAGAAGTGAAATCAAATAGAGGGAAAATATTTTTCAAAATGCTAAGTAAGGAATTCCCCAAAAGTTCTGAATTGTATAAGATCTTCAATAGAAATACAGTGAAAATCAACTACAGCTGTACTATCAATTTAGAAACTCCTAGCAAAAACCAGAATGACAGAAATTTCAATGTGTAATATAAGGACAGAAACAAATGTTCACTGGATAGACTTTACAAAAGTATAGGGGTGGTATACAACGCAGCAGTAGACAAAAATAACCAAAGCAAAGTATATGTAGGGTGTACTGATAGCAGTTTCAAAAAGAGATGGTATAACCACAAGTCATTCAGACTAGAAAACTATAGAAATTTTAACAAAACTGGCCAGCCATATGTGGAAGTTAAAGAAAAAAAAATGGTAAAAATGCTAATATAAGTTGGAGTATATTTAAGAAAGTCAAGCCTTACAGCATTGTTAGTGATGTCTGCAGATTGTATAAAGAAGAGTAATTGATCATAATAAAGTATCCAGACCAAAAGAAGCTATTAAATGAGAGATCTGAAATTATGTCAGAATGTAAACACACTAAATATATTTTTTAGGTTTGTACCAACTTGGATAAGAGTACATGTAATTTTGTTTTCCTCTTCTTCCCGTCCACTTCTCTCTACACGTCCTTTGCTCCTTCCTTTTGAGTATATGTAAATAAACTCATGAGGTGTTGAAAAATATAATTAACCTTTACTGCCTAACAAACATCAACTGGTTGAAACTATGGTATTGTAAGTGGTTGATGTTCTTATTTTTTAATATTTAAAAACTCTACACTTTTGATTGTTTTTTTTTTATATAACTGTTTTCTGGTCTGGTTTAATTTTAACCAGTAAACTGTTTCACTATATATATATAATTATCATTTGGGATTGGGAGGTTGTGAGGATCATGGTACAACCTCTTAATTGATGTTGTTCCCAGGTCCACCCTGAACCAGAGTGGTGGCATCTGTTAGGGTCTCAGCTATGGGCAAATAGTTAACCCCCAAACTAGGGTCAAAACACTACGAAAACATAAAAATAGACTTTTATAGGAATATATACATAAAAATAAACTTTTATAGAAAAATATACATTTTTGAAAGAAAAAATTATTTCCATAACATATTTTTGAAGGAAAGAGTTATTGCCATAATACTTTTTTGAAGCAAAAAATTATTACCAGCAATAAATTTTTTAATATAAAACTAGAAGATATCATCAGTTTTCTTTAATTTTTCATCAAAATCTGACAAAATCAATCTTCTCACTATAACTGAATATACCTTAAAACCCCACCTTCTGGGCATTACATAACCCACAGAGGTGTTGATATGCAGTTAAACAAAACTCAAACTAAAACTTCTTGTGTCTGAACACTTGATGGTGCTGATTGCAATCAACTCTTAACTTATGTTATAAATTTTAAATAAATATTTCCTCTACTCTATATTGAGCACTCTTTTAAGAATAAGTTTGTTTGTTTGGGATATCAAAATATTATTCCATTCATATCAACCCTATATCTGAAGATATATATATATATATATATATATATATATATATATATATATAAAGTTTTTGTCCTCCCCAAGTGCTTTTATTCTCAATCAAGATCATACTTTGGGGTAAATTGCAGAGACAAACTTATTGTAACTGTGATAAAATCTGCATTTTGTTATGAGGTTGATTTTTAAAAAATTTAAAAACTTGAACATACTCTGATAATTATTTTATAATTTTAATAATTTATATATTGTACTTATGAATTTTTTTGTAAATCAAGCATTTCAATACAAAGGAGCAGACTGGAAATTAATAGAAATGTAAATTGGAATGAAACATTTGTTAGCACATCACTTAATAAGTCCTGGGCCTGATATATAGATGGTACCACTAATAAAAAATTCATATGAATTTTATAAAGTACTCACCTTCAAATGACATGTGACAAAATTTGGCCCAATCGGATTATTAGATTACAAATTGCAGTTATTTAAGTGAAGCTACTTTTGCGAATTTTCAAAGCAATGGAAAAATCTGAAGTTCGTGTACTCAGAAAGCATTGTTTCCTGAGAGGAAAAATACTGTTCAAGCAAAGCAATGGCTTGATAAATATTATTCAGACTCTACTCCATTGAAAACAACAGTTAAGAGGTGGTATGCTGACTTTAAATGTGGTTGTACAGACACAAATGATGCTGAACACTCAGATTGCCCAAAATTAGCAGTTGTCCTGAAAAGCACCAAAAAATCCACAAATTCATTTTGGCTGATCATAAGTTGAAGTTGTATGAGATAGCAGAGGAGTTGAACATATCAGAAGGCAGTGTATTCACCATTTCGCATGAATATTTCTCAATGAGAAATATGGATTCAAAGTGGGTGCCACATTTGCTCACAGTCAACCAAAAACAACAATGTAATTCAGAGCGTTGATTGTTACTGTTTCAATGCAACAAGAAAGAGTTTTTGTATAATGTAACAGTGGATAAAACATGGATCCACCGCTTCACTCCAGAATCAAATCGGTAGACACCTTAGTGGACAGCAGCAGGTGAAAGCCATCGAAAGTTACCAAAGACGCAAACATCAGCAGGCACGGTTTTGGCCATTCTATTTTGGGATGAGCAAGGTATTTTGTTCATCAAATATCTTGAGAAAGATATCAATAGCAAATATTATACAGCATTATTGGTGCATTTAAAGGAAGAAATTGTCAAAAAAACGCCACAAATGAAGAAGAAAAAATGATCTCTCACCAAAACAACTCACTGTGTCACAAGTTGATCACTAAATGAAATGCACTTTGAATTGCTTCTGCATCCACCCTATTTTCCAGATCTGACCCTCAGCAATGACTGGCAGTTTGCAGACCTCAGATGAATGCTCCATGGAAAAAGATTTGGCTCCAACGAAGAAGTGATATCAGAAACCGAGGTGTTTTTTTAGGATAAAGACAAATTGTTCTATAAAAATGGCATCAAGTTGTTAGAGAAGCGTTGGAATCAGTGTATCACCCTTGAAGAAGACTATGTTGATAAATAAAGTTGAATTTTGCCTAAAAGTTGTATTATTGAGCCCTTCCTTGATGAATTCCATCTTAACAAAAAATGATTAAAGAACTAGAAAGGATCAGTGCAAAAATAAACAGAAATAATATGTATACATTATTCAATGAAACACACACATATATATAGATATATATAGATATATTTTCAAAATTTGATGCATGGGCATTTTGCATGAAAAGAGAGGAAAGATTTGATCAAACAGATGATGCAATTTTACTGTTTCAATAGGATTACATAAGAACCTATCTTTGGATTTATTTAAGAAAAGGCTATATAATTTTCTTACTTTTGAGCCATTCTGATAATGAAAAATAGAAATTAGCTTCAATCCATAAAGCAAGTGGTGATAATTTAAAATCTTTTGAATTGAACTGAAAATTTATTAATAACTTTCTTATTAAAAGCCTTTCTTTTTTCATTCTTTTTTCATGATAAAACCCAGCTTAGGGAAAGAATCATAAATTTTGTTATTTATTTAGACATACACAAATGCACACAGGCATAATTGTCTCTCTGTTGTTTTAGATCTGATGAAGCTGCAAAAGACGAAATGCATCATTTATTTGATCAAACCTTTTCTCTCTTTTCATGCAACATTTCCATGTATCAAATTCTAAAACTTTGTCAGGATTTCAAAATCATATTTAAATAACATATATATATATATTTATATATATATATATATTTTTTTTTTTTCTTCTAAACATATACTGTTAAATATAAGAGACAATGAATATCTATTATGTTTAATCATGAGCCATTCTAAACATCATATTTTGGCTTTAATTTCAGTTGAAAATAAAGACAAAAATTCTCCAACATTTAGATAATTTATTAAGTTTGTTCTAAGATTTTGGCTCACATGAGCCATCTTTGAGAGATTATTAAGATGGTAACACAATAACATCCACCATCGGTGACGATTTTATTTTGTGTTGACAAAAACTCCGCTAGGCAACGGCAATAGTTACCAAAAATAACAAACGCAGTTCACAAATTTGCAATGCGATTCTATGACGTCACACTGTGTAATAGCGCAAAATGACAATAGAACCATGTATTCAAATGCAATGTAATGTGTTATGACCAGATTTAAACGTGATTTTATTAAGTGTGGGTTGTTTGGATTTAATGTACATGGCCTCCAATATCTGAAGATTCTTTTTACTGTATGTATGAGTAAGGATTATTGTATTGTTGACTAAAATCTGTCTGATATTGCCTACATGTTTTAGAACAGCTCATGATTAAACATAATAGACATTCATTGTCTCGTATATTTAACAGTCTATGTTTAGAAAATTATTTGCTGCCTCGATGCACTATATATATATATATATATATAGACTCATGATTTATGCTCCTTTGATTTATGCTCCCTGCATTTTATTATTTTTTATTTTTATTTTTATTTTAATTTTAAATTTTAATTTAAATTTTAGATTTTTATCCACATGTAACTATAGAATATTTAAATTTTTAATCTTGTAATTAAAAAAGCAGTAACTTAACTTTGTAATATTTAATTCCCATGAACATCAAATGAACTTAAATTAAAATCTATTAAACTGTCAGTTTGAAATAATGCATGAAACTCCGAGTCATCCCATAGACGTAGGATAATATGTATATTTATTAATATATATATAATATAGCTCTGTTCATGCATTGAGCATTCTTTTATTAACACCTGAATAATAATACTACACATATGTACACCCTCCTCATATGTATATTTATTAATTTATGTCACTCTCCCTCTCTCTCTCTCTCTCTCTATATATATATATATATATATATATATATATTTAAAAAAAGACAAAAGATAAAACTATATTTTGTTTTAGCTCATGAGTTTTGGCCACTGATGGACTTTATCAATGCAAAAAACGAAATTAATTTATTTGAAAATAAAGTATCTATAAACAAAAAGTTGTTGGTTATTGGAAAAATTGCTCATAACCATTCATTCATTCAAGTGAAAAATATGAAACATTTAAAAAATATCATTTCTTTTACTCGAAGAGAATTTTTACATATGGAGTCTATTTTTATGTTATAAAATGTGGAAATAAAAAAATCAAAAGAAAACAGTTAGTTTCCATCATTTCAACATCTTATAATGTAACAGGCAAATAAGAACCCACAGGGGGGGACAAATTTATTGGTACAGTCACTCAACCTCTTTTTATGCATTACCATATTAAGAGGATATAGAACCAGTTCTTAAATAGGAATTTCTCCAATCAAAATGAAATGGAAGAAAGCTTTCCATGATTTAACTGATTCTTTAAAAAAAAATTATTTACGAAGAGAACTGACAAGTTGCTGCCAGGATGGAAGAAATCGGTAAAAATAAAAAAGATTTTCATTGAAAAAATTAATTTTTTGTGATTTCTTAAGATATTTGCTTTATTTTCAATAAATTTATATTGTAAAATCCTGACAATTTGGAAGAAAACTCCATGGAAATTGCATGTTGATTAATTGAAATACATTTATTACTTTGGAGTAACTGGCAAGAAATACGTCTTTGTCCTGGTTTATCAACCAGAACATTTTTTTTTTTAATCTGATGTGCAGGGGGCTACGTAATAGTGAAAAGATTAGAAAAGAGAAGGCCGGAAACCACATCCTAAACAGGGAACAAAGGATGAGCCTCTTAACCTGTTCAATAGACATGGGTGGAGTGTGGACCGGGTGATAGACAGATCTATCTACTCCAATTGAAAAAAAAAATAAAGTGAGAAGATTGAAAAAGAGAAAGCTGGAAACCACATCCTAAACAGGGAACAAGGGATGAGCCTCTTAACCTGTTCAATAGATGTGGGTGGAGTGTGAACCGGGCGATAGATAGATCTAAAGATGAGGCCAATGAAAATGTTTGTCTTGGAGAATTATATTTTTAAATATAAAAAAAATTATTTTTAATCATTTCATTCTGAATCAAGATAACAAAGCCACTAAGATGCAGGGGGTTACTGAGAGAGAAAAGCTTTTTAATCATTTCACACCAAAGGAAGGTGATAAAGCCACTAAGATGCTAGGGGTTACTGAGAGTAATGGAAACTGAGAAGACATTATTGAGGAGAAGGAACAATAAAAAGAACAGGATTCAAAGAGAGAGAAAAACTTTTTAATCATCTTACCCCAAGGAAGGTGATGAAGCCACTAAAATGCAAGGGGTTACTAAGAGTGAGGTAAACTGAGAGAATGATACCGAGAAGATAGAACAATAAATAAAACAGGATTCAAGGAGAGAGAAAAACTTTTTAATCATTTTACCCCAAGGAAGGTGATAAAGCCATTAAGACACAAGAGGTTACTGAGAGTGAGAGAAACTGAAAGAAATTACTGAGAAGAAAGAACAGTAAATAAAATAGAATTCAAGGAGAGAGAATATCTTTTTAATCATTTCACCCTAAAGAAGGTGATAAAGCCAGTAAGATGTAAGGCGTTACTGAGAGTGAGGGAAACTGAGAAAATGTTATATTATTTTGACATTGAGCTTAAAGAAGGTTGTTTATAACTGTTTTTGAAAACAATGATTATCTTGAGATATTTAGTGAATGTTCAGTCAGTCAGTTAAGTGCCATACGTGATACACACTTGGTCAATCATGTCTCGAAAGAGACATGACTGACTGGGCAGAAGATTATCCCGCAGTAGGTTGCCATTGCATTCTGCGGTAGACTGGTTGCCGACCAAGGCTATAGAACCCAATCTGTCCTGTTATTTAACCCATAACCGGAATGAAGAGACGGATTAATACTTTTCCAAGGGTATTTGCGCATAAGTGAATGCAATGAATTTGACTGGAATTTGAACTTGGCTCCACAATTTCTCGTTCTGAGCCGATATCCAATGCACCAAAACGCACATCCATATCCATAATGAATGTTTGGTCCCATAAAAAACAGGGTTGCTCAGTCTTTTTGGAGATTTACATGAATTTAGTAAAAAGCACATAAACTCTGAAAAAAGAATTTATTTCAGAAAAAATTGGGATGAATAATCTTGAAACTCATCTTGATGCCTTTATCTAATGTTTTCACTGTCAACATGGATGACTATTTCTATACAAGGTATGAAGTATTGACATGCCCAAATCAGATGATCTTTATTTGTTTTGAAGATTATACCAATTATGAAGGATTTCAAAGTTTTTATAGTTTTATTGTGCTGATTGACTTCCCTCTCAATTATGACCCATACGTTACAGTCTAATGGATTCAAGTCTGGAGAGTGAGGTGAGATGATTATGCAACTTGTGGGGACATGATTGTGGAGATTGTAACATCCATTTTTGGTTTGTCTTAGTCTTATGTGAAAGTGCAAAGTCTTTTTGATAAATATACAAAATGCTGGCCTCACAACACACTCCAACACATTCTTATATTCTGCAACATTGACCCTTAAGTCCTGAGAGAATAAGTGGGGAAGTATGGCATCTCAATCATTGTTCATACCTCTCAGAAACATCATCGCTACCAGAAAGTTATTCTGCTTGATGACTGGAACATTCTTAGAGTCTCTGCATAACCATATGTCATTCTGTCGGTTGACCTTTTGGTCCTGATCAAACTTTTTCTCTTCAGAGAAAAATCAAATCATTCTAAGCTCTTTATGTTTCAACAAGCACCTTGCATGGATCAAATAGTTATCTTGTCTTTGCAAGTATGAAGTGGCCTCTCTGCACCACACAAGATTTGTATTGGAGGTCCTCAGGCACAGTTTTTTCTTAATCATGCCGTCTCAAGCAAGGCAGGACCACCACTAGTTCACAGGGGGTTACAATGAGAGAAAAGACTGGGTACAGGAGTATTGAAAAAAAGTAGAAGACAAATGGAAATCAAGGCAAGTGAAATTGCATTTTAATATTTGTAGATTGAAGCTATCAGAGAAGCAAGTAAATAGAGGGAGTTTCACAGGCAGGAAGTGTTAGAAAAGAAACTGTTCGAGTAGAAGTAGTGGTCACGTTTAATTATTTCAATGGTAAAAGAGTGGGACCTAGATGCCAATTTTGCAGCACGCTTAAATTCATGTAATTGCAGATCCTTCTTTGGATTTCATCAAGAACCTTGAGATGAATAGCAAGAGTACCTGAAGCCATAGGGAGAAGGTTAATGTTTATTCATTCAGCCTTGTGTCACTCCTAACTGAACTCCCTACAAATTACAGATTTATTCATTCATAATCATCAGAAGGTTGAAGCTGGTTTGAATGTGTGGATTTGTGTTGAATAGTGGAAGAATAAAAATATACATTTTGCATGTTAAAATAGAAATATATTGATAGAAGGAAAACATGAATTGTAGGAGATAATGTTGAATGCAAAAGTCAAGGGTATCAAGAGTTCATAGTAGTATGTTTGAATGTATGTTATCATTGTGTAGGAATGTTGACTGAGAATGGAGAAGAAGAAGTAAAAGGAATCAGCACATGAGAAAGAAGGAGGAAGCAAATGAATGTACGTGACCTGAAGTCCGGGTTGACTTGATGTTTCTCCCGTTACATTTTAGTGTGTCATTTCGCTGCTCCCATCTGACTGTCTGACACTGACTGAAGCCTTTTATAGGTATTTAGTTTTTTTGCACTGGATTACTAAGTCTTTCAAATCGCTTCCATTGGTCAGAAATTGATTTAACATCTACTCGCAAAATCTGGTTTTGACCTTTTCTTTAAGCATGTGGTTAATACTTTTTCTATTTGGGAAAAGCAGGATTTCACATGTCATTGTGAATTTTTGTAAAAGTGAAGAAGTAAGTTGATTTTAATTCTTAATTTCCTATCTGCCACATACCCAACCAGATATGGCATTAGTATTCAATGCACAGACAAGTGGTAAATTTATAAAAGTGCAAGATGGATTCTGAGAAGAACATCAAGATGAATAGCAGGAGCACCCAACCAGATATGGCAACATCATTCAAAATACAGACGAATGTTAGATTTATAAGTGATCAAGATGGATTCTGACAAGAACCTCAACATGAATAGCAGGAGCACCCAACCAGATATGGCAACATCATTCAAAATACAGACGAATGTTAGATTTATAAGTGATCAAGATGGATTCTGACAAGAACCTCAACATGAATAGCAGGAGCACCCAACCAGATATGGCAACATCATTCAAAATACAGACGAATGTTAGATTTATAAGTGATCAAGATGGATTCTGACAAGAACCTCAACATGAATAGCAGGAGCACCCAACCAGATATGGCAACATCATTCAAAGTACAGACGAATGTTAGATTTATAAGTGATCAAGATGGATTCTGACAAGAACCTCAACATGAATAGCAGAAGCACCTGACCAGATATGGCAACAGCATTCAATGTATGGACGAATGGTAGATTTATAAATGTACAAGATGGATTCTGAGAAGAACATCAAGATGAATAGCAGGAGCACCCAACCAGATATGGCAACAATATTCAATGCACGGACGAATGGCAGATTTATAAATGTGCAAAATGGATTCTGACGAGAACCTCAACATGAATAGCAGAAGCACCTGACCAGATATGGCAACAGCATTCAATGTATAGACGAATGGTAGATTTATAAATGTACAAGATGGATTCTGACGGGAAAAACTGTCTAACCTGACACAGAAATGCAAGTTTCCTTACAGTAGATGCAGCTATAGATCTAATATATTTGTTTCACATTGGGTCAGTTGAAAAAGTGAGGCCAAAAAAGCACAGTGTGTTGCTCTCAAGGAGACTTGCATTAGCCTGTCAGGAATTTTTCTCTATGGTCTTTAAATTTTTTTGACAGTTGTGGTATTAATTTATTTCTCTAGGGTTCTTATTAATAATTTTCTGGACCTTTTGTACAAATTTTGGGTGTTCTGGTGGTACCTTAGCAGGTATTTTATATTTTGCTGTAAAATACCCATCAACAGCTTCCAGCTCTTTGCAAACTTTGACAACAAACAACCGTGCAACTTTCAGGAAGTGAGGAATCTCTAAATCACTATGCTTTGCCTTTAAGGCAACAATTTCATCATGCCTTTTCATTTGCTGAGTTATCTTGATCTGAAACAAAATGATAATCAGAAAAATTTTAAAAAAGGAGTTATGCAAAGAGACGTCCTTAATGAACTGAGCAATGCTGTACATTGATCCTAATGGTTAAATGGTAATTGAAACTGTTTCTTTATTAGGAAACATTAAGCATTCTTTGACTGAACTGTCAGTACAACTGTTGGTTGAAATTTCTAAAACATTTTTTTTTAAAACAATTTAATAGCACTTGTTTCTTTCCTGTATTAATAACCTTTTAACCTTTCATAACCTTTAATTTGAATTAGTGTTTGCAGTAAGAAGAGAAGCTCAAAATGCCAACTAAAGGTCAAGGATGCTAAAATCAAGCATGTACAGAAATTTATATACCTAAGAAGCGTTCTGTTAGAACACTTCCTAGAAAGGGTGACACTGAGATCCGAAGGCATAATGGTATGGCCAAGGAAGCATTCAAAAAACTGAGTAGACTTTTG
Organism: Ascarosepion bandense; assembly: GCA_037127315.1. Classification (NCBI taxonomy): domain Eukaryota; kingdom Metazoa; phylum Mollusca; class Cephalopoda; order Sepiida; family Sepiidae; genus Ascarosepion; species Ascarosepion bandense. The sequence continues at coordinate 35,292 of JBBBDQ010002059.1, forward strand.
AGAGACAGGAAAATTTAAATTGGAAACAAAGAAAAGTGTACTGGATTGTTATGTGATGACTGTCCTTCAATATGGCAGCAATTACTGGGAAATCTCAAAGCAGTCAAGACATCTGTTGACAGAAAGATGTTTAATATACCATAGACCAAACATGTTAGCAATGACCAAGTTTTGGAGAGGATGGATATGAAAAAAACAAACTTGATTTTACATCAGGAAAAGACAGCTGACGTTTCTGGGACTTGTAATAAGAAAATAAATAAGAAAAGAGACCTTGAAGAATCTGATACAACATAGGTCAGATAGAGGAAAAAAAAGACAGGAGAAAGTAACGCTAATATACTTGGTGGGCTTGAGCAAATAGATGGCAGAGCAGTGTTTGGGAAGGGTAACAAGAGAAAGAGGCATGATAGCAACAAAGGATAGGGAGATGTGGAAGGCCATGATCACCTAAATCCTGAAGGGACATGGCACATAGAAGAAGAAGAACTGTTTGCAGTTAATATCTTGATTCTGTTATTATTTTCTTTCAAGTAACATTTGCTATCTATTTTAGTTGTTGCTGTTGTTGAAAGTCCTCAGGTTATATTGTTTCTGCTCGTCTCATATGAAAGTTTCAATCAACTGAGGCTATTCAAGAACATGTCTTGAGGTTTTAGGTTAAGTTTTTAGTTTTGTAGCAATTTGTGGTATTGTGTGAAACTAACTCAAGTACATCCTAATCTATATTCAATTTCTTAATTAACTTAATTAATTAACCATCTTAGACAATCGCTCCTACCCCCGATTAGCGTGGATCAGGCTAGTCTCTCTGAAAGCAAAACACTGTGCCTTCTCGGCTTAATTCTCACAACAGACCTCAAGTGGAATGTCTATATAGAATCCATAGCTAAATCCACTGCTAAGAAAGTCGGTTCTCTGTGTAGGGCCAGGAAGTTTTTTCCACCTGAAACAATCCTGCACATATATAAATCTACCATCCGCCCGTGCATTGAATACTGATGCCATAGCGGGTCAGGTGCTCCTGCTGTCCACCTAGGTATCCTTGACAAAATCCAACGGAGAATCTGTAATATGATAGGTCCCGGCTTAGCAGCTCAGATACAGTCACTTCCTCACCGACACAATGTCTCTTCTACAAATACTTTCATGGCTTCTGCTCCGTTGAATGTAGCACACTGGTGAACCCTATACATGAATTTACTTGAACCACAAGATTAGCAACTAGGTCCCACCGTTTTACTGTGAAACCAATAAAATGTAAATGCAAATTCTACTCCATCAGCTTCTTTACTTTTCTGTAGAATTCCCTTCCATTTACTTGCTTCTCCGACCACACAACCACACAACAAAGTATGTCCCTGTTATGGTGCTCTCCTATGAGGAATGGACTCTTCCTCTTGTTATATATGATTACCTGTGTGACTTCCGAAAAAGCAGTCGACAGCAGTTAGAAACAACAGGCAGTTAAAGCCAGCTACTATTCAGACAATAAGCAGTGTAACCGTACTGTTTGGACTTACTTATTTCTATTTACTTATTACTAACACTTTCTTTGTATATATTGTTCTTGCTTTTTTTTTTATAATCATATCACCCCAAGCAAGAAATTTTACTGCCACTATTTTGCAAGGGGATTACATAGGAGGAAAGTTATGAGAAAGAGTGACAGGTTATAGAGGGTCTCAGGAAGTGGGTAAGAAAAGGATGAGAATACTGATGAGAGTGGAGTGGTCGGAGAAAGGAGCATGAGATGCAGGTTAGTGAGATAGGAGATGACTATTGACTTTACATTTAAATTCTGGGAGATCGTAGCTGTCAGGGAAGCAAGTAAATGGAAGGGAATTCCACAGGTGGGAAGTGCGAGAAAAGAAGCTGCTGGAGTAACCACTACAATGTTGTAGTTCCTGGTTCGGCCTTACTTCTGGCCGAACCGGTCACTACAACATTGTGGCAAAGTTTTGCCACAACAACTCCATAACAATTCCAAAAAGGAGAAAAAGTATTTATTAATATTTTTGTATGTATTTAAGGTGGCGACAAAATCAGATATAAGTTTAATGTCAAATGTCTTATCCATTTTTGTGTAAAAAGCAGCACAAACAAAAATCCACAGCTTGTAAGCCACAAATTTGTAGGTCATAAGTCACTAGCAGTATAGCTCAGCATTGCTCGAGTGTAATGAAAGCTTTAAAACTAATCCATGGTCCTGAAGCTCAGACTCTTTGGATGTTGGCATGAAAGACTAAAAAGCAATCGTTGTTTCCAGTTAAAGCAAAACTGTATACTGAAAGAAAAATGAATGGATGTAAGTCAAATTTTGATTTCCTGGTATTGATATCAAATTTTCTGCACTATTGTAAGAACTGCAACCTTGAAACTTCTGAATATTGTTTCTTATGTCTTTGTCTATGAGTGTATCAAATTTGATTAAAATTGAATACAATCCTTCTATAACCCAATTATTTTGATTATCGATTTTTGGAATTTATCAGGGGTACCTCGACACAAAACCTAGCTAAGAACATTTGCAGATGCTTATAGTACAACTGTGTAAATTTTCAAGAAAATCAGTTCAGCCATTTCAGAGTCTATAGGTAACGGACACACATGTACAGACACACACACACACACACACACACACACACACACACACACACACACACAGACAAAATTCCATTTATAAATATGTTTAGAAGTTTAGATTTAGATTAAATAACACTTCAATGAATGAGAAAACCATCTGTGCTAACATTCAGAGTATCTGGTCCCGGCACCAAATTTACTTATGTTAGATACTGTGTCTGCTACTACTGGAAACAACAATCATCTTGGCTGACAAATGATGAACAAAAAGAAGTATATATAAAAATATAAACTTATATTTTTATTCTTCATTGATGATGGTTGTATGGAGTGGTAGATGGAGGGAGTCACACGCATACAAGGGAGTAGACTAGCGGGAACTGTTTTCTATTTCTTTCCTCTTCCCTGTGTTCTCTCTGCATCCTCTCAATGTTCTCCATCCTGCCTGAAAAAAAACTCGATCTTACATAAGCTGAAATTTCCACTTATTTTGCCTTTTTGAATTCTGCTTAATTGCATCATCTTTGGCTAGGAACATCTTTCAATCCTTTCTGCCAATTTTTGCCTTTGACATAATTACATTTTTGTTTGTTGCTGTCTATATTTTCTGCTTTTGACTCCTTTGACGTCAGACGCATTGACTCCCTTTGACATAATCATACTCTTGTCAGTTAATGCGTCTGACGTCAGTCATATTTCAGTCAAGTCACAGAAATATATTACATCACATGTAAATTAGAAAGTCAGTAATGGATTCAGGTGGAACAGAAATTTGCATGATGTTCTCTATATTAAGTGAGAAAACATGTGAGCCTGAAGAAGGAAATTACTGGAAAGTCGCTAGAAACTAGGAAGAGAGTACTGGATTGCTACGTGCTGTCTGTCCGTCAATATGGCAGTGAATGCTGGATAATACCATCAAAGATGAAGGAAAAATTTGATGCAACTGAAATGTGGTTCTACAGAAGGATGCTGCAAATATCATGGATTAAGCATGTGAGCAATGATGAGGTCTTGGAAATGATGGAAACAAAAAGGAAATTAATACTGAGCATCAGGAAGAGACAGCTGAAGTTCCTGGGACATGCAATGAGGAAGGAGGGTTTGGAGAATCTGATGCTAACAGGCTAGATAGAAGGAAAAAGAGACAGGGGAAAGCAACGGATAACATATTTGAAGGACCTAATCAGGTAAATGACAGAATGAGGATTGCATGGTGTAACAGGAGAAGGCGTGCTCAGAGCCACCAAGGATAGGGAAAAGTGTAAGTCCATGATCGCCTACGTCCTGAAGGGACAAGGCACATAGAAGAAGAAGAATTGAAACTCACCTGAAGTGAGCTGAATGTGTAATGCTCCTCATGCCAATGACATTTCCACTGAGCCTCTCTATGGCATATGACTTCATTAAATCTCTTTAAGTATGTTCCTCTTGAATTTATATTTAAATTGGGGTCATCAGGAGAGAATTTGCACAGTTTCAGGGCCTTCCTCTCAATAGTTTTACTTGCACACCAGACCTCCATGTTACTGATGTGAGGCCCCATTATAACAATATACTAGCCTGCTTTTTGTTGGATGTGCATTTTGGTGCAGTGTATATCAGTTCAGAATGAGAAATCGAGTTTAAATTCCAGTTGAATTTGTTACATACACTTACATGCAAATACTCTTGGGAAAAGTATTCATCCATCTCTTCTCTCCAACTATAGTTTAAATAATAGGACAAATTGGATTCTATAGCTTTGGTTGACAACCAGTTTACTGCAGAAAGTAATGGCAACCTACTGAGGAAAAATCTTCTGCCCAGTCAGTCATAACTCTTTTAAGACATGAAATGTCTTTAAATGTAAGGTTAATAGACACCTCCTAAAACACTAACCTGCTCCTATTCTATCAAACACTCTTCCCATCTGCCCAACCCTCATCCTCGGTATCCTTACTCATCTGTCACCTTCCTCCTGACATTCCCTATATCTAACCACTCCTTCTCTTTACTTTCCCCTATGTAGCCCCATGCGCAATAGTGGCAGTGGAATGCCTTGCTTGGGGTGAGATGATTAAAAAAAAAAAAAAAAAAATGATCACTCAAGCACATATCACATATGGCACTTAACTGACTGACTGATAACACAGGTGAAACACTGTTACTCATTTTGACAAAACAAATCATTGTTTTTTTCCACTTTTTCTCAATATTAAATGAAAATCTGGAGGTTAAACAAAAAGTATAATAAGCCCACAAAATGAAGAGGTAGATACGAAAGTGTAACAATGTGCTGGGAGTCAAGACGCAATGTATACAATAAACATTGATTAATTGATTCATTTTTTTACAGATTATCAATTCTTTGCCAGTTTTTTAAAATCAGAAAATATTGTTTTTTAGATTGTAAGAAATTTTAAATTTTTTGGAGATAATAATAACTTAGCAATATAAGTTTTATTAATTAACCCATAGGTGGGAACAAAATTTCTCAAGAGTGTTTGTGCATAAGTGAATATCACAAACCCAACTGGAATTGGAACTCAGCTCTCCAATTAATATTTCTGAGCTATTATCCATTACACCACCCATACATCCAAGCCTGCAGCACTTAATATTCCCAAGTGTTCACCCATCTATGCATTAACCAGGTTTGACATTTCTTAATTTCCGGGATCGTATGGGAGCCAATTTTTTAACATGATATGGCCACAAGCAATATGGAACAGATAAATAAAAAAAGGATTCAAAGAACAAATTGGTCAAGATAAGCAAGTTAGTTGAAGAGAGCAACTCTTTGAAAACTAACAGTGAAATGGCCAGCGGGTATGGGTGCCTAATTTCCAAGATTAATTCTGTAGTCATTCCAAAAGTTAAGAAAAGTATTTAGAAAAGAAACAGAAAATGTTCATTAGATATAAAGAAAGAGTACTGAACTGTTATTTAATATCTGTCCTCCTATCTGTGGTAAATGTTGAACAATCATACAAATGATAGGAGGACCTATGGCAACAGAAATCTGTATCTACAGAAGGATGCTAAGAATGCCGTATACTGAACTTGTGAGCAATGACTAAGTTTTACAGAAAATCTTTTTAGATTGTAAGAAATTTTAAATTTTTTTGTGATAATAATAATTTAGCAATATGAGTTTTATTAATTAACCCATAGGTGGGAACAACAATGTGATGTTATACTTAACATCCGGAAGTTCCAGTTAAAATTTCTAGAGCACATAATTTAAATGCTTTTAAAATATCTTGGAAGTGTTTAATACAGGATGGAAAGAGGGACACTGAAATCTAAAGATGAATTGGGCTAGTGAAAAATGCCTTCTAAAAACTAAGCCAAGTATTAAGAAACAAAAAAATAATTGTTAGAAACAAAGAAAAGAGTAATGAGCTTATGTAAAAATATGGCAGTGAATGCTGGACAATCTTCTCACAGATGAAGAAGAGAACTGAAGCAGCAGAAATATGGTTCTACAGAAGGATGTTGAGAATACCATGAACTGAACATGTGAACAACAACAATTTTAGGGAAAACAGAAACAAAAAAGACATGTATGTTTAGCATAAGAAATAGCGATCACCAACATCTTGAAAAAGTACAACAAATTAAAAAGAAGAAACTAGTATGATTGCAAGGAAGCTTTTATTAATACGTTCAAAACCTTTCAAAATGAATACTTATAGTAATAGTAGATTATTTTTTATAATCATTTCACCCTAAGCAAGGTAGTAAAGTCGCTAAAATGTTAGAGGTTACCGAGAGTGGAGAAGAATTTGAAGAATTTAGAGAGTAGAAAGGACAATAAAAGAATAGGGTTCAAGAAAACAAAAGATAGTGACTGACATTGCATTTAAATTTTTTAAGATTGTAAATGGCAGAGAATTATGAAAGTGGGAGAGAGTGAAGCAGTAGGGAGATTGTTAATGTTTTTTTTTTAAATTGGCCTTGTGTCACACATAACCAAACTCCCTACAACTAAGGATTATTCACTATCATCAGAAGGTTGGAGATTGGAATGTGTGGATTTGTGGAAGGATGAAAGTATACCTTTTGTATGTTTAAAATAGAAGTTTATTAATGGAAACGAATAACATGAATTAGTAGAAGTTAATGTTCAATGAGAAACAGTATTAAGAAGGGTATCAAGAGTTTGTAGTAGTCTTTGCAAGAGTGCATTTTTGTGTACGTAGGCAGGAATGTATGTATATGAGCTTTTATTGTTGGGTAGGATTGTCTTTGAAGTTATCACTCAGGGTGTATGGTGAAAAGGAAGGAGGTGAGAGATGAGAGGGGAAAGAGAAAGAAAGAGGTAATAATAGTAATCACTTCATGTTTGTCAAGGGATGTGTTAATTACACTCGTCTTCTTTTCACTCTGGCGACAGTTGATTTTGCTCCTTTTTTTATTTCGTTTGTTAGGCTCAGAAAAGTCATTTGGGAATTCACTCTTAGATGAGATTCTAACCTATCTATTTTGTTTTTAAATGTTTTCTAGTTTTCTATTGGCTGAAAACATTTTGCATCAAGGTGTGAAATTTCACAAGTTTTGCTTTTGGATTCGCTTTTGTGAGTGTGCTAAGCAAAGTTTGTAATTCAATTAAAGTCATTTATTTCTAACAAAATCAATGAGTCAGTGCTTAGCATTTGAATTTCTAAATCTAGAACTTGTTTTGTTCACTACAAGAGTTTCACAGACAAAAAGTGCAAGGAAATAAACTATTAGTTTAGACTGATGGTTACATATAGCTATTTCAACAGGAAAATGATGGGACCTAATAGCCAATCTAGTAGCACACTTGAATTCATGCGGTCAAGGTATGAAGGAAGTGAGCTCACCAGTAAAAATAGCGGTAGACTTTTTGAACTGAACATCCCTTTATACCTCATAGCAACATGGAGATAATCATTTTCTTCATTCCTACGCTATTGTTACTCAGTGAACAAAATATATGTGATTGTAAAGGATTAAATTATAAATTTTTTGGTATTCTCCAGTCTTCAAGGTGCACTGTGCACATTAGTATATCAATGATATATCAAAACTTTATTGATTAAAAAAAGAACAAGAATTATTTGAAAAAATAGATACCAAAAGGAGGTAAGCATGACAAAATTTTATATACAAAACATGAGTCAGTCAGTTGAGTGCCATACGTGATACATGCTTGGGCGATCATGCCTCGACAGAGACATGACTGACTGGGCAGAAGATTATCCCGCGGTAGGTTGCCATTGCTTTCTGCGGTAAACTGGTTGCCGACCAAGGCTATAGAACCCAATCTGTCCTATTATTTAACCCATAACTGGAGGGAAGAGGCGGATTAATACCTTTCCCAAGGGTATTTGTGCGGAAGTGAATGCAATGAATTCAGCTGGAATTCGAACTCGGCTCTCCGATTTCTCGTTCCGAGCCGATATCCATTGCACCACAATGAGTACATATACTAAATTTATAAACCAGAAATTATCCCACACAGAAAAATTAAAAAGTTGAGCACTATATGACAGTGGCAACTAGAAAGAAGGCCTTAATTGAAATGCCTTCAGGAGGGATATGTGGTATATCTTCAGTTTGTCTTTAGAATGCATCAGAAGTGCATTGTCCTCTGTCAGGTGCCAAACAGCAACGGATCATTAATACAATTGGGCTGTCACATGGCTCTCAAGAGCCCCTTGAATTATAAATGAATTCTGCTTCTCAAACTGAAAATAATTATTTTCAGCCTCCCTACACTATTATTATTTGATGAATGAAATATATGTGATCATAAACTATTAAATTATGATCACAAATCACATGACATACTCTTGTCTTTGTTTCCAACAAAATTTTCCTACTTCAAACAAAAAAAGTAGGAAAGAAATGTCCATTAATACTAGAAAGAATCATAACAGTTAGTAGAGTTGAGAACCTTATTGATGAGAAAAATTTTATAAGTTTCAACCAATAATAAAGATAACTCTTCAGTTAATGAATGCGTAATATTTCCTGATAAGAGAATCACCAATAAGGGTGAATCAATGAGTTTTTAACCAGACATTTAGTTTTTAGCTGGATTTTGATCTCAAATTTTTATTATATAAGGTTTGGCTCACAAATTAATTGAGTGCCTAAGAACATTAAATTGAAAAATAAATCTTTATTGTTCAAAATAATTTTTTTTTTATAATTAGGCCATGGACTTACAGATCTGCTTATATAATCAATATTCTTTGTGATTACTTTTTTCTTGAGGTTCTGAAAGGTCAGACTGTTTTGATGAATTCATTCTTGATTTGAGGGCTTGCCAACATCTAACTACAAAGACTGTCTTTTTCGGTCAGACACACTGTGGCCATGTGATCTCGTTAGTAGTATTGCCAGCTGTTCGGCTTTGTGTGGAGACACTGTCTGTTTATTATAGACTGCGACATCAGCTATGACCTTAAATATATCTTGGTGGAAAAATATTTCCTCAGATTCAATAACTATTAATACTCAAAGTAGAATTATATTTTTGCTAATTCTATAAATATTTTAAAAGATAAAAAGCACTTGAGCCCATAACATATTCCTATATCAAAGAAAATAATTTTGGGAGAACTCATTATGGTCCTATGATTTGAAACTTTTCAACCTATAGAGTGAGGTGATTCTGAGAGAATCTTACAAGGATTCATTATTGACAGCCACAATATTAACAACATAAGATATATACATGATATATATATGATAGCAGTTTTCTCCTTCTAGGTTCCATGTCTCTTCAGGATGTAGGCAATCATGGCCTTTCACATCTCCCTATCCCTTGTTGCTCTTAATACCACTTTTCCTGTTATCCCACTCAATACCCACTCTACCATCTATCTGCTCAAGTCCATCAAGTATATCCTGTGTTGCTTTCCCTTGTCTCTCTTCCCCTCAATCCGTCCTGTGAGTATCAGGTTTTCCAAGCCCTTCTTTCTCATTCATTCATCATTTAAGTGCCATACATGATACACACTTGGGATCATGTCTCGAAAGAGACATGACTGACTGAGCAGAAGATTATCCCACAGTAGGTTGCTGTTACTTTTTATAGTAGGCTGTTTGCCACACAAGGCTATAGAATCCAATCTGTCCTGTTATTTAACCCATAACTGGAAAGAAGAGACAGATTAATACCTTTGAGAGATGGATTAATACCTTTCCCAAGGGTATTTCCACATCAGTGAATGCATTGAATTCAACTAGAATTTGAACTCGGCTACCTGATTTCCCTTCCTAATTCAGTCAGTTAAGTGCCATACATGATACATGCTTGGGCGATCATGTCTCGAAAGAGACATGACTGACTAGGCAAAAGATTATTGCGCAGTAGGTTGCCATTACTTTCTGCGGTAGATTGGTTGCCGACCAAGGCTATAGAACCCAATCTGTCCTGTTATTTAACTCATAACTGGAGGGAAGAGATGGATTAATACCTTTCCCAAGGGTATTTGCGCGTAAGTGAATGCAAGGAATTCAGCTGGAATTCAAACTTGGCTACCCGATTCCTCATTCCATGTTGATATCCACTGCACCACAACACATGTCCCAAAAACTACAGCTGTCTTTTCCTGATGTTAAATATCAGTTTTCTTCTTGTATCCATCCTCTCTAAAACCTTGTCATTGCTTGTGTGTTCCATCCATGGTATACTCAGCATCCTTCTGGAGAATCACATTTTAGTTGCTACAACTCTTTTCTTCATCTTTGATGAGATTGCCCAGCTGCCAGACCAAGGTTTAGGAGAAATGACAAAAGAATAAGATTGATTAAGAACTATAAAGGACAGAAATTTGTGGAAAGCCATGATTGCCTATGTCCTGAGAGGATACGGCTCAGTAAAGATGAACAGGCTTGAGTAAATAGATGGCTGAACAAGGTTTATCAGGATTGACAAAAGAATAAAATTTATTAAGGACTTCAAAAAGCCGGAAATTTTGGAGTACCAAGACAGTCTACATCCTGAAGGAATATGGCATATAGAATAAAGAAGATAGAATAATGGAGAAAGATATGAAAAGAGAAATCGAAAAGCCGAGTCAAATTCCAGCCAAGTTAGTCCCATATTTGCCCTTTCAAGTGTGAATCCTCTTTTTACGACAATAAACAGAATAAATATAATATTTATTTTTCATAATACAAAAATGTAGCAAAAGGTTACAACAGCGGATAAAAGAAGTGTGGTCTGCTATCTGTCTATCCTATTACTTCTACGTGCCATGCCCCTTCAGGATATAAGCGATTATGGCCCTTGTTGTACTTAGAACATTTCTCTAAAACCAAATCCCCAGCCTGTAATTAGCATTTTGGGCTCCTCTTTTTGCTGATGACCATTCATTCAGTTGTCTTGCAGTCTATGTTTAGTCCTTTCTTCACATCTAAATGCCTAAAGGTTAAATTCACTTTGGCAAGTTGAGAGACCAGCCTGCTACTGCCACTGCTTAAAACACTTCCATTATGCTGAGGAGCAAGGTCTAATATCTTCAGAAATTTGTTAGCCAAAGATAGGGGGCTCAATCCTAGGTATATAGAGTCAGTATAGTTAACAGATGCAATTTATATAAAACTAGAGAGTAAGAAAAGAAAGGGAACTGAATGATAATACAGAACATTTCCCTCTCGCTTCTAAATGAGGTATTTGTTAACTAACTTTATTAAAATCATGACACTGCTTATAATGCTAAAAGTTCAATTTCTACAACCTTATTCCAAAAGTGGCAATTTTAAAATAAACAATAAAAGTTAGAAGTGAAAATAGTGTTTATAGATTTATAGATGCAACATCTTAAGGGCCTGTTTTTCCCTCACTCCTTAAAGATATTATTAATTCTCCTTCTATGTGCTGTGTCACTTCAAGACGTAGGCGATCATGGCCCTCCACATCTCCCTATCTCTTGTAGCCCTTAACACTATTTCTCTTGTTATCCCTTCCAATCCTTGCTCTTATCACCCATTCGCTCAAGCCTATCAAGTATGTCATTCACTGTTTTCCCTTGTATTCCTCTATCTGTCCTGTGAGTATCAGATTCTCCAAGCCTTCCTTCCTCGTTACATGTGTGAGAAACTTTAGCTGTCTCCTCTTTGTGCTAAGTATAACTTTTCTTTTTATTCCATCTTCTCCAAAACCGTTTTGCTGTGAACACATGTTCAGTTCATATTATTCTCAGAATCCTTCTGTAGAACCACATTTTGGTTGCTTCAAGTCTTTTCTTCATCTTTGATGGGATTGTCCAGCATTTGGTGCCATATAGGAGGACAAATATTACATAACAGTTCAGTACTCTTTTTGTCATTTCCAATTAAAATTTCCAGTCTCTTATTACTCTGCTTAGCTTTTGGAATGTGTCCTTGGCCATACCAATATGCCTTTGGATCTCAGTGTTGCACTTTTACTTCCCAGGTATTTAAATTTCTATACATGCTTGATTTTAGCATCCCCAACCTGTAATTTTTATTATGGAGCCATCTTCACTGATAATTGAGCCAAGAATTTGAATTGGCAAACCACTTCCTGATCATTCCTTTCTATCTTTGTTGAAACGCCTTCTTCATAATGTATTTTTAGTTGCTATTTGGCATTAATCTTCAGTGCCACATCTGAAGGATGTTTCATCCTGGTTCTTCACCAGATTGACAAGTTTCTCTAAGTTGATCTATCTATGTTGTCTTCAAAGCAGATGTTTGATGTTGTAACCATCCAATGTTGACTGCCATGGTGTTCCTTCAGCATGTCACTCTTGATGTGCTCAAAGAAAAATGTGTAAATCTTTATCTAGCACTCTGAGTTCCTCTTTTTTGCTGATGACCATGCATTCAGTTTTCTTGGAGTTTATGTTTAGTCCTTTCTTCTCGACTTCCTTTGCTACATGTTCAGACCATTGTATCCTCAGCATAATACCTGACTCATTTACAGCACTGCTATCTCTCTGCATCCCTGATATGGGTTAAATAGGGCAGTCAAGTTCATTGCAGTTATTCTCATTTTAATAATCATCTCTTACTAATTGCTAAGAAGATGTTGATATTGCCTTGGCAGAGGTTTGCAGACTTTGACTGCTCTTGTTTTGATTTGCAATCACATGCTTATCATTTTTTATCGTACATACCTAATTCTGGAACTAACCAATATCTACTGGGTCATGTGACCTTGTGAGTTCAATACCTGGCTACAGCAGTGGTGAACAAATAACTTAGAGAGTTAAGTTAAAGGGAGATAACTACATGCCTGCCAGAAGTGGCATCGCACATGGAATGAGAATGATATACCCCAGTGATCATAATAAAGGATTCAGCTTGAAATTCCTAGCACCTGAAAAGGCCGGAGTGTACAACAGCTGAAACATTGTAAACATGGCAATAAAGATGAGGACAATAGTCTGAACAATGTAAATAGTGTTCATCACTTTTATTATAAATTATCCCAAATTGTGACAATAGAAGATCTGCCAAGAAAGGTGAAATATTCTAAGAAACTGAACATAAATTTACTGTGGATGCTTTAGCATTTAAAGCACTTTCTATATATTTTAATTAGACTCTTTTGTACATTACTATGTTTTATATATATTTTTATATCAGAAAATTACTGATATATATCATATCATATATATAATGTATATTATTTTTTCTGACAATTATATATATTATATTTCATATACTTTATTATATTGGCAAATTACTTGCTATATATATATTATGATATGCACAATTTACATTGTTTGGACAGTTGTTTCATGAAAATTTGCTTTTAGTCCCACAATAGATAAAACAAATAAGATTACATTGTTTGGAAAAATAATGTCTGAGTTTAGAATAAATATTTTGTGTTCTATTATATGAATACTAGCAGTGTAGCCTGGCGTTGCTTGGGTGTAATGAAAGCTTTAAAACTAATCCATGGTCCTGGAGCTCAGACTCTTTGGATGTTGGCACAAAAGACTAAAAAGCAATAGTTGTTTCCAGTTAAAGCGAAACCGTAGATTGAAAGAAAAATGAATGGATGTAAGTCAAATTTTGATTTCTTGGTATTGATGTCCAATAAGTTTTTTTCATTGTAAACTGAATTTTGAAGGCTGCATAAGTCCTCTGAGTAAATGGTATCATGGCTGAGACTAAGAACTACAATTATACCTACTTAGAGCCAAACTCGAAGCAAAAATTAAAATAAAAGGGCTGAAAAAAATACAGACATACAGGCAGATAAACAGACACTAACACAAACATCTTGCCTTTTATATATATATATATTATCGATTTTCTTCACTATTGTAAGAACTGCAACCTTGAAACTTCTGAATATCGTTTCTTATGTTTTTGTCTATGAGTGTATTACATTTGATTAAAATCGACCACTTCTTCTATAACCCAATTTTTTCGATTATCAATTTTGATATTTATCTGCAGTACCTCAACACAAAACCTAGCTAAGATCACTTGCAGACGCTTATGGTACAACTGTGTAAATTTTCAAGAAAATCGGTTCAGCCGTTTTGGAGTCTATAGGTAACAGACACACACACACTCAGACAAAGTTCCATTTATAAATAAGTTTAGATTTAGATAATAATAGCACAAAAATAAATTACTTGCTCTTAATTATTAAAATGTTCTCTTTGTTAATTTTATATTATGCTTTTTTGAACTTAAATTAATTTAATCTTGAACTTAAAAAATGAACAGTTTCATTTACTTTGAATGAGTTTTAATCTTGGCCATGATGCTTCTCAAGCCGCTGCCAAAAGTAACAGAACATGGGGAGAAGAATTAACTTGTGATTGGATAGTTTGGTACTGGTTTCTGAAGTCCGACAATGGTGAGAGAAGATTTTGAAGATGAAGATGACAGAGCATGTAAATCTGAAATTGACATCTGAAAACACTAGTTGAACAGAGCCAATGCCATAGAACCAGAAAAATTGTCTCATTTAATAGGTGTCAGTATTTCAACTATAGCAGACCATCTCAAGAAAATCGATTAGGTCAAGAAACTCAGTAAATGGGTTCCAAATGAAAGTCAAAGTTTGACATTTTTTTGGTGTGTTCAATGTTGCATCTGCAAAATTCAAAGGATTCTTTTCTTGATCGAATAATGACATGTGATGAGAAATTGCTTTTTATGAAGATTGTAAATGATCAACTAAAGTACCCAAACAATTTCCAAAATTGAATCCGCATCAACATACGATTATGGTGACTCCCCGATCATCCGCCAGTTGCATCATTCCTTACAGCTTTCTGAAATCTAACCAGAGCATTAATGCCAAATTTTACTGCCAGAAACTTGAGAAAAATGTACATTCAGTAAAGTGAAATATGACCAGCACTGGTTGATCGATGGAATCCAATTAAAATTCATGAGAATACTTGGGCACATATTGCAAAGATGATACTGCAGAAGTTCATCGACTCGGAATACGAGATTTTGCCTTATCTGGCATATTCCCTTGATTACTTACCCAATAACTCACACTTTTCAAGCATCTTGACAATTTTTTTTAATCCAGAAGATATTCCATTCCAAAGAAGTAGAAACTGCATTCAAAGATTCCTTGGTACCAAAACCTTTAGAATTTTATATCAATGGCAGAAATTAGGGTACTTATTTTGACTGTTTTAAACATATTTTAAATACATTAATTCAGAAATAAAAGTTGATTCTAAAATTAGATGCTATTTTCTAAGTAGCTTAATACTTATTAATATAATAACTTGCAGAAATTCAACATGAAAATTATGGTTAAAAAAGACTGCACAAAAAAACTTAAATTATGTGGCAATTATTTCTTTATCATCTCATTATGGTGATTATAATCCGCATTGGAGTTTAGTGGATATCCATTCAAAATGAGAAACTGGAGAGCTGAGTTTAAGTTCCAGTAAAATTCATTTCATTCACTTACATGCAAATATCCTTGGGAAAGATATTAATCCATCTTTTTTCTCTCCAGCTATGGGCTAAATGGCAGGATAGATTGGAGTCTATAATCTTGGTTGGCAACTGGTCTACTGTAGCAAGTAATGGCAGCCTATTGTGAGAAGATCATCTGTCTAGTCAGTCATGTCTTGATGGAGACATGATCACCCAATCATGTATCACGTATGGCAATTAACTGACTGATAGTGATTAAAGGCTTTCTTTATGACATGATGTTATCACTTCTTACCTGGCATCTTGGCTTCAAAGACTTTTGCATCTGTGTCTTTCCTTTGCCTAGACTTTCACTAATGTATCTTTCCTTTGCCTCCTCTATAAATATTTTCATCATAATTGTTCTAATAAGCATTCCTCATTAATACCTCAACTTACTTAACTGAGTTCTATGCTAATAGTTATTTCTACCACATTTGTCACTTGCAGAACACCCTTTCAGCCTCCTGCTTTTCCACAAATTACAATCTTCAAAAATTTAAATGCACTGGTTATCATCATCATTTGTTTCATTGAGTCCTGTTTTTTATTGTCCTCTGTTTCTTATAATCTTAGTAAATCCTTGGGGTTACAGCTTGGAGTTAGAACATACAGTTACTTCACACTGAAACACAGTTTTCTGTATGATCATCAAAGTTAAGCAACATTGAGCCTGGTCAGTACTTAAATGGGTGACCACTTTGGAATACCAGGTGCTGTAAGCTTGAGGTCAGGTCAGACTATATCTGCTACTGGTACCACAAAATCCAGTACTACTTGGGTTGTTGGGGATTAAACCAGTGCCCCTGATGGGTGCAAGCTGGGTAAGGAGGGTGGTGTAGGCACCCTGAAGAACCTAAAAACTAGACCTGTTGAAAGGCAAGAGAGCTTCTATGAGCCAATGATCACCTACTTAAGCAACTAGCTATGGTTGAAATAGTCTTCGTGAACCCACATTGCCAGGCATGGTGAGCACAGCACATCCTCTGAACTGACAAACATGAAATCAGTGAAAGTCCTCCAGGTAGGGATTCCTCAAATGAGACTAAAATTCAGATCCTAAACCCCTTTAGATTTTTATAGCCTTGCTTGGGGTGAAATGATTAAAAAATAAATGGAAAATGTATTTTAATGGCTCTTCTTAAAGTAAAAATGTTGATAAATGTTTTAGTAATAATCTACTTAAGGCATGTAACAATATATTTTAGGTCTGTCATGGATTGTGGAATTAGCATCAGCTTATTTTATTATCTTATAGATTACATGGTTTCTTTGAAATGAATAAACTATTTTGAGCTTTCTTTCCTAGTAAAAAGGTTGCAATAGAACATACAAGATCAATGAAATGCTTAAGGCATGTAAGAAAGCACGTTGGTCTGACATGGCTTGTTGGAATTAGCATCACCTTTTTAATTTGAAACCATCTATCCTAATAGATGAAAGAAGTTCCTTGAGAATTGAAAATTATTCCAAGGGTTTCTCCAAAGTAAAAAGGTTGAGAAAAGCTATTGTAGAAATTTGAAAATGCTTAAAGCATGTTATATGAAACTTTAAGTCTCACCTTTGCTTTTGGAATTTGCTTCACCTTTTTATTTTAAAAACATCTCATTTTAATATCAATTCACTTTCATAATTCATTATTATTGTTTGTTTTTTTCTTGTGCTTACTTAGATTCTGTAGAATAAATTTAATCTTTTTTTCATTTATACTTGTCACTCTTCATTTGATAAATGTATTGTGTTTGAATTCCTTTTTGGTTGAAATTTATTCTTTTCTCTGTCCATATTATTTTAACCCTTTAACATTCAACACATTTAAACCCACTTGATAAATATCAGTTCTCAAAATATCACTGTTTGACTTTCTGTGTTATTTGCGATGATGTTGTCATACTTTTTGACAGAGTATGCATGCAAATTACAGGTTGGGAATACTAAAATCAAGCAGGTACATTAATTTAAATATCTGGGAAGTGTTCTGACAGTGGATGGAAAAGGTAACACTGATATCTAAAGACATATTGGGGTGGCCAAAGATGCATTCCAAAAGCTAAGTAGAGAATTAAGTGTTGTGGCCTGTTAGAGCCAGGAAGAAAGACAAGAAGGTAGGTTCAACCAGTGTATTAGAATAACAGAACATATATACAAAGTAAGCGGGTTAGTAGTCAACAAATAGAAGTGTACACCTGAACGGTATAGTTACACTGTATCTTGACTGCCTCTAGACTGCCTCACAACTGCCTCCCAACTCCCTCATGACTGCATCTCCAGAAGTCACGCAGGTTAGTATTTATTAATGGAGGAAGAATCCATTCCTATAGAAAGGGCACCATAAGAATAAAAGATGGAAAATCTTTGCCAGAAAGAAAGAAAAGAGTGCTGAACTGTTATGTGATATCTGTTTTCTTGTATGGCAGTGAATGCTGGACAATCTCCTCAAAGATGAGAAGAGACTCAAAGCAAGAGAAACAATGAAAAGAGTACTGAAGTGTTACGGGATATCTGTCCTCCTGTATGGCAGTGAATGCTGGACAATCTTCTCAAAGATGAAGAAGAGACTTGAAGCAAGAGAAACAATGAAAAGAGTACTGAAGTGTTATATGATATCTGTCCTCCTGTATGGCAGTGAATGCTGGACAATCTTCTCAAAGATGAAGAAGAGACTTGAAGCAAGAGAAACAATGAAAAGAGTACTGAAGTGTTATGTGATATCTGTCCTCCTGTATGGCAGTGAATGCTGGACAATTTCCTCAAAGATGAAGAAGGGACTTGAAGCAAGAGAAACAATGAAAAGAGTACTGAAATGTGACTTGATATCTGTCCTCCTGTATAGCAACAAATGCTGGACAATCACTGCAAAGATGTGGAAGAGACTTCAAGTAACAGAAATGTGGTTCTACAGAAAGATGCTGAGAATACCATGGGCCAAACATATGAGCAATCATGAGGTTTTTGGAGAGAATAAAAACAAAAAGGAAACTTATACTTAACTTAGGAAGAGGCAGTTGAAATTTCTGTAGCACATAATGAGGAAGGAGGGCTTGGAAAATCTGATACTCGCAAGACAGATTGAGGGAAAGAGGGACAGAGGAAAGCAATGCATAACTAACTTGATGGGATTGAGCAACTCAATGCCAGAACAGTGTTTGGAAGAAATAACCAAAGGGCAAAACTTATTAAGTGCTACAATGGACAGGAACATGTGAAAGGCCACGATCGTCTAAGTCTTGAAAAGATATGCCCATAAAAAAAGAAGATATATGGGGCGGGTTATCACTGAGAGCTGTTATTTATGAGGTGGGTATGGTGTGTTGAATGTTAAAGGGTTTAACTAGCATGAACTAAAAAAATATAGCATAATTATTGAATGTAACAAACAATGATAACAAACTTGATCATTCTAAAAGAGATATTTATTAGGAATAATAATAATTAAATCCCTCAGTTTTCCTCCACAAAAATAAAAAAAAACTTGCATGAATATGCAAAGCAGGGAAAGTTGTGATTACCTTTACGATGAAATTAAATTTTTTAATAAAATATTATTCATTAAAACCTTTAACACTCTCTAGGTGACTATTTTCAGCAAGTAAAGTGTTAGTTCTGAAAATTTCAAGTTAAATTTGAATTTCTTGGTTGTGTAGTTATATCCTTCTATGGCAACACCTAAAATAGTCTTGACTGAAACTCGGAGCCAGGTTACTGCAATTTTAAATGTATAGAACTAATATATATTCGCTGGGGTTCATATGCAGTTAAAGGGGAAGTAATATTTATAAAGGATGCAGAGTGCTTAATATTAATGTTCTTCATCTTATAGATGCTTTTTGCATTCAATAAAATATTTCCAGGAATATATGGGTCACAAATTAAGTCTTTTTGTAAGCTGTTTTTTATGTAAAAATTCCAGTTTGTACGTTTGAAAAACTTTGGAAAATCAGTTATTATAAGTTGTCTAAGGATACTGAAAGGCTGAAACCTATGTTGCGAAAATAGCTCATTTCCAAAATTAAAAATATTCAAAAGCTCTACAATATAAATGTATTGAGCACTTTTTAATGCAACTGGGTGCTGGTCTAATTTAATTATGACCAAAAATTAATTATATATATATATATATATATATATATATATATATTAATTTATTTGTTTAAACATGATTTTTAATGGATACTCGTATTTGTGTAGATATTCTGTTTTTATTAATTAAACAGTATATTTATTTATATCTACTGGTCTGAATAATCTATAAATCTTGATAAGAAAATATGCATCATCCAGCAAGATTTGAACCTGTGTTCACTGAAGGAATGTGTCAATTGATCTGATGGGTCATAGACTAGAACAGACTTTGTTTTACTGCTAGTCCTTCATGGTCGTGCAGTCTAAAAAATGTCAAGTCAATCGATGGTTTCCCCTAGGGAACACAGTTTCAAATCCTGCTGGTGGATGCATATATTCATAACAAGATTTCTTGATTATTCAGACTGATATATATAACTAAATAAACTGTTTAATTATAAAAAACAGTGTATCTATTCAAATATGAGTATTCATTAAAATAATGTTTAAACAAATAAATTAAAGATATGTTGGAGATAATCCATTTTGTAATAGAGAACTCAGTAGATGTTATCCAGAGCAATATGATATTTATAAAGGAAAACTCAACACATCATTTACAGTGGGGAAAATATTTGTCTGATGCCTTGATATGTAAACAAAAATTTCACTTGACACACAGGGTGCAGAAAAAATTAATGGAAAATGTTGCTTTTTGCAATCATTTATTTTATCCAAAATGCTTAGTTGTATTCCAACAAAAAAATCGGGTCTTTTTTGTAACTTTACCTTATCATATGCCATAACAATTTCATGTTTTTTACAAGGTGCCAACCCCTCCGATGTTGCAGGGACACTGCATCCACTTCTGTGTCACAACATCATTGCATCACATTACAGGCTCTTGTAACACCCACCCTTGTTCTTCCAATTATATTGTGTTAAATTGTAATGGTGTTTAGTGCCAAAATTGATGTATTTTTCAGTAGTTTACTGGTGGAAAGGCATTTTAGGCAAGCAGATTTTTTTGTCTTACAGTGCTCAGTATCAAGATATGGATAGAATAGAGAAAAAATAAATGACCCTGAAGTGTAAAGACATTACAATAATGCACTCATAAAACTTTGAAGTTGGCATGACTAAAACAACACTGTTCAATTAAATGGCAAGTTAATCACATTATATTAATAATTATATATATATATATATATATATATATATATATATATATTATTATTATTATTATTATTACTTTAGAACATGTGCAAACTACAAACTACTGCAAAATTGTACATTTTGTTTCGACATTGAAAAAACAATGTCTCAAGTAATTAATAATGATGGTAATAAATGTTTTATTAAAAAAACAATTAAAAAAAACCACTTCCCTTTATTTTGGGAATTTTTTTTTCTCTACTTTTTCTCAACTTTTTCCTCTTTATTTTTCTCTCCATTTTCTGCTTCTTCTGTATCTGTCCTTTTTTCTTTCTTTTTATTTTCTTTATAGAAGCATAATTAAAAAAAAAATGCCAAAAGATTTGAGCCCAGAAACCGTATAACCGATGTCAATATCTGTCTACCATTCACTTTCGGCCAAAATTTAAAATTTCTCTCTCTTAGCTGTTTCCATTGGTTATTTCCTCTCTATATTTTCTCACTTATTTCCTCTTCATTCTCTATTTCTTCTGTATCTTTTCCTTTCCTCTTTCTTTTCCTTTTCTTGATTTTTCATCTTATTTTCTGATCTTTTCTTCCCTTATTTAATATTTTTTACTACATACATAAAATAAAATTCCAAAAATAAAGGGAAGTAGTTTATTACCATCATTATTAACTACCTGCTGAGAGATTGTTCTTTCAATGTCAAAACAAAATGTACAGTAGTTTGCAGTGCTCACATGTTCTCTATTTTTACATTGAGTACTGTTTTAAATTAATGTTTTAAATGTTGCAATTATTTTCTTCATTTTCATTTATTTATATATATATATATATATAAGCAAAAGTATACTCACTTATAACCTGAGGAAAGTAACAATAGGGTTAAATAAAGAACACAAGAGGAAAACTATATTTTTTATGCTGATGTGTTTCATCCTGTGATAGACTTTATAAAGGCAAAGAAATAAGATCTCATCTCTTTGCCTTCATAATGTTCATCACAGGAAAAAATACATAGGTGACAAATATATAGTTTTCTTCTTGTCTTCTTTATATATATACTGGCAGTATATCCCAACGTTGCTCGAGTGTAATGAAAGCTTTAAAAACTAATACATGGTCCTGGAGCTCAGACTCTTTGGACATTGGCACGAAAGACTAAAAAGCAATAGCTGTTTCCAGTTAAAGCGAAACTGAAGACTAAAAGAAAAATGAATGGATTTAAGTCAAATTTTGATTTCCTGGTATCGATATCAAATAAGTTTTTTTGTCATAAACTGAATTTTGAAGGCTAAGTAAGTCCTCTGAGCAAATGGTATCATGTCTGAGACTAAGAACTACAATTATACCTACTTAGAGCCAAACCTGAAGCAAAAACTAAAATAAAAGGGCTGAAAAAAATACAGACATACAGGCAGATAAACAGACACACACACAAACATCTTGCCTTTTATATATATATATTATTGATTTTCTGCACTATTGTAAGAACTGCAAGCTTGAAACTTCTAAATATCGTTTCTTATGTCTTTGTCTATGAGTGTATCAAATTTGATTAAAATTGGATCACTTTTTCTATAACCCAATTTTTTCGATTATCAATTTTTGATATTTATCGGGGGTACCTTGACAAAACCTAGCTAAGAACACTCGCAGAGGCTTATAGTACAGCTGTGTAAATTTTCTAGAAAATCAGTTCAGCCGTTTTGGAGTCTATAGGTAATGGACACACACACACACACAAACCCAGACAAATTTCCATTTATAAATAAGTTTAGATAGATTTAGATATATATATTGGTTATCCACATATAAGCCTGTTTTGCTCTATCAGTGTGGCTTGACATATCCACTTGCTTCCAGCCGGGTACCGAAACACGACTGATTTGGTGTCAGTCAGTGTCCCTACTCGCTAAGTCATGTGCGCATGGAATGAGAGAGGGAGAATTTTAGTGTATTATATATATGTAGTGTATACACATGCCAGTAACCAAGAGAACTCAATTCATTACTTAAGAGTATTGCGTAAATTGCAGATATGAATAGAATAAGTAAATAGCAAGTAGGAAAGAAAAAGTGTCTTTAATCTAACATGTTTCACTTTTAAACATGTTAAATTAAAAAAAATGAAAACATGTTATATTAAAGATTAAAGGCACTTTTAAACATGTTAGATTAATGACACTTTTTTTCCTACTTGTTCTTTACTTGATCTATTCATCTTGTCAGATTCCAATCCATATTTATCAACATATATATATATATATATATATATATATATATTGTAATAGTTGTTACAATGGTTTAGAAATTAATATAAATTAATTGTAACAACTATTACAAAATAACGCTCTACATTTGTATCGAGCACTCTTTATAAAAGTAAATGCATGAACAATAGGTAAAAAAACCTACGAGTTCTACAACTTAGTTACAATATATATATATATATATATATATATATATATATATATATTGTGCATTTGGACAGCTGATAAGATATGGTGATTAAACTTTTTATGCAATTTTTCTTGTGTTCATTTAAGTGATTTCTTTTCTGGATATAAAGGGCATAAAAATGTTCAAATATTCAATGATATAATCTCTAAATATTCCAAAGTTCATTTTTATTCCTTTATTTTTTTCATATGCTGCTACATTCATTTCCAAGAATTTTATTTTTTGTATTTCTGTAACTGTTTTTGATTAATTCCAGCATTTCCTTGTTTGCTGGAACCAATTTTAGTTTCATGCATAACACACAGTTCTTGATAATGACTGTAATGAAAGCTGAAAGTACTCAGATGGATGCAATAAATGGACTTTGGAAAGTTAATTCTGACATAAAACAAGTTAGTCGGAAGTTGGAAAAACACAAATAGAAAGTTGGATAGACAGATCTAGTCAATATTGATTAATAAAACTTGTCTGAAAGTGTGTATATATATATATATATATATATATATATATTGAGACAGATTTCCAATTTTGTTCTTTACTTGTTTCTATCATCTTGTATTTTGATCCATATATTCAGTTTGGATGTTTGTTGTGGTGCAGTGGATATCAGCTCAGAATGAAAAATTAAAGAGCCAAATTTGGATTCCAGTTGAATTTGCTGCATTTTCTTAAGTGCAAATACCCTTGAGATAGGTATTAATCCATCGATTATCCCTCAAGCTATGGGTTAAATAGCAGGACAGATTGGGTTCTACAGACTTAGTTAGCAACCAGTCTACCACAGAAAGTAATGCCAACTGATGATGTGAAAATCCTTGCCCAGATCTCCCTGACGTTTATCACGTGATGGCACTTAACTGACTGATATATATATATATGTATATATATATATCAGTCAGTTAAGTGCCATCACGTGATAAACACATTTGCTCATTCACTAATGAATTAGAGCACTCTGGCTATTGGGCGCGTATAATGACAATATACATGCTAAAAAGTCTGCCTTCTTCTACCATATGCCCATGGCCCATGGGTAGAACCGCTGACTGACGCCACTTCGGTCGGGTTTCAGTTCTGGGTTAAAAGCAATCGGAGTTTAACCGTACTGATGAGCTGTGATACAGTAAAACATATCTGTCTGCAGATGACTATATATATATATATATATATATATATTGAGAAGAAAACTCAACACATAATTTAACGGTTATAAATCCAGAATTTATTTCAACAATAAAAATCCTTACAACTCCCTTGCTCAGACCATTGATGTATAAACAGACTGAACAAAGCAATTGTAAAGATTTTTCTTGACATTGCTAAAATAAATTCTGGATTTATAACCATTTAATTATATATAGAGATTTCTTCTCAATATGATTGCACTGGATATCATCCATTGAGCTCTCTCTTTCTGTCTAATTAATAATTTATAATAATTAAATTAAATCTTTTGGATTATCCGTGCCATCTTCAAAGGTTGCCATTCTCTCCTATATAGTGTTAAGTCTAGTGCCAAGTGATGATGTTTAGTGCCAAGATTGTTGTTTTTTTGGTAGTTTGCTGATAAAAAGATATAATAGCAAGCAAGTTTTTGTCACAAAGTGTTCAATATTAAGATATTATCATCTTTGTTATAGAATTAATGTGAGGAAGTTCATTACTTAACTGAGCAGAGTCATGCCAACTTTAAAAAAGTTTCATGAAAGCATCATTATGATGTCCCCCCTCCTGAGTTTTTTTAATCTGTTGAAAAATTGAAAACAAAGACCAAGGAGTAAAGACATCATAATGGTATCTTCATGACTCTGCTAAGTTAAGTGACAAACTGCCCACATTGATTCTTTATATATAGATACATATATATGTGTGTGTGAGTGTGTGCATGTGTGTGTGTGTGCATGTGTGTGTGTGTGTGTGTGTGTGTGAGTGAATGCATGTTTGTGTGTGTGTGTGTATATATATATATATATATATATATATATATATATGTATATGTATATATTACGAAAAATCCTAAAAATTAACAAAATGGCTTAACAGCCAACATATTGAAATTATTTTGTTTGAACATTGTTTTTTTAATCAATACTCATATTTGAGTAGATATTCTGTTTTTAATCAAACAGTATATATATTTCTACTGGCCTGATTATTTACGATAAACTTTGCTACAAAAATGTGTGTCATTTGGCAGGATCCGAACCTGCAACCCCTATCAATATAGAAGCAAAAATTGTGTTATATATAGGCTTGATTTGACTTTGTTTAGACTATGGTATCATTTGTGGTCAAGTAGTCTAAGACACACCAGATCAATAGGTGGCTTTCCCTATGTTGATAGGGGTCGCAGGTTCAAATCCCGCCAAATGACACACATTTTTGTCACAAAATTTATCATAAATAACCAGGCCGGTAGAAATAAATATATAAATATACTGTTTGATTAAAAACAGAATATCTACTCAAATACAAGTATAGATTAAAAAAATAATGTTCAAACAAAATAATTTCAATATATATATATATATATATATATATATTTTTTTTTTTTAAAGAAGTAATATATTTTATATTTATTAATCTGAAAACATTAGTTTTGGGGAATCTCAAAATGTTTGAATGTTCAGATAAAATTAAACCAGTTGTAATTTGCATTTTGATGAGATGGGTAACAAAAACTTACCCGTTGAAATAAATGATAGTTTTTGGCCAATATTGATGATGCTTTGAGTTTTACTTGATGCATATCATATTGCTCTGTATAGTACACATTGAGTTCTCTGTATGTATTTATCTCTTTAATATCTTATGGATTATCATCTTTGTTTATGAATTTGATATCATTACCTATTTTTATATTATATATATATATATATATCATTGAATAATATGGACATACTTTATCTGCTTACTGATCCTTTTGAGTTGTCTATTCCCTTTCTTGACATTAAGATGAAATTCATCATGGATGGTGCTGTAGTTTTTTAAACTGATATATCCCGGAAAGGAATATCAGTGTAAAGATTAGTGGAAGAATGGTACTCGACACAGGAAATAGATATAACGGATTTATTGTATGAATGTACAATTAACAATAAGATACAGATAAGCAATCAACGAGTAGGAGCGGAATACACTATCAAATAGAGAATGCCTTTGTCTCAGACATTTGCGCTCCCTCGTACTGCTTGTCACCATCCTTTATAGTCTAGAGCATTCCATTCTTGGGGATGGCAGGATGTTCCACTATAACACCTTCCCCTGAACTAAATTCTTCTTAGAATTTTGCTCTCAATATTTTTTTTGTTTAGGATCTGGACATAACCGTTTCGTCTTCTCCTTGTGTCCTCACTTTCAGGAGAATGAGAAGTTACTTCCATCGGTACTCCAACGCTAGTGGGTGGTTTGATTTGGAATGTGTCATGCAATACCTCCATTGGTATCTTTTAGTCATTGTTAACGGTTTCAACGTATCGAGGTCTTAATTAATTTAAGTGACTTTTACAGACAAACTTCTGTCCTTTAACTATATAGATAACTCTCCCGGTACTTCTACTTGCTACACCATCTTCTCAAAAGCACTTTCCAGACTGATAGTTTTTAAAGAAAATCTTATCACCTTCTTTCAAATATTTAATATCCGAGCTTGGTTTTATCACGCTCATCTTTTTCTTTGGTAACAACCTATCAAAGATTGATCTAATCTTTCTCGCGAACATGACCTCCGCAAATTTCCATTAGCATTCTAATTTGGCGTAATTCTACAAACCATCAGAAAAGTTTGGATATTTTTGTCTTTGGTGTCGATCTCATTGGCTTTTCTCATTGCTCTTTTGAACGTATCAACAAACCTTTCTGCCTGTCCATTCGATCTCGGATTATATGTAGGTATTGTTATGTGTTCAATTGCTAACGAATCACAATAACGTTTAAAACCAGTTCCCGTAAACATGGTACCATTGTCAGTCACAATTGTGTTTGGCACCCCCAGACGGCTAAATACTTCATTTAACGCCTTTATTGTATTTGCCACTGTCGGGTGCTTAAATCTATAAACCTCAGGCCATTTAGAATAGCTATCCACAATGATTAGGTAATAGTCTTCTTTTGATGGTCCTGCATAGTTCACATGTACCTGTGACCACGGCACATCTGTTTTAGGCCATGGCTGAGTTTTTATGGGTGGTGATTTTGCTGCTAGCTGACAGCCTTTACACTGCTTCACCAAATATCCTCTTTCGTAGAATACGTGGAATTATCACTCCTTGAGCATACATTAGTGCCTCATTACAAATTGAAAATGGCAATACTTTACAACCTTTGTTTTTCTCATTACCTTTCACTTGATTAATCATTTTTGCAATATAATCATCCGTTTTTGCCATTTTATTAATTTCCTCCAGCATTACCGGTAATTCACTAACGGTGTTCACCAGAACATCCACAAGTTCCTTCGCTTATTTTAATGCTGCTATCACTGTTTCCTCCAACAACTCAGGGTTTTTTGGAATTAATTTTGACAGACTATCCACGTGTGCGATTTCCTTAGACGGAATAAATTTCATCTTAAAATTGTAATTTAACAAGGTTACACTCCATCTTTGTAACCTGTTTGTGGAATGAGTAGGTACACCTTTTTTCAACCCCAAAATTGACAATAAAGGTTTATGGTCAGTTTGTAGCACGAACGATCTCCCATAAATGAATCTGTGAAATTTCTTCACAGCATAAATTATAGTTAGCACTTCCTTTTCTATTTGGCTATAATTTCTTTCCACTGGAAGCAACGCTCTCGATGCATGAGCAATAAGTTTTGATATGCCATCCTCAAATTTGTGTAACAGAACAGCTCCTATGCCATATTCACTTGCATCCATCACTACAATTAAAAATCAAAATGTACTAACGCTAAATCTGACAATAAGCACTTTTTGATTTTTTTAAATGCTTTGTTGCATTCCCTTGTCCAACACCACATTTTATTTTTTTCTAATAATTTGTTCAATGGTGCTCTCAAGTCATGCATATTAGGAATATATATAGTAACAATTTGCAAGTCCCAGAAATGACTGTAACTTAGTCATGTTATCCAGAGTAGGCATATTTTTTATTCTGTTTGGGTTAGGTTTCCTTCCCTTATGATCAATTATTTGGCCTAAATATTCAATCTTATCCATAAAGAACTCGCACTTTTCAAGTCCTACCTTGAATCCATAATTCCTAATTCGCCAAACTGGTATCAGGCGACAGTCATCCTCGTCACCAAACTGATATATCCCAAAAAGGAATGCAGTGTAAAGATTAGTGGAAGAATGATACTTGACACATGAAGTAGATATAACTGATTTATTGTATGAATGTACAATTAACAATAAGATACAGATAAGCAATCATTGAGTAGGAGTGGAATACACTATCAAATAGAGAATGCCTTTGCCTCAGACATTTGCGCTCCCTCGTACTGCTTGTCACCATCCTTTATAGTCTAGAGCATTCCATTCTTGGGGATGGCAGGATGTTCCACTATAACATAAACCCAAGTACTTTTGATTCTTTTTAAGATCATCTTTAGGAGTAAATTACAAAGACAAACTTACTGTAACTGAGATAAAAATCACTATCACAACAGAATGTGGATTTTATCAGTTACAATAAGTCTTGTCAGATAATACATTTTTCTTTCAATTTCTTACTGTTTATTTCATTGATCAAAGATCATATCAGCTGCAGAAGTTGTGACAAAAACTAAGAAATCAAAATATGAGTCAGACATTAACACTGGAATAATTATTGAAATATTTCCTTGCACTTTAGAGATTAATTTGTTTACTTATATTAATTATCTTTTTTGATGCGTTCTTTTGGTCTTATTTCAAATCACACAACAAATGCTACTGGTATCTCAGTACTACCTGCTGCCTAGTCAGGTCAACAGTAATTAAACATATCAGGTTTTTCTTGTGAGGAGAATGGCTAGACACACAGCAGAATTAATAACAAAATCTATCAAAGAGCTGATGAACCTACAAGACATAGGGTCAGTGGCCATCTATCACAATGAGTAAATTGGGTCCCATAACTATGGATAGAGTAAGTGTGGTGATCACACTGCTTCACTGGGTAGAGGGCTTTCTTTCATGATGGAATCAATGGCCCCATGTTCATGCCCAATATGAGCCTTCAAGTTCGAGGACATCAGTTGCAGTTTGTAGATGAACTTACAAGATGTAGAGTCAGTGGCCATCAAGTTCGAGGACATACATTGTAGTGATCCAGGGAGGGATGGGCAACATCAGGTTTATTTACTCAATGGATGAATATATTTTTAGTTTACAATCCACATATGCAGGGAACTAGTCAGTTCCTCAGTTGCATCAGTCAATTAAGTGCCATACGTGATACACGCTTGGGCGATCATGTCCTGAAAGACTGAACTGGGCCTGAAGATTATCCCGCAGTAGGTTGCCATTGCTTTCTGCAGTAGACTGGTTGCCAGCCAAGGCTATAGAACCCAATCTGTCCTGCTATTTAACCCATAACTGGAGGGAAGTGATGGATTAATACCTTTCTCAAGGGTATTTGAGCGTAGGTGAATGCAAGGAATTGAACTGGAATTTGAACTCGGCACCCTGATTTGTCATTCCAAGTTGATATCCACTGCACCACAATGCACAGTTGCATAATGATCCTATAACCTGATACTGAAGATAAAGATGATTGATTTAATATGGTCTTCAGATTCTTAATTGCTGCTAATTTACATCACCTTGTGGGTGATTAAATATTTTCCACATTACAACCAATTTCCCACAGACGAAACATTGCTTGCCTCTCGCTACTCCATCACAATTTTCATGGTAAATCTCCAGATGAACAACATTCATTAGTTTCAGTGACATGCTCTGTACACATGGCTGATTAACGCATTCTCACTCTGGTTGCATGTAAGAAGTAAATTTGACTCAGACATCTTCTTCTCTAAGACTGTAACTGTAGAAAACAGACTCTTAGGGTGGGTGCTTCTATAATCATTATGATATTAACTTCTTCAAATCAAGGATCAACCATCTTCTTTTTTTAAAAGCACGTCGATAAAACTATTATTACACAAGAGGTTACCAATTGTTAGAGAGTGTTAAAGTCTCTTGTTACACACTGAGCTAAGCAAAAGTCATTTTACACCATGAGTCAGTGTTATAGTCTCTTATCAAAAACTGGGCTAAGCAAAAGTCATTTCACCCCAAAATTGAGTGTTATACACTGCACTAAACAAAAGTCATTTTACCCCATGACAAAATGTTATAGTCTCTCGTCACACACTGGGCTAAGGAAACATCATTTCACCACGAGATTGAATGTTATAGTCTCTCCTCCCACACTGGGCTAAGCAAAATTCACTTCACCCCAAGAGTGAGTGTTAGAGTCTCACTGGGTGAAGCGAAAGTCATTTCACCCCATGATTGAATTTTATAGTCTCTCCTTAGACAGTGAGCAAAGTGAAAGTCATTTCACCCCAAAATTGAGTGGTATAGTCTCTCCCTACACACTGGGCAAAGCACAAATTTTTTCACTCCATGATTGAGTGTTATATTGGCTCCTCATACACTAGGCTAAGCAAAAGTCATTTCACCCCATGATTAAATGTTATAGTCTCTCCTCAGACACTGGGCTAAGTAAATGTTATTTCACCCCAAAATTGAGTGTTATAGTCTGTTATTACTCATTGGGCTAAGCAAAAATCATTTCACCCCAAGTTTGAGTGTTATAGTTTCTCCTCTCACATCGGGCTAAGCAAAACTCATTTCCCTCCATGATTAAGCATTATAGTATCTACTCTCACATTGGGCTAAGCAAAAACAATTTCACCCCAAGTTTGAGTTTTATAGTCTCTCCTCTCACATCAGGCTAAGTAAAAATCATTTCACCCCATGATTGCATGTTATAGTCTCTTGTTACACACTAAGCTAAGCAAAAGTCAATTTACCTCACGATTGAGTGTTATAATTTCTCCTCTCACATTGGGCTAAGTGAAAATCATTATTTTTTAAAAATCAAGGCAATAAAACTATTATTACACAAGTGGTCACCAAGTGTTAGAAAGTGTTATGGTCATTTCTTATATACTGGGCTAAGCAAAAGTCATTTCACTCCATGATTGAATGTTATAGTCTCTTCTCAAAAACTGGGCTAAGCAAAATTTATTTCACCCCAAGATTGAGTGTTATAGTCTCTTCTCAAAAACTGAGCTAAGCAAAAGTCATTTCACCCGAAGATTGAGTGTTATAGTCTCTCGTTACACACTGCACTAAACAAAAGTCATTTCACCCCATGATTGAATGTTATAGTCTCTCGTCACACACTGGGCTAAGCAAGAGTAATTTCATCCCAAGATTGAGTGTTAAAATTTCTCCTCTCCTATTGAGCTAAGCAAAATCATTTCAAAACAAGATTTAGTGTTGAAGTCTCTCTTCACACTCTAGGCTAAGCAAAATTCATTTGGGTGTTATAGTTGCTCCTCATACACTTGGCTAAGTGAAAGTCATTTCACCCCATGATTATGTGTTATAGTCACTCCTAATACACTGGGCTAAGTGAAAGTCATTTTCCCCTATGATTGTGTGTTATAGTCTCTTCTCACACACTAGGCTGAGCAAACGCCACAGGATCTCTGGAGATGTGCTGATTGATTGTCTGGGCATATGGCAAGCATACACTTAGATAGACAAGTGTTTATAAATATACCATCACAGGATTTACAGTTTATCACATATATTTAAAAAAAATTTTATTGCTGCAATACACATGACACATGTATTAATACACACATACATGCACATGTATAAACTAATGTTGCTGTCCAACATATACTATAGAAACATGCACATACACTAATATACACTTTACCATCCAAAATTAGATCTGGCTGATCACATAAAAGCTGGCACACATCCCTTTCATTATATAGAAAAACTAAATTATTTATTGAATCAATATCTAAACTGGATCCACATATATACTGATGCTGCAAAGTCAATACAAAGTAGGATGTGCTGCTATCTGTAAAAGTACCGTTCTACAAAAAAGATTATCTGACAATTCATCAATATTTAGTGCAGAAGTTATTCCCATTGACTTAGCCTTGGATCTCATCCCTAAACTTACCTCAAACAAAGTTATTATATTCTCAGATTCTTTAGCAGTGCTTGAAGTATTAAAGAACCAGAAATTAAACAATCCTTTGATCATCAAACTTTTATATAGATTGCATGTGATTTCACAAAACAAAACTATCATTTTCTGTTGGATTCCCAGTCACTCTGAATTTCATGGAAATGATAAAGCTGATGTGGCTGCAAAAAACTCCCTAAAATGTGACACAAGTAACATAAAGGTTCCATACACTGACTATAAACCCCTAATCAAGAACTATATTTTAAAGAAATGGCAAGAAACCTGGAACAACTGTCAAAACAACAAATTATTTAAAATCAAACCCATTCTAAAGAAACAACTATCAGAACCCAGTAAATCACGCAAGGAAGAAGTGATTATATCCCGTATTCGAATAGGACATACACACATAACCCACTCTTATCTCCTAAAAATGAAGAACCTCCTGGATGCATTGCATGTCAAGAACCCTATACAGTAAAACATGTTCTACTCGACTGCAGTGACTTTACATATATCCAGCAATCCCTCTATAATGTTAACAACCTGAAAGATCTTTTCGAAAAAATAAACTCTAATACTGTTTTAACCTTCCTTAAAAAGATCAACAAAATATAATCTAAGTAAAGATCTGAAGATCAAAAATAGATCTGATCCTCACTGGGGGAAAAATTTAAAAAGTAATACAAACCGAAAGCAATGGAAAAGTTTAAAAAGCAAGACATCTTCCAAAATTCTGTAAAAATAATATAACCTTACCTAAAATCATTTGTTGTGATCTTAAATGATCCCATAAGGATTGATAGGTCGTTAAATCTTGAAACAAACAAAACAAACAAAACCATCCAAAATATTCCACACTTACAATTTAAATATCCTTTTCTTTCACACACACACACACACACACAAACACACACACACACATGTCTCATAAATCCAGTCATTGATCATAAATCTGAAAAAATGACTTGGAGGTAAATCATGTTTTTCTTTTTCCCTACTTTGCACTTCGTTATTTTACACACACACAAACAAATAAATTTATTTTCCCACAATGCTTTGATCTCGCTGATGAGATGGGTGTTAAATTCACCCATCAAAATGGCCATCCAGTTTAAGAAAATTTGTTTTATTTTATATGTAATAAATTTAATATATATATATATATATATATATATATATATATATATATAGGAAAGAATGGCAACCCGTAAAGAGGGAGAGGACAACCCAAAAGATTTGTCTATAAAATATAAAATATCGATTGGATAAAATAGAGTGCTCAGTGGATATTATCCAGTGCATTATAACATATTGAGAGGAAAAAATTATCGGTTTTGAGTTTTCCTCTCAATAATATATATATGTATATATGTTCAGGCTTAA
The DNA here is from genome assembly GCA_037127315.1 of Ascarosepion bandense. Lineage (NCBI taxonomy): Eukaryota > Metazoa > Mollusca > Cephalopoda > Sepiida > Sepiidae > Ascarosepion > Ascarosepion bandense. Next base: position 69,030 of record JBBBDQ010002059.1, read on the forward strand.
AAAATTTCAACCTGATCAAGAAATCTTACACAAAATATGGTGATTTTGAGAAGTACCTATGACAAGAAATTTTTAGTACATCCCTGTATATATATATATATATATATATATATATATATTACTTAATTACTTAGTTTTGGTCATAACAAAATGAAACCAGTACTCAGTTGTATTAAAAAGTGTTCCTTACAAAACAATTATATTGATGAATTTTTTCAATATTTTTCATTTTTAAATGGGTTGATGCAACTGGATGTGCGTTGTGGTACAGTGGATATCAGCTCGAAACGAGAAACTGGAGAATTGAATTCCAGTTGAATCCATTGTATTTACTTATGCGCAAATACCCTTGGGAAAGGTATTAATCCGTCTCTTCCTTCCAGTTATGGGTTAAATAGCAGGACAGACTGGGTTCTATAGCCCTGGTCGGCAACCAGTCTACGCAGAAAGCAATAGCAACCTACTGCGGGATAATCTTCTGCCCAGTCAGTCATGTCTCTTTCGAGACATGATCGCCCAAGCGTGTATCACGTATGGCACTTAACTGACTAACTGATTATACAACCTGGGTTTCTACTATGTAATGTCTTTATAGGAGGTTATTCCGACGTGATCCAAACACGCAACTTTCTGAACATCGGGGTCGCCAGTTTATAGTGGGGGTGTTCTTTTGAAGGGTAGTTGTATATTGTTGCAGATTAACAGGATTTGACCTCATTGTAGATAGCCCACTATAAGTCATGAAGATTATAAATCAAGAAAGGCAAATTGAGTTGAGAAATAACATTTTATATATAGACATATCAATTAAGGGTTTTAAAATTAAAGTAATTCTTTAAATATGGGTCCAATGGATGTTAAAATGTTCATGGCAATAAAATGCTGAAAAGAGAATTAATACTTAGGTATGTGGGAGTGGTGTAAGTAACGAATGTCTTTGATGTATCTACTCCTTAGGTCAGTAAGTAGTTTTGAGATAGCGAAGAAGGAAAAGGGAGGTAAGGAAGGTGAGCATAGTAAGTAACTTGATGTTGATCAAGGGAGATACTAATTACACTTGTCTCTCTCAAGTCTGTCTGTGTGGGTCGGTCTTTCTTTCTGTCTGGCGATGCTTTCTGTATCGGCTTTTTATTTCGACTTATTGGATTGCAGCAGATCATTTGGGAATTCACATCCGTATTTGATTCTGGGCTTCCCATTGGCCGATAAATAAAATTTGCATAGGCTCGCGAACTGGAAATTTATTTAATTAATTCTTAGTTTTCAACCGGAACATCTGCCTCAATCCGGCTGTGCACCGACTAGTTTTGGTCATTTGCTTTTTGGTCATGAGAGTGCAAACATCCGATCCATCACTTTGCTCAGTCGGTATCACCATATCTTCAGGCGATTGACTATGACTGATTTTACCATGTTTTTTTAAGAACACACACATAACAGGGATTTTAAAAAATTTTTTTTTTTGAATGCTCATGTAACGAAGATTTTTTGAACATGCAATTTTTAAAATTAAAAGAAATTATAATGTTTTCATCCATGGTTGTATGACCCTAACAGGTATTTTATGGTATGGTTTACACTTAGTCATAATTTCTGTTCTTTCATTTAATATTTAGTTTTTGTTTGGAAATGACATAAGTAGCAAACTCTTCTTCCTGGCACATGACTAAGTGTAACCATACCATAAAATATCTATTAGAAAACATTATAATTTCTTCTAATTTTGAAAATTGCGTGTTCAAAATATCTCCGTTACATGAACATTCCAAAAAATCCCTGTTATGTGAGCATTCTAAAAAAATGGTAAAATCAATTATTGCAAATTGCCTGAAGGCACCACATGGTAGAAACATAGGTCGTGTAATAACTCGTTTACAAATGAAAAATATATTTATATTTACATATATAAGATACATGCTGTGAATAATTGCACAATTTGGTTTTAGTTGATCTTCATGTATATATATATATGTGTGTGTACTTTCAAGATATTTTTTGCATCAATAAATCATTTTCTATTTTTAATTAAAACTGCATTCTTTACATTGAACTTATTTTCAGCCTCATTACAATGAAGGACTCATGCTTTGAGTATGTTGTTTTCTAGAACATCATTTTAGTGTCCATATAACCTCAGTGACTATAAATTCCAATTTAAGAAAAGCTGTTTCAATTAAAAGAGAAAGTAAATTCATAGAAGCAAAATGTATTGTAAGTACACCAAATATGAAATTTTTAGGGGTAAACTTAAATCCAGCATCATATATATATATATATATATATTGTTAAATATAAGAGACAATGAATGTCTATTATGTTTAATCATGAGCCGTTCTAAACGTCATATTTTGGCTTTAATTTCAGTTGAAAATAAAGACAAAAATTCTCCAACATTTGGGTAATTTTTTATTAATTTGGTTCTAAGCTTTTAGCTCACGTGAGCCATCTTCAGAGAGGTAATTAAGACGGTAATACAGTAACATTTAAATCCGGTCATAGCACGTTACATTGCATTTGAATACATGGTTCTGTTGTCATTTCATGCTATCATGCGGTGTGACGTCATAGAACTGCATTGCAAATTTGCAAACTGCATTTGTTATTTTTGGTAACTCTTGCCGTTGCCTAGCAGAGTTTTATATCAACACAAAATAAAATCGTCAGTGATGGTGGATGTTACTGTATTACCGTGTTAATAACCTCTCTGAAGATGGCTCATGTGAGCCAAAAGCTTAGAACCAAATTAATAAAAAATTATCCAACTGTCGGAGAATTTTTGTCTTTATTTTCACCTGAATTTAAAGCCAAAATATAACGTTTAGACTGGCTCATGATTAAGTGTAATAGACATTCACTGTCTATTACCTATTAACAGTATATGTTTAGAAAATATATATATATGTATGTATATACGTATATATAGTAATAAATATACATATTATTTTATGATTTAAGCATGACTCATAGTTTCATGCATTATGCAGTCTTCAGCTGCATATTATGAACTGATTATACATTTAATAAATAAAATTATTCACACATCTGATATACTGTTAAATATAAGAGACAATGAATGTCTATTATGTTTACTCATGAGCCATTCTAAATGTCGTATTTTGGCTTTAATTTCAGTTGAAAATAAAAACAAAAAATTGTCCAACATTTGGGTAATATTTTATTAAGTTAGATCTAAGCTTTCAGCTCACATGAGCCATCTTCAGAGAGGTTATTAAGAAGGTAGCACAATAACATCCACCATCAGTGTTGATTTTATTTTGTGTTGACATAAAACTCCGCTAGGCAAAGGCAATAGTTACCAAAAATAACAAACGCAGTTTGCAAATTTGCAATGCGGTTTTATGATGTCACACCGCGTGATAGTGCGAAATGCCACAGAACCATGTATTCAAATGCAATGTAATGTGTTATGACCAGATTTAAATGTGATTTTATTAAGTGTGGGTTGTTTGGATTATATATATATATATATATATAAAATGATACAAAATTTAATGAATTATTGACAGTGTATATATGCATATATATATATATTTATTTATTTGTTTAGAATTTATAACATAATTGTGTTATAATATCACTACAAAAGTAGCCATTTTTTTTTCAACACTGTGTCTTATCAAGTGATGAGTTTTGTTTCAAGTTGGGAAGTTTGAAAAGGTTCAAGACTAGCCAAGCCCCTTAATCAGGGAGGCATTGTTACATCGACAGAGTGGGCCAATCAAAATAAAGTAATTTCTAATTTGAAGAATATGAGAACAGACTCTAAACATACCTTTTAAAAGTTTAAAACTCTCCAACTTGAAATAAACTGAATCACTTGATAAGGCACAGTTAGTTCCGAAACAAAATGGCTATTTTTATAGTGATATTATAGCATATTTATGTCATAAATTCTAAATAAATATTAATTACTCTATTTTGTAATGAGCACTTTTTTAAGAATAGTGTTTCTTTGGATATAGTATTTCATCCCATCCCTACCTACCCTATATATATATATATATATATAAAACGATACAAAATTGAATGAATTATTGACAGTGAATATAGATGTTGGTTCCAGTGACTTAGAGTTGTGAGTTCAATACCAGGCTACTGCAGTAGTGAAAAAATAATTTAGTGAGTTAAGTTAAAGAGAGATAACGACATGGCTATCAGAAATAACATCGCCCATGAAATGATATACCCCTGTTATCGTAATGAAATGTTTGGTTCAAAATTCTTAGCACTTGAAGAAGGCCAAAGTGTACGATGACCAAATTACTGTAAACATCGCAATAAAGAAGAGAACAATCATCTAAAGAATATAAATAGTGTAAATACTACCTTATCTCGGAAGTATAGACAAATACTACAGAATGCACTGCAAATGATTTTCTATAGAAATATATTGTAAATATTTCTACAAGAAAATACTTCATGAACAGTTTTATTAGAGAAATGTATTGTAAATGATTTGAATATAAAAATGCATTATAAGTGTTTTCAGTGTTTCAATGATTCAAAGAGTGAACAACACTTTAGAAAAAAGCTTAATTAACACTTATATAAGTTCCCATGTCATCAGCAAGATATTAATAAACTGTACTGGGGCATGCGATGAGGAAGGAGGGGTTGGCAAACCTGATACTAACAGGCCAGATAGAGGGAAAAAAAGTAAGAGGAAAGCAGCAGATAACATATTTGAAGGGCCTGAGCAGGTGGATGACAGAACGGGAGCTGTGAGATGTTACAGGAGAAAGTGTGCTAAGAACCACCAGGGATAGGGAGACATGAAGGTACAAGGAACATAGAAGAAGAAGATACCCACTTGAATGGAGTATGACAGGAGGTGGAGTTTAAATTAGGAGTCTCATGTGTGCATAGGTCTAGGTCAGGGGTCCCCAACTCTTTTGTATCCTCACTCACTTTCGTATGGTAAAATTTTCTACTGTCCACTTGCATACTAAATATTCAGAAGCATACCAAAATCGGGCAAATGGAGTTCATCAGCCTGGGAAGACAGTTCACCTAGGGGAAGGAAAACTCTCATTTCAAACCTTCGCTTGCCTTGTAGCCATATCCAGTCATGGAAAAGGCTTCAGGAGTAAACTTCGAGGTAAAATCAGGAGTCGGAGTCCCTAAAGCAGTTTGCTGTTGTATTCAACTAGTTCTGGAAACTCCTGTGATGGTACCTGTTCCAAATTGTAATGACATGTTTCTTTGGTCTAATTAGTGACGTGGAAAAAGGGGGGGCATGATACATAGGCAACAGCCTGTCCTCCACATAACATTGCCCAGATTTGCATCCAACCATACTGAACCAATATGCTATAAAAATTGTTTGTTAAATGTTTGTTACTGGTTTGTAAACTGACTTTATGCTGTAGTAAAAGAAATACTAAACTGAGGCAATAAATAACTCAGACTTACACAATGACTGTTGCTGCTTGTACTTTTGCATTAAAGTGCAAGCAAATGTGAAAATGATTAGTGAAATCTATATACACAGTTTAGTTTTCTAATTTTATGGTTATGATTAACAATGCAAGTGTTGTCAAAAAATTAAGTAACTTTTGTTGATAATTATAAAATTAAACATAATATACACAATTTGTATTTATTTCTGAGATGAGAAATTTTCAATAATCTTGGAATTATTTTGAACAGAAATAAATACAAATTATTTTAAACAGAATAAATACAAATTATAACAGGTAGCATGAACCCACTAACATAATCAAGTTGTCAAAAATCCACCTGACACTGAATATATAAGGCTCCAAAAATACACCACTGAAGTCCTTTGGGACGGTGGCATAGTGGATATACATGTGTTAGTATCATCTAGTGGTCATGAGTTCAATTCTTGGACTTGGTAGTGAAAGTACCAAATTCCAACATGAAATAACAATAATTGATTTCACAGGATATTTTGCAATAATTAACAAGATAATCCACATCAGCCAATCTATGGACACCTGATGATGACCAGATGATACTTGGTCGAAACGTTGTTTCTATTATAACACCTATATCAACCAAGATGAGAACAAAAGTTTGAAATACTTCCAAGATTATAGAATATATGCAACTAGGAATTAATAAAAATTCACTGAATATATTTTGTTGTTTTTGGCTTTCCTTATCTGATTTATATTTAAAAAATGCTATTTCGTAAAAACGTTAATGATCTTTCTTAAAACTATAGAAAATATCAAAATATTTGTTGTTTGTGGGAATATTTTTATTTTGTTTTGCACAGGTTCTTTGCATATCTTGTTTGAATATTTTGTTTCGTTAAAATACCTTTTTAATACTCAAAACCACCCACCAAAATTTCTAATCACCCATTATTTTCTGTTCAGTTGCTCATCACCCATACAACAGTTGAAATCACCCACCAGTGGGCAATATTGACCAGGTTAAGAAACCTTAGTTTAGGGTAAAAAATACTCAACTTCATTGTCATTTACTTCAGGATACATCCCAGGAAATAAGGATTTACCCTAGCACTCATTCTCTTAAATTGAGAGGGTTACTGTATTGGTGGTGAGACATCAACCTGGTGTTAGGAAGAAAATTGAAAATGTTTTAATCTTTTTAAATTGTTAAATTAATCAGTTATTCAAATATATATATATATAGTACTGTGCAAAAGTATTAAGACAAGAACTATTTTATCTTTTATGAGGCATATTGACAAAAAAATGTAATTAAAGTGATTTTATTTTATTTACTCAACAAATGCTTTAACAAGAGAAAAAATACTTGTTACAAAATAAATTTCATATTTAGTATAATAGCCTTTTGCTTTGATCACAGCCTTCATTCTGTCAAGCATTGACATCACAACTTCTTCAATGTATCTAATGGTATCTCCTGCCAAGCAGCTTGTATTTGTTCCCAAAGTGTGTCTTGCAAAGTAACATTAGATTTATCAATTTTTTTATCCAAAATATCCCATAGATATTCAATAGAGTACTTTTAAAATAACTTGTTTAATAGAAAATAGGAAAAACTAAATATAACTTCTCTTTAATACATTTCTTTTACACCTAAATTTAAATAATCAATATTTATCAGCAATTTACTTGGCTTTTCACCCTGTATTTGAATTTCAGTGAGGTTTTTAGGAAAATCCCCTCTGTCCTAATACTTTTGCACACTACTGGCAGTGTTAGGACAGAGGTGATTTTAAACTTTATTTTGATGCCTCATAAAAGATAAAATAGTTCTTGTCCTAATACTGTATATATATATATATAATTTTGCCTTTTCTTTGTAGGGAGAAGTGCAAGTTAAACTTACAACAATTTGTTTGAATTCTAGTTGTAATTTATGATAAAAATCATGGTTGGTGCAATGCAACTGAAAAAATGATTATATTACTTGGTAGTGTAGCAGCAATATTCATTGATGTCAAAAATGTCAGTGATATTGCTTCCGACTTTTAATTAAAGATCTTTTCACTTTGTCTCTTTTTTTAACTTGTTATGTTGCTTTTCATTTCAGATTGTACGTGTATTTGACATTTTTTACAAAAAAGAAAAATTGAAAACAAATAATAACCACAAGATTTAATCAAATATGCCTCTGTTATTTTCTTTCTTGTTTTTTTCCAAATTTATGAGATGTACAATTATCATTATTATACAGAGTTTTACTCCAACTAGTGTTGCCATCTTGGCTGTTATAGTCACAAAATTTCAGACATATCTTCTTTTAGATACTGCTTAGCTTCAGGATCTTGGCAGTTATGACTCGCCACAACTTCCTCTCCTTTGTAGCGCTAAGCTATGTTTCTCTCCTTAATATCTCTCTATCACCCTGTTTACAAGCTCATTGAGTATATGACTCTCCACAAATTTCTATCCTTTGTAAGTTCTATGCAGTATTTGTTTCCTATCTTTTCCTACACTTTTACAAGCTTGTTAGGTATACGCCTCTTCCCAACTTCCTATCCTTCATAGCTCTAAGTAATATTTGTTTTTTATTATCCTTCCCAGTCCTTGTTTTACCATCCATTTAAACAAGCTCATTAAGTAGGTGATCACGGCTCTCCACAACTTCCTATCCTTCATAGCTCCAAGTAATATTTGTCCATTTATTATCCTTCCCAGTCCCTGTTCTAGCACCCATTTGTGCAAGGTAAGTGGTTATGACTCTCCACAACTTCCTGTTCTTCATAGCTCTAATATTTGTCTTTTTATTATTCTTCCCAGCCCCTGTTCTATCATTCATTTACACATGCTTGTGAGTTATGTGATCATTTACACATGCTTGTGGGGTATATATATTAATCATTGTTTTCCTCTCTCTTGCCATTAAACATGTCCTGTGTGTTTTAAATTCTCTAAGCCCACTTCTCTCATTATGCATCCCAAACATTTCAACTGTTTCTTTCTGATTTTAAGTACCTATGTTCTTTCACAATCCCATTTTCTTCAAAATTTCCTCACTCTCAGCATCCTTCTGTAGAATCAGATTTCTGTTTTTTAAGTCTCTTCTTCTTCTGTGAGGAAATTGTCAAGTATTCCCTATTATATAGTAGGTCTTTAATTAAGAAAGGACACGGAACTTAGACTCTAAAATTCTATCACATAATTGCCCAAGAGATAGATTAAAAGTAATATACTCTGGTTTAGTTGAAGAAGCAAACAATGGACATTAATTTTCTCTTGTAATGTATTAAGGCTCTAAATTCTACAAGTGAATTGTCTCAGAGGACACATGAACCTGTCAATAAAAGTGTTCTTCAAGCAAATCAAGTTGCCTGGCTGTTGTGATGTAAATATACAAATAACATTTATTCTGGTTCAGTGGTAGAGAAAAGTAGCATTACATGAATTAATTCTAAGTGTCATGTTTCTTCAGAACATGAAGGATCATAGCTCTCCACAACATCCTATCTTTTGTTACTCTTACTAATATCTGTCTGTTTGCTCTCCCTCCATCTCTCTTCTGAAATCCATTTACACAAGCTCATTAGATAGGTATGCTGTTTTGATTTTGTTGTGCCCTGTGAGTATCATATTCTCCAAGCCCTCAGGTGTCACTTTCTGATTGTATAACTGTTGTGGAGTGCAACATAGAAGATTGTGTGTTGTATGTAAGTACAAATGTTGGTCCCTTAGGTTTGATGTACTGGTGGGAACTTTGTATTATCACGTAGTAATTGTGGTGCATTGGATATCAGCTTGGACTGAGAAATTGGGGAGCTGAGTTCGAATTACAGCTGAATCCATTGCATTCACTTACACGCAAATACCCTTGGGAAAGGTATTAATCCATCTCTTCCCTCCAGTTAGGGGTTAAATAACAGGACAGATTGGGTTCTATAGCCTTGGCTGGCAACCAGTCTACTGCAGAAAGCAATGGCAACTTACTGCAGGATAATCTTCTGCCCAGTCAGTCATGTCTCTTTCGAGACATGATCGCCCAAGCGTGTATCACGTATGGCACTTAACTGACTGACTGAATATAATAGTTGGAATCATGATTAAGTCTTCTACTGGCCATAAATTGGGGGATCAGTTTTCTATTGTTATGAAGTAATAAACTGATCCCTCACTAATTACTATGTCATAATATAATACATCTCTTCTCCCTCTACCTATCAGTCAAATAATAGGACAGATTGAGTTCTATAGCCTTAGTCGGCAACCAGTCTACCGCAGAAAGCAATGGCAACCTACTGCGGGATAATCTTCTGCCCAGTCAGTCATGTCTCTTTGAAGACATGATCGCCCAAGCATGTATCACATATGGCACTTAACTGACTGACTGAATGCAAAGAAACTTGCCAGGTTGTTGACTCGTATTTTCTCCCTGATTACTCGTTACACTGTTACTTATATTAGGAGGAAGAATCTACTATCCCTAGACAGGTGAGTTCACCATAACAAGAACTATCTTTTTTTGTTTCCATTTTTCTTAAAACTCTGTCCATGGTTTTCTCAGTATCCTTCTGTTGCCTCAAGTCTTCTTTCCTTTCTATAAAAAAATTGTCTAGTATTCTCTGCCATATAAGAGGACTGATATAATATTACATTTCAACACTTTTTCTTTGTTTCTGACAAAGTTTTCTTGTTTTTGATACTTTGTTTAGCTTTTTAAAGGCATCTTTTGGGAACGTAATTTTCATCTTCTATTAAAACAATTCCCAGATATTTAAACTTGTAGCGCAGTGGATATCAACTTGGAACAAGAAATCAGAGAGCTGATTTTGAATTCCAGATGAATTCACTTATGCGCAAATACCGTTAGGAAAGGTATTAATCCGTCTCTCCCCTCCACCTGTGGGTTTAATAACAGGACAGATTGGATTCTATAACCTTGTTTAGCAGCCAGTCTACTACAGAAAGTAACGTCAACCTACTGTAGAAAAAATTTCTGCCCAGTCAGTTATGTCTCTTTCGAGATATGATCGCCCAGGCATATATCATGTATGGCACTTAACTGACTGACTTGTTTGATATTGACATAACAAATTTCTACTTCACAGCTTGAGCTTTTTCTCTTGCTGACAATCATACATTTTGTCTTCTTACAATTAATGATTGTTAGTCTTTTTTTCTTAGTTACAATTACAACTTTGTGTAAGAGGTTTAACAAGAATCAATTTTTTATTATTATCATGTCTCTTCAGAATGTGGACGTTCATGGCTCTCCACAACTTCATATCCTTTGTACCTATTAGCAACGTCTGTCTATTTACTATACCTCCCACTCCCTGTTCTGCCATTCATTTACATAATCTTGTTAGGTAGGTTATATTGTTCCTTTGTTCCTTTTGCCTTTATTATACCCTGTGAGTTTCAAATTTTGCAAGCTCTCTTTCCTCAGTGGACCAGAAATTTCAGTTCTCTCTTTAGGTTTCTCTATCATCTGGTTCACCTTGCTGTTCTTTTATCCTTTGTTTTCTGTTTTGGATTGAGTCTCCCTAAAGTTTTTTCTTTTCTTCAATTTCAATTACAGTTACACCCGTGGTATTATCATCTTGTATGGGGTGATTTGATGAAAAAAAATCTCCTTTTTGTTTCCCTTTTCCTTAAAATTTCAACTCTGTTCACATACTCCAATTTTGGTATTCTCAGTATCCTTCTGTAGAATCACATCTGTGTCACCTTAAGTCTTCTTTTCATCTAGTATTCACTTCCATTTAAGAAGAATGAATTAAATAGTATGAATTATGTGATATAGAATATCCTCCATAATGGAGCTCAGAATGAAGACAGTCTGAGTAGATTAAATAAATTTGGTTCAGAATTAAGAGTTACAAAAAAGAAACCAGAAGGTACGATAGCTGAGATGGCATGACTATAACAACCAAAGTCAGAACGTTAGTACATAATAATGTTTTTTTTAATTCTATTTTCTCTTTTATAATGACTGCCTCACCATAAGTGTCACCATTGTTTTTCTCACTTCCATCTCACACTTCTTTCTTTTGTTCATTCTTTTTTCTTTTGAATTTTGATTTCTTCATTTGTTTTTCAGCAGTTGTGGAACTGTCCTCTTGTGATGAGTTGTGTTCCAAATCAGATAATACAAATAAAAGAAAGACACAAAAAAGAGAAACCAATGATGATGATGATGATGATGATACTGAAGAGAGGGAAGACACTGAAGAAGGTGATGAGTATGAGGAAGAGGAGGAGGATGATATCAGTGACCCTTTCACACCTGATGAGTTTGTGTACAGCAAACTGTTGTGCGTGTCAAATGATCATGACTTTGACACAGGCATTACCTCCTTCACTCCAACAAAATCTGAATCAAGCACCAGGCTTCAACAGCAGCTATCTCCATCATCAGTTAATGCAGAGCTGCTAACGTTCAAGCGTTACGTGCCCAGTCCTATCAGTAGCCATGCAAAGCGTCTGCGGCAGAGAAAGCTGGGCACCAGCACGGCCATAGCAGGAGCTAGCGAAGAAGAGCTCTTACAGGTTATGGAGAAGAGCTCCACGAAGCAAATCCTGCAACCAAATCCAAAATCACCACCTGAAGACTCTACCCTCTCTGACACAGAAAGTATGGATTTTAACGGGCTCAATATTGAAGAAAAGCCACTGTTATCTGTCAGGGATTCCTTGCTTATAACCCAAAGACGTCACAGCGGTAACCTTCAAAAGGACAGTGATTCCGACAGTTGGGGGACACCCACAGGAAGCCCCAGTGCAAGCCCTGGAAAGACTCAACTAGAACTGAGACCACACTCATTTAATTTTAGTAAGGACACTGTTTAATTTGCACTCTCTGAATAATGCTCAAACAATACTAATAGTTTATCGTTTTCACTGAGAGTATGCATCTATTCACCCAAAAAGTGCATATAACTGCGAATGATTATATACGTTTATACATACATTTATAAGTGTATGCACGTTTTGCAACAAATATTTCAGAAGTTTTTGCTGTTGTTCTATTTAGTTTGTATTGTTTTTATGTAGCCAGCATTAATTCCTGTTCAATCGACAATTATGTCATTGATCGTGTTATTTATGTAAAGCGTCTGATATATTGTTTGGACAACTGAACTTCCATTTCATATTCTTATTGTTATTAACATAATGATTCAGCCATTCTTCAGCCATTATAAGTTCCATATCTGGGTGTAGTTGTAAAATCACTGCACAGCTGAGCACCTTCCTCCATATTTTCTTTTAATCTTTTCCCCTCTTTCAAGGTGGGTATAACACTAGTACACAGGGGATTATAAGGAGTAAAAGTAAAAGAAAAAACTGAGAAGAGGGAGAAAGAACAAAAGAGGAATGGGATTCAAGAAGATAGAAGATGCCAATTTTTTTTGTAATTGTTTCACCCCCAAGCAAGGCAATACTGCTACTGGTGCACAGGGGGTTACGTAAGAGGAGAGTAAAGAGAAAGAAAAACAGGTCACAGGGGGTGTTGGAGAATGGGTAAGGGTAGGATGGGAACACTGATGAGAAGAGAGTTGTATGAGAGCAGAACGAAAAGGAAGAAGGACATGATACAGGCATGTCAGGGAAAGGATGGGAGTGAAGGAGATAACAGAGAATTGACAATGAATTTAAATTTTTGAAGAGTGTAGTTATCAGGGAAGCAAGTAAATGCAAGGGGGTTCCATACACAAGAAGTGCAAGAAAAGAAACTGTTAGAGTAGAACTAGCTGTTACAGTTAGCTTTTTCAACAGTGGGACCTAAATGCCAATCTAGTATCACACTTAAATATACCTTCAGGCTTATGATCAGATCCCATTGAATCACAAGTACAATGACCAAAGTTAAGCAATATTGAACGTAAATGGATGACTGTCTGGGAATACCAGGTCCAGGTGCAGTAAGTTTAGATGAGAGGGTAGCATAACCAAAAATGTCTTAGAATTGGAAACAGGAAAGCCAAGTTCCAATTCTAGACAGGTTTGTTATATTCACTTATTTGCAAATACCCTTGGAATAGGTATAAATTAATTTCTTCCCCACCAGCTATGGGTTAATTAGTAAGACTAATCCCTAAATCATTATAATCACCCCTAAAAATTTGAAAAATTCTTACAATTTAAAAATATTTTCTGCCTTTAAATAACTAGCAAAAGGGTTGACAAGCTCTAGAAAGTGAATCAATCAATAATATAATGATTAGCTACACAGGCAAGACTTTTAGATTTATTTACATTCTCTGTAATATAAATGTATAGAAATAACCGTGGCCACAAAGTCAGGGATCACTTTATATATTGATTGTGATATAGAATTGATCCCCCACTTTATATCAACATTATAATTTCTTCTTTTTTAATCAAATTCAGAATAGGTATTAATCCATTCAGCCATAGGTAAATTAGTAAGATTTGTATCACTAAATAATTATTATATTCAAAAACAAAAATTCTTACAATCTTCTGGCTTTAAATAACCTGCAAAAGGTTGATAATCTGTAAAAAACAAAGCAATCAATATTAATTCATGCATAGCATATCTTGAGAAAAGTACATCTGGAAGAGAGCGTTTCTCAGCACTCAGGTGATGTCTTCCATCTTGAAGGCTCGTTTTGGTCATGGACATGGCTTTCATCGGGGAAATCCTCTACCCTGGCCATTGACTTCAATTTAGAAAAACCTTCTTTTCTTTTTCATTTTTTTTTTTAACGGTGATGTTCACCCTGTACAAAGAGCCACTCGAGGTAGAGAGGTTACAGAGTAAGAAACAGAATTTATACAGATATGTGGGAAAGTTTATGGGGATATTAGGTAAGATGATGGTTAACCCTTGACCTGGATAGGTTCAGATTGGAGTGATCAGGGAAGCAGTTCATGGGTAGAAGCTACTCTAGTAGATCTTATATCTCACAAATGGAATACCATATTATCAGTAGGGCAGCCTCATGTGCAAATTTGTTATAACTCACTCTAGTTATATTCACTAATCATATTCCATGACAAAAAAAAGGAAGTTGATAATTTTTTTCCTTAGAAAAATTAGTTTATATTTTCTTCTCATGGAATAGACTTAGTGAAGGCTGAAGAATGGATAGGCAGCAAGGTTGTGCTAATAACAGCAAGCATGTGAAGATGAAGTTCAATTTCACAAATAGCATTGCCTATGCTAATGATTGTTCTTAAAGTTATCAACAATGCATTTTTATGATTTGAGTAAAATTCATGTTGTCTCTCATAGTTTGGTATTTTGTAATGCTTTATTGGATGAGTGTACGTAAGCACTTTTTGATTCCTAGTCACTTTGATGTAAAGGCATTTTGTTAGAAAAAGGGTAATTTCTCCAAAATAATTCTCACTCGAGGTAAGAAATTATTTAAACACTTTCTGTTTCATTTACTCTTATTCAAAGTTATTGGTTTCTTACCTGAACTGTTGAGGATTAGCAAAGAAAATGAAGATCCGACATCTGCATATGTTACGTTTAGAGTCGTGATCTACAATTCTTCAAATGTTTCTAATTCATATAAAATTGTGATATTAAGATAAGGAGAACATTTGTCTATATTTCTGAGATGAGGTAGTATTTACACAATTTACATTATTCGGATGATTGACCTCATCTTTGTTGTCATTTGTATGATGTTTCAGTCATTGTATGCTCTGGCCTTCTTCAGGTGCTAGAAATTTCAGACTGAACCTTTTATTATGATCACTAGGGTATATCATTCTCATTTGTTGCATAAAGCCCAAAGAGTTGTGAGTTCAATACCAGGCTACAGCAGTGGTGAACAAGTTTTTTTTTTTTTTTTTTTTAATCATCTCACCCCAAGCAAGGCATTCCACTGCCACTATTGCGCATGGGGCTACATAGGGGAAGGTAAAGAGAAGGAGTGGATAGACATAGGGAATGTCAGGAGAAAGGTAATAGATGAGTAAGGATAGCGAGGATGAGTGTCGGGCAGATGGGAAGAGTGTTTGATAGAATGGGAGCAGGTTAGTGTGTTAGGAGGTGTCTATTGACCTTACATTTAAACTCCTGAAGATTGTAGCCGTCGGGGAAGCAATCGTTTGGAAGAGAATTCCACAGTCGGGAAGTGCGAGGAAAGAAACTGTTGGAGTAGAAGTTACGGCTGCATTTTATCGATTTCACTGTAAAAGGGTGGGATCTAGTTGCTAATCTAGTATCTCGTGCAAATTCGTATTTAGGGGGCACCAGTGATCTAAGTTCATCGGAGCAGAAGCCGTGAAAGTATTTATAGAAGAGACACAGCGAAGCCACGTCTCGCCGGTGGGAGAGAGACTGCAGGCGGTCTGCCAAGTCGGTATCTATCACATTACAGACCCTCCTCTGAACCTTATCGAGAAGCCCGAGGAGAACAGCAGGGGCACCCGACCAGATATGGCAGCAGTATTCAATGCACGGGCGGATGGTAGATTTGTAAATGTGCAGGATAGATTTAGACGGAAAAAACTTCCGGGCCCTACACAGAGAACCGACTTTCATAGCAGCGGATTTAGCAATGGATTCGATATAGTCATTCCATTTGAGGTCCGCTGAAAGTGTGAGACCAAGGAGGCGTAGTGTTTTACTCTCTGGGAGGCAAGCCTGGTCCATGCTAATGGGAGGTAGGTGAGATTGTCGATGATGGTTAATTGACAGTAGCTTCGTTTTAGAAGCATTAAAATTTACTAGCCACTTCTTACCCCAGTCCAATATGGATTGGAGGTCTTTTTCAATCTCGGCTGCGAGTTTAGCTTTGACGCCTACACCAGATTTTTGTTGGAGGCGAGAGTAAACTGTGGTGTCATCGGCGTACAAACCTATTTGGGTTCTTATAACTTAGTAATAAGTATTTGGGTTCTAAGTAACTTAGGGAGTTGGGTTAGAGAAAGATAACTCAGAATTACCAAAAGAGGTTTCACACAAAGAATGAGAATGATATACCCCAGTTTTAAAGGGTTTGGTTCAAATTTTCTAGCACCGGAAGAAGGCCTGAGTATACAACTGCCAAAATGTACAAATGCCAACAAAGATGAGGACATGATTTTTCCTACTTTACCTGATATTTATGTCAACAAAGTTAAATAAAATTGAAATTATTATAATCTTCAAGGTAGAATTATATTCTTTTAACAAAAGCGACATCATTGCTGTGAATGTAATTTTTGATCCTGAGATTAATTTATGTTTATATCAAATATAGAGAATAGTTTATATTTTATCATATCATATATTTTCCTTCCTATCATTAAATTATGATTTTTACAAGTACAGAGATTGGTTCAAACTTTATGATATGTTTTTTTCTTTTACTGCATAGTTTTAATTTCCCTCCTAGCATTAAATTATGATTTTCTCAAAGAGTCTGGTTCAAACTTTATTATCTGTTGTTTTTTCTTTTATTTTATAGATTTATTTTCCTTCCTAGCATTAAATTATGATTTTCTCAAGGAGTATGGTACAAACTTTATTATCTGTTTTTTTTTTAATTTTATTTTATAGATTTATTTTCACGCCTAGCATTAAATTATGATTTTCTCAAGGAGTATGGTTCAAACTTTATTATCTGATTTTTTAAAATTTTATTTTATAGATTTATTTTCCTTCCTAGCATTAAAATATGATTTTCTCAAGGAGTATGGTTCAAACTTTATTATCTGTTTTTTTTTATTTTATTTTATAGATTTATTTTCCCTCCTAGCATTAAAATATGATTTTCTCAAGGAGTATGGTTCAAACTTTATTATCTGTTTTTTTTTAATTTTATTTTATAGATTTATTTTCCTTCCTAGCATTAAAATATGATTTTCTCAAGGAGTATGGTTCAAACTTTGTTATCTGTTTTTTTTTTATTTTATTTTATAGATTTATTTTCCCTCCTAGCATTAAATTATGATTTTCTCAACTTAAGAGAATTGTTATAAACATTTATTTCTTCATTTTCATTGTACAGACTTAATTTTATGATGTTTCTATTGATTATAAAGTATGGTCTATATTTTACAAGTGCCTCTTTTTCATTTATCACCTAATTTTCATCCTGAGATTAATTAGTGATAAAAATTGTATATTATACTTTTTCTAACACAGAAATGGCTCTTGATATTTAGAATTTTTAATTGAAATATTTTTATTTATATGTTTAATTAATGGTTTTTACATTAATATATTTAATTAATGGTTCTTAATATTTTGTTTAGAATGCATTTTTATAGATCTTAGCTAATTTTCTGTCTCTAGGTTTGAAATATATTTCTTAATATTCAATGGGACTGTTATGCAATAGATAATATATATTGGATTTTATCTGCTTAAGACTTTTTAAAGAAATAATAACAGAAAAATTATGACTTGGTTCATTATCTTTGAAATGGGGCTGAAAAATACTTGACTCAATGAAGAAACACTTGCAAAAAAGAACGGATCATTGAAGTCATTTGATCTGTTTTTGGTTGAGTGGGTCTGGCTGGGAACTTTTCAGCACTTTGTTGTATTACTATTAAGCATGTTTCTGAGATTTTTGAATGCAACTGCCTGTGTTCTATTCACTCATTTTTCCAGTTATTTGCACCTTAAATATGTAAGAATGTATGTGTATATGAGCATATTAGAAAAAGTGTGAATACATTGCTGGAATTGTTCATTGAAAATGGAATATTAATCTGTTAACTGGAGATGATGGAAATATCTGTCATTGCACTTTGATAGCGTAACTGCAAAGGATAAATTTTCTACGGCAGTTAATGGGTTGAGTGCTTCAGCCTAAAAGAATGGTAGTTTCTTATTGAAAGACAGCCCTGTTGGGAAATTTAAACTGTAATTGTGTTAAAGAGTGGGAAGACAGCATGAAGCACTCTAAATAAAAGTTCCTCAGAAGAATACTGAAATATTTAGACAGAAAAAAGTAGAAAAGAAAAGCCTGTGAATGCATGATGATTGTGTAGCTGTAATGAAAATTTGGGGCATGTGCTGCAGACAATCCAGTCCATATGTTTGCCTTCCAGTTGCCAGGATAAATCAAAATACATTTGCTACCTCAGAACATATACCAATTAGAGTTCATATGTACACTTGAACCCTTATGTGTTTCAGAACTGAATGTGTACATATATATGTGTGTGTGTATACATATAAATATATATATACATATATATAAATATATATACAAATATATATACACACATATTTGCACATGTATATATATATGTACACATATATTTGTGTGTGTTTATGTGTGTATATATATATAAATATACATGTGTATATATATATATATCTATATATAAAAGTTTATATGAATATATATATAAATATATACATGCACATATACACACAAATATATGTATATACTTACATCTTGATACATATATATATATATATATATATATATTGCACTGCATGAAAACAACTGTTAATTGGTAACTAATTAAAAATATTATTTTTCTGTGTCAAAAAGCTCTTTTTAAAGTATTAAAAATACAGAATACTTACATCTCGAAAGAAAAAAATACACAAAATCACATACACACATACACACATACACACACACACATATATATATATATTAATTTGTGGGTGTATGTGCATGTAAAAATTCAGATATAAATAAAATATATATGCAAAAAGATAATATGAATGAAGATGAAAGGAAAACTTTTCTTTGACATGTTTTGTCCTCCGATGGACTTTATCTGGGCAAATCAGAACACTTGCATTGAGAAAAAACATCAGAAGATGAAACACATTGGTAAAGAAAAATTTTTATTATGTATTTATTCATGTGTGTGTGTGTGTGTGTGTGTGTGCGTGTACAAAAAGAAAAAAAATGAATCTTGGAAAGTTTATTAATTGTATAAAATTTAGTTGTAAGTTGGAGAAAATTTAATAAAAATTAGATGGCCAGATTTTGTCAGTATTGTTCAACAAGACTTGATAAAAAAATTCTTGCTGCCTAAATGTACCTAATATGTGTGTGTGTGTGTGTGCACGTGTGTTTGCACATGTTTGTGTTTGTGTGTGTGTGTGTGTGTGTGTGTGTGTGTGTGTGCGTGTGTGTGTGTGTGTGCATTAGATATAATATCCTTTAGTACTCATTGATGTCAATACTTACCAAGTTGTATAATTTTCTCAATAAATTTCCAAGTCAATATTGATAAGTATTGAACATTATTTTATATAATTCAATAATTATTGCTCATGTCAAATATTGCTCATGTTTATCAGCAAAAAATGAAGTTCTCTTTGATATATGTTTAAATTGTCTAATTCTATGTATATTAATTGCTAGTACTAATATCTAGCATTATCTTATTTTTATATATGTATTATATATGTGTATGTATATTCAATTCAAGAACCTTAATGAATTAATAAACAAAAAAGGATGAAATTATTTTGAATTGTTAGCATGTTGATGTATTCCAATTAAAATCATGAAAAAGAATTTTAGTGCTGAGATGAAATGCAGAGAAAACAATATGGAAAAATTGTAATGCATGAAAATGACTATTAATTGGTAAAAAAATGACAATTTGATTTGTATTAAAATGTTCTTTGTAAATTATTTGAAATATAGAACACTTATATATATATATATATATATATATATATATATGTAGTCTCCTCCAAAAGTATTGCAGAGCTAATGCTTTTGATTTTTGTTGTTCTCTTTTTTGACTATATATATATATATATATATGTATGTCAGTCAGTTAAGTGCCATACGTGATAGATTATTCTGCAGTAGGTTGCCATTGCTTTCTGCGGTAGACTGGTTACCGACCAAGGCTATAGAACCCAATCCGTCCTGTTATTTAACTCATAACTAGAAGGAATAGACGGATTAATACCTTTCCCAAGGGTATTTGCGCGTAAGTGAATGCAATGAATTCAGCTGGAATTTGAACTCGGCTCCCCGATTTCTTGTTCCGAGCCGATATCCAATGCACCACAACTCACATCCTTACAGATCTGTTTCGCTGTATTACAGCTCATCAGTACAGCTTAGACTCTGGTCGCTTCCTAACCCAGGATTGAAACCGGACCGAATTGGCATCAGTCGGCGATTCTACCCCTAGGCCATGAGCGTATATATGAATAAAAAGAGGGAGGAAGAAAAGTCTGCTTCGTCTTAGATAAAAAGTGTTGTCATCTGATAGCCTTTTTCTAGGCAATCAAAAACAGTTTGTCAAATATACAGTTCTCCTCTTGTCAGTTTTTTCATTAATTTATATTGTCTATTCTACAGATTGTGGCTGTGCTTTGTAGTGCAGTGGATATCGACTCAGAACGACAAATCAGGGAGCTGAGTTTGAATTCCATTTGAATTCCTTTAATTTAACTTATGCACAAATACCTTTGGGAAAGGTATTAATCTGTCTCTTCCTCCAGTTATGGGTTAAATAATAGGACAGATTGGGTTCTATAGCCTTGGATGGCAACCAGTTTCCTACAGAAAGCAATGGCAACCTACTGTGGGATAATCTTCTGCCCAGTGAGTCATGTCTCTTTTGAGACATGATCACCCAAAGTGTGTATCACATATGGCCTTTAACTGACTGATTCTGCAGATTATTTCTGAGATTTTTTTTTTACACACACATGCACATATGGTGTGTGTATATATATATATATATATATATATATATATATATATAATATTAACTATAGCAACAACAATACCAATAGTAACAGAACTAACTCTGACAAAACTATTATTAATTAAGCTATAATTTAAATCGTCTTGTACAACCCACCGAGAATGAACTCGGAGAGAAAAGAAGGGGAAGTAAAAAAAGAAACAAACGAAGTACATGAACAAAAAGTCAAGCACTCGTAAGAAAGAAACCCAAGACAAAAACCCTAACACTAAAGTGCTCAATACAAAAGTAGAGCAAACAATATATATATATATATATATATATATATATATATATATATATATCATTTACTTGGCATGTTGCTATTGATTTTAACACTTAAAAGTGAATCTGCCTTCATCTACACATGCAATGTGAAAATTTTATGAAAATTACATGTACATTTTATATAATTTTAGTTTTCAAATTTCTTTTAACAATATATTCTCTTTTCTTCTCGGGACATAAAAATACCAAATGTTTTCCACAGTAAAGGTTTAAAAAATGATTTCAAATGTGCCAAAGAAAAATGATTGAATCTCTACTGAATTAATTTCTGAAAACCTGTTTATCAAGTGACACATATTCTTTTCTTGGAATCATTTCAACTGCATTGTAATCAAGGAATATAAAAGCTGTTCATTTTTTCTTGGAGCATTTTAAAAAAATGACCCATTTCAACTTTGGTTCAGAAAAATAGTCTTGTGTCCATTCTTACACTCATTGGAGACTCTTTCACATAGAATTTATAGTGGGTTATCCATTCTTTTCCGGTTTATAGTGGGGAGTTCGTTCTAGCGAAGGGTAGTTGTATATTGTTGAAGGTTAACGGAATTTGGCCTTGTTGTAGATAGCCCACTATAAGTCATAAAATGATTATAAATCAAGAAAAGCAATTTGAGTTGAAAAATAGCATTTTATATATACACATATCAATTAAGGTTTTTACAATTAAAGTAATACTTGAAGTATAGGTTTAATGGACATTAAAATGTTCATGGCAATAAAATGCTGAAAAGAGAATTAATGCTTAGTAATGTGGGAGCGTTGTAAGTAAGGAATGTCTTTGATGTATTTGCCCCTTAGGTCAGTTAGTAGTTTTGAGAGAGTGAAAGATAAGAGGAAAGGGAAGGGAGTCTAGGATAGTAATCCGCTTGACTTAGGTCAAGGGGATACTGATTATACTCCTCTCTCTCGAGTCAGTTCATGTGTGCTGGCTGGCATCAGTCTGTCTGTCTGTATCAGCTTTTTATTTTGACTTTTTGGATCACAAGTGATCATTTGGGAATTCATATCTGTATTTGATTCTGGGCCTCCCATTGGCCGATAAATAAAATTCGCATAGGCTCGTGAACTGGAAATTTAATATTTAATTAATTTTTATTTTTCAACCTGAACATCTGTGCGAACCCGGTTGTGCACCAACAACTTTTGGTCACTTCCTTTTTGGTCGTGAGGGTGCAAACATCCGGCCCATTGCTTTTGTTCGGTCGGTATCACCACAAATTCTCCAATTGTCTTTACTTTTAGAGAATAGCAAAGACAAAAATACTTGTACTCTCATAATCAAAATCAAAAACAATTTTAATTTTTTTCATTTCTTTTTACTTGGGTATCAAAAAAGAATTTTCAGTAAAATTACTTTAAAGAAAATCTTGGCTATGTTGATATTTTTCTCAATGCATCAGCAAAATGTAAGTGACATTAAATCTTTAGTCAGCACTTCTGATTAAAATTAAAATTTTTAATTAACTTTTATTGTATGGCATATTCAAATCCACATATATTGTAACTGTCGATAAACAAGTATAAATGCCATATACAATTCTACATATATCATGGCTGTCATTAAACTAGTATGAAAGCTATATTCAATTCTACATATATCACAGATGATATTCAACTAGTATAAATGCCATATACAATTCTATATACATCATAGCTGATATTCAACTAATATAAATGTCATATTTAATTCTACATATATCATGGCTGATGTTAAACTAGTACAAATGCTGTGTACAGTTCCACTTATATCATAGCTGTTACATGTATTCAATTCTACATGTACCATGACTATCCTTAAACTAATATAAATGCCATATTCAATCAATATATATCAAGGCTGTCATTAAACTAGGATGATTGCCATATTAAATTAGTTGAAATGCTATATTCAGTTCTAGATATACCATGGATTTTGTTAAACAAGTATGGATACTATATTCAATTCTACATATATCATAGCTGCTGTTAAACTAGTGTGAATATCATATTTAATTCTATATAAGTCATTGCTGTTGTCAAACTAGTATAAGTGCCATATTCTATTCTACATATATCATGGCTGTCATTAAACTAATATGAATGCCATATTCAATTTTACATATGTCTTAGCCATCGTTAAACTAGTATGAATGTCCTATTTAATTCTACATATATCATGTCTGATGTTCCACTAGTATGTATGCCATATTCATTTCTACTCATATCATGGCTGTTGTTAAACTAGTATAAATGCCATATTCAACTCTACGCATATCACGGCTGTTGACTTGTTAAACTAGTATAAATGCCACATTCTATTCAACATGCATTATGGCTGTTGTTAAACTAATATAAATACCATATCCTATTCTATATATATCATAGTATAAATGGCACATTCAATTCTAAATGCATCATGGCTGTCATTAAACTAGTATAAATGCAAATTTCAATTCAACATAAATCATGGCTGACGTTAAACTAATATAAATGCTATATTCAATTCTACCTTTATCATGGCTGATGTTCAACTAGTATGACTGCCATATACATTTCTATATATATAATGGCTGTGTTAGACAAGTATGAATGCCATACTCAATTCTACATAAATCATGGCTGTCAATTTGTTAAGCAGCATGACTATTGCTGGCAAGTTTGAGGAATGATTTTGTTTCTTGTGACAATGACAATGGCTCTTGATGCCTACAAGTGGCTTGCAATTCTTATTGCAAATTTGGTGAACTAATATCAAATTACACTCAAATTCATATGAATTAAAAAAAAATTTCGGAAACAACTGCAGAAAACAAAAATTCTGAAGAGTGTAGATAACACAATAATGCTTTTACAAAACTTTGAAGGTAGCAAAACCAAAATAGCACAGCTAAGTTTAAAAAACTTTTCGCCTCATATATATATATATATATATATATATATATATATATATATATATATATATATATATATATATAATATTAACTATAGCAACTAATTTGGTTCTAAGCTTTCGGCTCACATGATAATAACCTCTCTGAAGATGGCTCATGTGAGCCGAAAGCTTAGAACCAAATTAATAAAAAATTATCCAGATGTTGGAGAATTTTGTCTTTATTTTCAACTGAAATTAAAGCCAAAATACGATGTTTAGAACGGCTCATGATTAAACATAATAGACATTCATTATCTCTTATATTTAACAGTATATGTTTAGAAAATATATATATATAAATATATATTGGAGAAAATTATATAAGTATTAGTTGTATTTTTTTTTTGAACTATAACTCCAATTTGAAATAATACTTTAATTAAAGGTTGGTTGGTTGGTTTGTTTTTATGGCATATCAACCTCGGCAGGTTATTTATTGCCAACTAAATTTTTTTTATTTATTTATTGCTGGTAAAACCTTTTTCTTTCAACAATTTATTGTTGTTTTATATAAGTTTTGTGTCTAGTAATACTTTTTCCTTTTCGAGTATCCAGATTCATTGGGATTTGTTTTTAAGGGCAGGGTCCCCAAGTCCTAGCCTGTTATTTAACCCATAACTGGAGGGAAGGGACAGATTAATACCTTTCCCAAGAGTACCAGTGCTTAAATGAATGCAGGGTATTCAACTGGAATTCAAACTCGGCTCACCGATTTCTCTTTCCGAATCGATATCCACTGCACCACTACGTATATCCGTCACTAAACGCTTACAGCACCTGGTATTTCCAAGCAGTCACCCATCTAAGTACTGACCAGGCTCAACATTACTTAACTTTGGTGATCGAGTGAGAACTGGTGTATTCAATGTGATATGGCCTTAAGCACGCACATCTGTCACTAAACGCTTACAGCACCTGGTATTCCCAAGCGGTCACCCATCTAAGTACTGACCAGGCTCAACATTGCTTAACTTCGGTGATCGAGTGAGAACTGGTGTATTCAATGTGATATGGTCGTAAGCCTTAATTAAAGGAGGAAGTAATTTACTAAGACACAAGTGTTTAGAAAGTGTTTTAATTGCTCAATCATCTAGAGTAAATTTACATCCAGGTTCTTATAAAATTCCACCTTTTTTGGCAGATCTTCTGCTATCACAATGTGCAACATTTAATAACAAATATGATAAGCATATAAACAAATATAAAAAGAAGCCAAAAAGAAAAATTAATTTAAAAGTTTCACTATTCTATCTCCCTCATATGCATGCATTCTTACATCAGCGTAAACATCAATTTAGTTTAATAAATTCCTAAAAATCAAATCATCTCACTATTTTCCTGGCCAGAAAAAAAAAACAAGTCCTGATCAGTGAAGACATTATAATGTTGTCATCAGTAAACTTTGAAGCCAGCACGAACCTTTTCTTTGCATTAAAACTATCACTGCTCTATCTCCATCCCAATATTGAGCACTATGTGACAAAGACCTGCTTGTCATAGTACATTTTACGAATAAAACTACTGAGAAAGCAACAATCATGGTGCTGAGAAGATTGACATTGCACCTTACCTGAAACAGTTCCATCCGATCTCATTTAAACACACAAGGAGATCTACCAGGACATATCCATGACAGACTTGTTGATAATACATACATAATAGCATCATCCACATGCAAAAGAAGATTAAAAATAATGGGGGCATTACTAATAAAAAAGAGAAATCCTACACTTAATAACATTAATCATGAACATGGTAACAATGTGCTTACTGTGTTCAGAACCTAACATACACAAGACTATATGCATAAACTTTGCACATGTTTATTTACAAGTAAGACAAAATTCATTCTTGATAATGACTAAAAGTATAGCCTAAAACACTGGAAAATACAAAACCTTTGAACAATTCTGATATAATTTGAGTTCTGAAAAGAAAAATCACAAGAAAACATGAAAAATTATATAAAAGCTTAATGATGATATCTCGTCTGTAATTTTTAATGAAACCTATATATATATATATATATATATATATATATATATATATTTATTAGATACTTTATCCAAGCGGAAAAAGCAGGAAGGTAAATTCCAAAAACCCAATCCTAATTAATATTAAAATTTTATTTTAATATTAAAAAATGTTACAGGAAGAGAGCTCCATGTAATAAAATATTACAGAGCAAATATAAATTAAATAGGATTAATTCAAGGATGTTGAATGACCATTTCGATATGAAATTCCCACAGGGGATAACACATCACCTCAGCAACAAAAAAAAAAGAGTTTCGAAAAGGATTTTTTTGTTGCTGAGGTGATGTGTTATCCCCTGTGGGAATTTCATATCGAAATGGTCATTCAACATCCTTGAATTAATCCTAGTTAATTTATATATATATATATATATATATATATATGCATGTTTGTATGTATGTATTTTTCATTTGTAAACAAAATATTACATGACCTAGGTTACTATCACATAGTGTCTTCAGGCGATTTGCAATAACTGATTATGCTGTTTTCTTTAAGAGCATTTTCTTTAAGAATGGGGACTTTTTATGAATGCACAATTAGAAGTTATAATGTTCTTATCCATGTTTGTATGACCTCAATAGGTCTTTTATGATATGGTTATATTTAATCATAATTTCTGTTCTTTCATTCAGTAATCCATTTTTATTTGGGAATAACATAATAGCTAACTTTTCTCCTTAGCACAGTCTACATATTTTGCCACTGTTGTAAGTCTTGGATGTTTTCACTATATTCCAAATTATGTCTGTGTCTTTTCCATATTTTAATTTCAATTTCCACATATGGCTGGCCAATTTTGTACAATTTTTAAAGTTTTTCTAGTTTAAATGCATACCTATGATTAAACCATCTGGTCTTAAAAATATCTTTGGTTGATCACAAAGCCTTTCTGTTCATAAAAAATCCCCATTACATATCAGTCAGTTAAGTATCATATGTGATACATGCTTTAGGTGATCATGTCTCGAAGGAGACATGACTGACTGGGCAGAAGATTATTCCGCAGTAGGTTGCCATTGCTTTCTGCAGTAGACTGGTTGCCAGCCAAGGCTATAGAACCCAATCTGTCCTATTATTTAACCCATAACTGGAGGGAAGAGACAGATTAATACCTTTCCCAAGGGTATTTGTGTGTAAGTGAATGCAAGAAATTCAACTGGAATTCGAACTCGGCTCCCCATCCTCTCATTCTGAGTCGATATTCACTGTACCACAATGCACATCCCATTACATGAGTGTTCTTAAAAAAATGGTATAATCAGTTATTGCAAGAAGACACCATATGGTAAAAACCTAGGTCGCGTAATAATTCATTTACAGATGAAAAATATAAAAAAGTTCTACAATATAATTGTATTGAACACTTTTTAATATAACGGCATACTGGTCTAATTTAATTATAACCAAAAACTAAGTAATTAGATAAATATATATATATATATATATATATATATATATATATATAAGTGATCATGGGTTTCTACCTGATAATTTCTAAACCAGCCTGTCACCCACATGTGTTAAGCAGGATTCAAACCTTCAACTCCTAACAATACAGGAGAAGCTGTCAATTGATCTGATGTTTCTCAGACAGTCTAAAATACTTCAGATCATTTGTAAGCTTTCTCTTGTATTGTTAGGAGTTGCATGTTTAATCCTGCCAAATGACACATATTTTTGTAACAAAATTTCTCAAAAATATGCAGGCTAGTAGAGATACATATAAATATGCTGTTTAATTAAAAACATAGTATCTACTCAAATATGATCTAGTAAAAATAATACTCTAACGAATAAATTAGAATATGCCGGCTGTTAATCCATTTTGTAAATCTTTGTAACTTTCTATAATATATAATCATACTAGCAGTATAACCCGGTGTTGCTCTGGTGTAATGAAAGCTTTAAATCTAATCCATGGTCCTGGAGCTCAGACTCAGCCTAAAGAATATTTGTGTGAAGTTTGGTGAGAATTGAATAAAAATTGTGGATTTGTATAAAGGACATACAGACAGATAAACAGACACACACACACACAAACATCTTACCTTTTATATATATATATATATATATATATTATCAATTTTCTGCACTATTATAAGAACTGCAACCTTGAAACTTCTGAATATTGTTTCTTATGTCTTTGTCTATGAGTGTATCAAATTTGATTAAAATCGAACCACTCCTTCTTTAACCCAATTTTTCCGCTTATCGATTTTTGATATTTATTGGGGGTACCTCGACACAAAACCTAGCTAAGAACACTCGCAAGAAAATCGGTTCAGCCGTTTCGGAGTCTATAGGTAATGGATGCACACACACACACAGACACACACACACAGACAAAGTTCCATTTATAAATAAGTTTAGATATACACCTGTAGGCTGATTTTTCACTTTTTTATTAGAATATCAATGTTGCACTCAGTTGGGGTTTGATATCAAATATACTGAAAACAAAAATTATATTAATCTCTTTTAGCAATTTTCAAGTATTTAGTTTTAAAGAACAACTGAAGAAAATATACAATAATGCCTAATTTCAGAGGGTTTCTGCTTACAAATTGACTTCAAAACCACTATTTTCAAGAATAAATCCAAATAAGATATTTTTTGCGTGATCTTAGATGACTAGCAAATCCAGCATGAAATAGAACCACTTTCCCGCAGATGTTGTATATAAGCTCAAAATGAATAGCTTCTAGATTCAAATCAACATCACTTGCCCTTTTCAACTTCAGATGCTTGACCATTTTGAGCTCAAAATGATTACAACCATCAAAAAACTAACTTTCTCCAACCAGACCTATTCTCGGCTTCTTTTTTTCCAGTTTTTGACACTTAATTTTGAGAGATTTCAGGTTGTCTTTAACAACATCCTTGAAACATCCTGAGTTTGTGTCTGGGGTGCATACCAAAATTGGGCTCTCCATAAAATAAGTGCTTAGTTAATCATTCATCTTCCATCCTCCTGAGATTCCCCTTCACAGCATGGTTGATTATAAATCAGCAGTTTCACTATGCTGCATCTTATATACATATACAATCATATATACAACTGTAGGCATTAGAATAGCATGATATTTCAAACATTATTATGAGTACTAAAACAAAAAAAAATTAGCAATTGTTAGCATTTAGTTTTAAAAATCACTAGCAGTATAGCCTGGCATTGCTCGGGTGTAATGAAAGCTTTAAAACTAATCCATGGTCCTGGAGTTCAGACTCTTTGGACGTTGGCATGAAAGACTAAAAAGCAATAGTTGTTTCCAGTAAAAGCGAAACCGTAGACTGAAAGAAAAATGAATGAATGTAAGTCAAATTTTGATTTCCTGGTATCGATATCAAATAAGTTTTTTCATCATAAATTGAATTTTGAAGGCTAAATAAGTCCTCTGAGTAAATGGTATCATGTCTGAGACTAAGAACTACAATTATACCTACTTAGAGCCAAACCTTAAGCAAAAACTAAAATAAAAGGGCTGAAAAAAATACAGACATACAGGCAGATAAACAGACACTAACACACACACAAACACCTTGCCTTTTATATATATATATATTATCAATTTTCTGCACTATTGTCAAAACTGCAACCTCGAAACTTCTGAATATCGTTTCTTATGTCTTTGTCTGTGAGTGTATCAAATTTGATTAAAATCGGACCACTCCTTCTATAACCCGATTTTTTTGATTGTCGATTTTTGATATTTATCAGGGGTACCTTGACACAAAACCTAGCTAAGAACACTCGCAGATGCTTATAGTACAACTGTGTAAATTTTCAAGAAAATCGGTTCAGCCGCTTCGGAGTCTATAGGTAACACACACACACACACACAGACAAAGTTCCATTTGTAAATAAGTTTAGATATTAAAAAATGTACAGAAATACCTAATTTCCGAGGTTTTTTGCTTACAAATTGACTTTGTAATTACTATTTTTAAAAATAAATCCAATTAAAGTATTAGATACACTGAATGGAAAATATATTCAAACCAGAATTCTAATTTAACCACCATAAGCAAAATATGCAATTGTTTTTACTGTATTTGATACATAAAAACTGTATAAAAAACTAAAAAAAGATTCTAGAAAGATCCCAGAAAAGGCTACTCAATTAATAAGATTTTAGATCATTAGTTAGAGCAGAGGTCAGCAACCTTTTGCTAACTATGTGCTGACTTAGGATTTTAAAATCATTCAGTGTGCCAACAGTGTAGGTATTTTATAGAAGTCAAGGTCGATACACCTGTTCTACAATGTACTTTATATTGTAATATGCACAATAATATGTAAACCACATTAATAGAAATAATCTCTTTTAAGTTTATATTTGTTTTTATTATAAATAGAAGTGTGCATTGTGGTGCAGTGGATATTGGCTCGGAACTAGAAATCGGGAAGCCGAGTTTGAATTCCAGTTGAATTCCTTGCATTCACTTACAAAAGGTATTAATCCATCTCTTCCCTCCAAATAACAGGATAGATTGGGTTCTACAGCCTTTGTTGGCAACCAGTCTACCGCAGAAAGTAATGGCAACCTTCTTCTTCTTCTTCTATGTGCCCTGTCCCTTCAGGACGTAGGCGATCATGGATCTCCACGTCTCCCTATCCCTTGTGGCTCTTAGTATGTTTGCTCCTGTTGCCTGGCATCCCCCGTTCCGTCATCCACCTGATCAGACTCTGCAGATTTGTTATCCGCTGCCTTCCTCTGTCTCTCCTTCCTTCTATCTGACCAGTCAGTATCAGGTTCTCCAGGCTCTCCTTCCTCATTGCATGTCCCAGGAACTTCAGTTGTCTCTTCCTGATGCTCAGCATCAATTTCCTTTTTGTTGCCATTCTTTCTAACACTTCGTCGTTGCTTGTATGCTCAGTCTACGATATACGTAGCATCCTTCTGTAGAACCACATTTCGGCCGCTTCCAGTTTTTTCCTCATTTTCGATGATATTGTCCAGCATTCACAGCCGTACTGAAGAACTGACATCACGTAGCAGTCTAGCACTCTTTTCTTCGTTTCTATTGAGATCTTCCTGTGTGTTAGTATTTTGCTCATCTTCTGGAATGCATCCTTTGCCATGCCAATTCGCCTTCGGATCTCCGTGTCACACTTTCCATCTCCTGTTAGAACACTTCCTAGCTGCCCAGTCAGTCATGTCTTCTTCGAGTATCACGTATGGCACTTTACTGACTGATTATAAATGGAAACCTTGCTCTTGCATCGTCTTGGCCAGTTGCTAAATATCGGCAACATACTTTGTTACTTTGAGTTTTACATGATTATCTAAATGTTAAGCAACTTTGTTGTGGACTTAACACTGCTTTCATGTGAGAGAAAATTTGCTTTCTGGAATAAGTTGAAACAAAAGCCGAAAGAACAAAAGCAATTTTCTTCAAACGGATGAAAGATCTTGGGTGAGATGTTCAACAACTGAGATTAGCAGTAGACTTTTCTAAATTTTTGTCTTTCAGAGACTTCCTTAGTTCAACAAATTATGTGTTGGGAGATTTCTTGGTGTGGCACATGTGGTATGCATGTTGTAGGTTACCAACTCCAGTGTTAGAGCTTAATTAATAAAACAAAAAATAGATAAAACTGTTTATTAATAATATAATATATTACTGGGCACAAATTATAAGACAAAATGTTTAAAATTTTCTTTGTTTATTGAAAATCACATTAAAACTACTCCATTGTATAACATATTAGATCATAATATAGTTCCATTCATATAGCATCAATATAATTTCCCTTCAAAATAAATGAAGATATTATTTGATAGCACAATAACTTAGTAATAATGTACTTTTTCCATGCATCTTGCTCATATACAATTTGTAACGCTTCAAGAAATTATAAATTTTTTTGACTGTGCTATAAGGCTTTCATTAATCACTGGAAGAAAATTACAATGATACAATTTTGTTTGAACCTAAACTTAATAAACTTGCTTCCTCAAAAAACGATTTGGAAAAAAAAAAATCACATTAAAACTACTCCATTGTATAACATATTACATCAATATAGCTTCATTCATATAGCATCAATATAATTTCCCTTCATTGTTGCTATTTATTATGTCAGACACCAACTTTTATATTGTGATTCAAAATTAACCTGTCCTTTTAGGCATCCATTTATCTTATGAGATAAAGATAATGCCCTATATGGTAAAACATTCAGTATTTTGGTGCTGAGACTGGAGTAACCTCTCCAGAGCAAAGATCTGGGTGATCATATATAGCGGCCTTGTACTGCCTTCCCAGTCTCAGCTGTATCAGCAACATCCAAAGGAATACAGGTCATTACATTTGGGGAATGCTTGGCTACAGGAGTTGTTGGGAAATTGTTAGGGTTGACTATTAATTAATTGCCTTCTGGACTTCAATCTGGGTTTTCAGTCTGGATTTAACCTTTTTCCAGTTTTGTTGGATATGATCTTAAGGCAGGGAAAGTTTAAAATCAGCGTTTTCCTTTCTCTAGACAGACTGCCTTTCTGAGCTGTTGAGCTACATGGTGAGTCACCAAATGTCCACCTTCACCCATTCTCCAGAAGCTGTTTGAGATGCATACCACAGAAGTATTTTGTTGACATTCATTGACCAAAATGTTAGTTGGGAATTGTAAAATCTTTTTCTTAATACAGTTTGTTTTAGAAAATTAGACTTATTGTGGGTGTTTCTTTCTAAACCTTTTGTGTAAGGTCATGTGGAAAGTCAAAATGTTGATATATCATATGTGATATTCATTTTATTTGTTGCTGCTCTTGGAAGTCTTCAAGTGATGCAGTTTCTATTTGGTAAAGCTTTTTGTAATTGTGTAGCACCAGTCTACAGGGTTTGATAAAGGATTTATTTGCTTTAATCAATTTTTAATGTTTCATCTAGGAAAACAGTTTTATATAGATGAAACATTAGACGTTTTTGAATGGGTTGGATGTTATGCATGACATCCACATGAGAGTCAAGATCTGATGAGGCTACTTAAGAACATGACTTGAATTTCAGGTGAATGTTTTGGTTTGTAGCATTTTAGAGTGTTGGACAAAAATCCTATTAGAGCAGCCTATTCTAATTTTAATTTCTTTATCTCCTTTACAAATATTTTTTTATAAGTTTGAATATTTCTGCCACATCTGGTCTGTTGCCTCTCCTACATATTTAGAGATTCTTGATCAAATCCAGTGAAGAATATCCAATGTTATTGGTCCTGCCCTGACATCTTTGTTCCAGTTACTTTCTCATCGCTCCAATATAACTTCCCTGTGTCTTTCTATAAATACTTTCATGGTAATTGTTCTGAAGAACTTTCCTCTATGGAACCTTGAATTTATGAGTTTAAACACAGTACTAGATTGGCAGAAATGTCTTATCATTTTAAAGTTGAAAGGCTAGATGTAACTGTATGTTCTATACTAACAGTTTCTTTTCTTGCACTTCCCGCTTCTGAAGCTCTCTTCCAGCTTTTTGCTTCCCAGTCAACTTTGATCTTAAAAAGATTTAATTCAGTGTCAATCATTATCTTCTCTTTTCTTAATTCATGTTCATTTATTGTTCTCTCTCTTTAATAGTGTATTTTTTTCATATTCCCTAATACTCAGTAAACCCCTTGTGACTTAGTGGCTTTATTACCTTATTTGAGGTGAAATGATTAAAAAAGATTGATATAAATGAACTGGTGTATACATTGAGGCAGTAGAAATGTTTAAAATTTATTTATTTCATATTTTGAATTTTTATGTTGGATTCAGGGTACATGCCAGCAATGCTCTCATTTCAATTCTAGAACTAGTTGTCTGGCAGTTTATGGTTCAAATCTTGTGCTAATGAAAAGAACAAAAAAATGACACTACAAGGATGAATTAATGCAGAAGAACTAACAAATGAGGGAGATTGTCAAGCAGGAATAGCCAAATGAGAACAATTCCACTAGATTGAATAAAGCGCTTAGCTCAACATTCCATGAACCTTATTAAATAGAGCAGGTGGAAGTGTTTTGACAGAGGATGGAAAGTGTGATACTGAGATCCAAAGGCACATTGGTATTGCCAAGGACACCTTTCAAAAGCTATGCAGAGTATTGAGAGATAGAAAGAATTTGTTGGAAACAAAGAAAAGAGTATCACGTATATGATATCTGTCCTCCATGAGCTAGCAAATGCTGGATGATCCCCTCAAAGATGAAGGAGAGACTCAAAGCAACAGAAATGTGGTTCTATAGAAGGATACTGAGGATACAATGAACTGAACATGTGAGCAATGACAAGGTTTTGGAGAGGATGTAAACAAAAAGGAAACTTATATTTAATATCTGAAAGAGACAATTGAAGTTTCTGGGACACGTAAACAGGAAGGAGGGCTTGAAGAATTGACAGAGCAGGTTTGGGAGAAATACCAAGAGGAAAAGTGTAAAGAATGACAAGGGATAGGTGCAAATAGATGTCTACAATTGCCTATGTTCTCAAAGGACACAACACATAAAGAAGAAAAAGATTAAAATAGCTAAAAGATTCAATGCTCATAACAGTGTGAGCATAACAACCAAGATGAGGTCATTAATCAGAACAGATAAAAGCATAGTAATAATAATCAGTGGCTATCAATCAGTTAAGTGTCATACGTGATGCACGCTTTGGGCGATCATGTCTCAAAAGAGACATGACTGACTGGGCAGAAGATTATCCTGCAGTAGGTTGCCATTGCTTTCAGTGGTAGACTGGTTGCCAGCCAAGGCTACAAAACCCAATCTGTTCTATTATTTAACCCATAACTGGAGGAAAGAGTCAGATTAATACCTTTCCCAAGGGTATTTGTGCATAAGTGAATGCAAGGAATTCAACTGGAATTTGGACTCGGCTCTCTATTTTGTTGTTCTGAGCCAATATCCACTCCACCACAATGCACATACTTTTTTAAAAAAAGACATATTAAATTTATATTAAACAAAAGAAGAGATATTTTACTTGATAATTTCAGTATAGATGAAAAATATGAGAAAATTTTCACCCCCAACCCAAAGAGCTCATTTTTCAGAGAAAATACAAATCCTTATAAAATATAAAGAATTTTCCATAAAGTTTCCAGCGATGAGGAAATGCTTTGTATCTCGTAGAACTTGTAATGAAGGTAATAGATAATGACTCAGAATGTGAACTCGGAGAGCCAAGTTCATATTCTAATTAGATTTCTTACATTCACTTATTATCAAATACTCTTTGAAAAGGTATGAATGCATCTCCTTCCCACCAGTTATGGGTTAAATAATCAAACTTCTACCTGGAAAAATCATTGTTATTTATAAAAAATTTTTAATTCACTTGTGAAAAAAGAATTATTCTTACAATCCAAAATATGTTTCTGCTATTCAAAATCAAAATATTTTTCACTATTTAAATAACTCATAAAGATTTTATGTGCCATGTCCCTTCAAGACATAAGCAGTCATAGCCCCCACATCTTCCTGTTCTTTTTGCTCTTAATATATGTTGTCCTGTTATTTCTTCCAAATCCTGCTCTGCTATCCATTTGTTTAAGCCCTTCGAGTATGTCAAATGATATTTTCCCCTGTCTCTCTTTCCCTCTATCTGCTCCTTGAGTATCAGATTCTCTAAGCCCTCCTTCCTCATTACATGTCCCAGAAACTTCAGCTGTCTCTTCTTGATGTTGAGTTTAAGTTTCCTTTTTGTTTCCATTCTCTCCAAAACCTCATCATTACTGACATGTTCAGTCCATGGCATCCTTAGCATCCTTCTGTAGAAACACATTTCTGTTGCTTTAAGTCTTTCCTTCATTTTTGACAAAACTGTCCAGCATTCGCTGCCATATTGAAGGACAGGTATCACATAACAGTTCAGTACTCTTTTCTTTGTTTCCAATGAAATTTTTCTGTTTCTCAGCTTTTGAAATGCATACCACATGATACCACATGATAATATTTAGAAATATAAGAACGACACATTGATATACTGTTGTGATTAACTAGTCTTGCAAAACATTACTCCCTAAAGGAGTTTGATCCTCACTGAGTAACCTCAATCTTGTGGCTTTGTGCCAGCCCTAGATCAATTCAGTAAATTTTGGGTTTGCTCTGCAAGTTAACTCAGTGAGTATTTATTTCCAGTGATGAAAAAATTCAAATATCTGGAAAGTGTTTTAACAGAGAATGGAAAGTGTGACATTGAGCATTAGCATGACCAAAGATGCATTTCAGAAGCTAAGCAGAGTACTGAAAGACAGAAAAATCTTATTAGAAACAAAGAAAAGAGTACTGGATTGCTATGTGATGTCTGTCCTTCTGTATGGAAGTGAATGCTGGACAATCTCATCAAAGATGAAAGAGAGGCTTGAAGCAGCAAAAATGTGGTTTTTACAGAAGGATACTGAGGATACTATGGAGAAAGCATGTGTGCAACGATGAGGTGTTAGAAAGGATGCAAACAAGAAGAAAACTCATACTTAATACCAGGAACAGACAAATTAGGTTTCTGAGATATGTAATGAAGAAGGAGGGCCTCGAGAATTTAATACTCACTAGTCAAGTAAATGGAAGGAGAGACAGGGCAAAGCAATGCAAGACGTACTTGCTAGTTCTGAGCAAATGGTTAGTGGAGCAGGGATTAGAAGAGAAACCAAGAAAAAAAATATTGAAAGTGAAAAGAGACAGAGCCAAGTGATCACCTATGTCCTGAAAGGACACGGCACATGGAGAAGATGAGGGTACCAGTTAAAATGCCTGACCTTTGAATGCAGTCCCCACCCCCAAATTTGTTTACATCTATCTGGTTATGGCTTTATGAAGATAAAAGTTGAGAAATTATATTTAAGGCAAATAATATTTTTGTCATTTTCATTTATATTTTTGTCTATAAGAAAATTTAGCTTAAATTTATATTTTAATAATTGTTGATCATTTGTTTTATTTCTATCTTTATCAAAAACTTTGTTTTAATCATTTCACCCCAAGCAAAGTGGGGCCACCACTAGGGCATAAGGGGTTACAGTAAGAAAAAAGAGTGGGTAGAAAGGGTATTGAAGAAAGGATAAAAGATAGATGTTATTCAGAAGATAGAAAATGACAATTGACGTTGAATTTAATTTTTGGAGATTGTAGCTATCAAGTCTATGGAAGAGAGTTCCACAGGCAGAATGTTTGGTTTGGTTTGGTTTGTTTTACAGCATATCAATCCCTTGAGATCATTTTATGCCAAAGCATTAGTTCCTTCAAAAATGTATTTTTGTTGGTAACATTTTTCCTTTCAAAACGTTTTGTTGGCAATATTTTTCCTTCAAAAATGTTTTCTTGGTAATATTTTTAATTCAAAAAAGTTTGGTTGGTAATATTTTTCCTTCAAAAATTTTTATGCATCTATTTCATAAAAGTCTGTTTTTATATTTTCATAGTATTTTGACCCCTGTTTAGAGGGTTAACTATTTGCCCATAGCTGGGGTCCTAACAGGTGCTACCACCCCGGGTCACAGTGTACCTGGGAACAACAGCAATTAAGAAGTGGTTCAATGCTACTTGCAATCTTGAAATAAGAGACCTTGCTGCCAGATTCAGTGTACCGTCATACTCAGGACTCCACAGGCAGGAAGTGTGATAAAAAAAACTGAAGTAGCAGTTGCATTTAACTATTTCAAAGGTAAAAGGGTGGGATCTAGATTTGAATCTAATAGAACGCTTAAATTCACATGGTCAGAGCATCAGAAAAAACCTTGTCAGAGCAGTTACCATTAAAATATTTGTAGAAAAGACAGAGGGAAGCCATGTCATGTCAGTGGGAATGGGACTGAAGTTGAGATGCCAAGTTAGGACCAATTACATTGCAGATCCTTCTTTGGATTTTGTTGAAAACCTCAAGATTAATAGCAGGAGCACCCGGTCAGATATGGCAACAGTATTCAATGCAATATTGAAGATGGTCTTAAACAGGGTGTTATAAAATCATTATTCTAGAATGAATGTCTTTGTAATAGATATTATATTAGAAACTAAAAAAGTATCAAAAACAAAGGAAAGTTTAATCTTTCCAAGGTTAAAGAATAAAAATCAAAGTTCAATTTATCAACAACCCAAGGTTTTGTACTCAGCACAATGACTCAAAGTTGTTAATCAAAGAGCTGATTTCGATTCCAGTCAGGTCCGTTATATTCACTTATGCACAAATACCCTTAGTAAATAAATGAATTCAACTCTTTTCTCCCCTAGCTATGGGTTAATTAGTAAGATTTATATTACTAAATCATTATTATCTCCCCAAAAACTTAATATTTTCTGCCTTTAAATAACCTGCAAAAGGGTTGATAAACTCTAGAAAGTGAATCAACCAATAAAATACTGATTAGCTATACAGCCAAGGCTTTTAGACTTATTTACATTCTCTGGAATATAAATGTATAGCAGCCACTGTAGGCACAAAGTCAGGAATCACTTTATATATTGATTGTTATATAGGATTGATCCCTCACTTTATATCAAAATTATACTTCTTTGTTTATCAAATTCAGAATAGATATTAATTCATTCAGCCATTCAGTAAGGTTTTTATCACTAAACAATTCTATTCAAAAACAAAAAATCTTTACAATATAAAAATATTTTCTGCAGAAGGGTTGATAAACTCTAGAAAGTGAATCAATCAATAAAATACTGATTAGCTATACAGGCAAGGCTTTTAGATTTATTTACATTCTTTGAACTATAGATGTACCGTGGCCACAAAGTGAGGTATCACTTTATATATTGAATGTAATATAGAATTGATCCCTCACTTTATATCAAAATTATACTTTCTTCTTTGTTTATCAAATTCAGAATAGATATTAATTCATTCAGCTAAGTTTTGTATCACTAAACAATTATTATATCCAAAATCAAAAAAATTCTAAAAATATTTTCTGTTTTTAAATAACCTGCAAAGGGTTGATAAGACATAAAGAAACGAATCAATCAATAAATATGAAATGTAACGTGATAAAGCCATGAACTTGTCGCATAACAGAAATCACAGTAATCAGTGTTCAAGCCCAGTTAAAATGACTGAGGTTTGAATGCTGATTTTCAAAAGATGCAGTCCCTCCCAATTTGTATATGGCTATTTGGCTATGATTTTACTAAGATGAAAGTTGAGAAACACTAAAAACATTTCTCTCGTTCTTTTTTCTTTCTGTTTTCTTTCTCTCATTTTCTTTCTTTCTTTCTTTCTTTTTTTCTCTTATTCTCTCTTTCTTTCTTTTGCATTCATATTTTTATTGCATTGTTTTTGTTTCTTCGTTTTGCAAAACAACAAAAATGATTGCCCTGTCCGCATCTTAGTATGTCGACTGAAACAATCATCAAATCCTGGCAATATTGTTTAATTTTTGCTGCATGTTGAAATTTGCACTCTACTTCTTCGAACCCTGTCTGATTTGTTTATTTGAATGTTCCATGTTACGTTCTGTTCATGCTTCTGCTTCATTCTGGTTTTAACCTGTTGCACAAATGCTGTGTTTAAATCTCTACACTTTGATTTGCTATTGATTTCATTTCAATGCTTTTTCCATGTATGACACTTGAACTTTATTTTCAGAATTTAAATTTTTCAGATTTGGTTTCATTTTTAATGAAGAAAGAAAATAATTCAGACTGATGTCATGTATTTGCTATTTTGTTTGTTTTTTCTTTTCAAAATCAGCATATTTTCATCTATATATAAAATTCTGTGACTTCTGTTAGTCCATCCATTTATCACATGCTCTAAAATAAATATATACTGACCAATCAAAACCAAATTTTGTGGAGAAGTACAAACAGGTAAGGGAGTAAAAAGCAGAGCCAACTTTGCTAGGGTGTCTAGCTTAGGACAAAAAAATGTTCATTAATTTTTTTGAAAAATTGAAAGTTTTATTATTTAACATAAAAAATACTCTCACTACTTTAAAACCAATGTCAGTCAGTCAGTTAAATGCCATACGTGATACACGCTTGGGTGATCATGTCTCAAAAGAGACATGACTGACTGGGTAGAAGATTATCTCGCAGTAGGTTGCCATTGCTTTCTGCGGTAGACTGGCTGCCAGCCAAGGCTATAGAACCCAATCTGTCCTGTTATTTAACCCATAACTGGAAGGAATAGATGGATTAATACCTTTTCGCAAGGGTATTTGCGCATAAGTAAATGAAACGAATTCAACTGGAATTTGAACTCAGTTCCCCGAGTTGCCGTTCCGAGCGGATATCCACTGCACCACAACCAATGTAATGATTAAAAAAGCAAATATTCAATAAAAATGCAACATTGTTTTTTGCATATCTTTTCTTTAAGATTTTATATATGCAAGAACCCTGTTTGCAGTTCACCCTGCAATTGCAAGTACTATAAACAGATCACAAGGTCAGATGTTTCAAAAATTGATATTTGACTCCAGAGAGAATATTTACACATGGTCATTTGTATGTTGCTTGCTTGGGAGTAAAAATTCTTAAGAATTTATTTATTGCTGTTATTAAAAAGGAAAAATAAATTTTCTTAAAAATTATTGTTTACCATGAAGTCCTATTAAATTGATGACATTATTAAAATACAAAGTATTTTTCTGAACAAATCAGCTTATTCATAATTCATCAAGTAGTTTGTAAAGAAAATGTCAGTTAAGTGCCACACACTTGCGCAGTCATGTCTTGAAAGAGACATGAATGACTGGGTAGAATATTATCTCGCAGCAGCTTGCCATTACTTTCTGTGGTAGACTGGTTGCTGGTCAAGGCTACAGAACCCAGTCTGTCCTGTTATTTAACCAATAACTGGAGAAAAGAGACAGATTAATACCTTTCCCAAGGGTATTTGCATGTAAGTGAATGCAAGAAACTCAATTGGAATTCGAACTCGGCTCCCAGATTTGATGTTCTGAGTCGATATCCATTGCACTAGAGCACACATTCTGCATAAAACACAACAAAAATAATAGTGAGAACTTCAGCATTGCTAAAAACTGTGAGGATTTCAACAGGCATCAGCATGTTGCAAAAAATCCATTATATATATATATATATGTATGTATGTATATATAGTCATCTACAGACAGATCTGTTTTGCTGTATCACAGCTCATCAGTACGGTTAGACAGCCGGCTGCTTTTTACCCAGGATTGAATCTGACCGAATTGGCATCAGTCGGCAATTCTACCTCTGAGCTATGGGCGCTAGGTAGAAGTAGGCAGAATTTTTAGCATGTATATTATCATTAGACAAATGAGAGTGTTCTAATTCATTGCTGAAATGAGAGTGTTCTAATTAATTGCTGAATGAACGATGCCTAGCTAACCGTACAGATATAAGCATAAATATCTGTTCTTCAGAGGAGCTCAAAATGAAGATAACTTTATTTGAATAAAAATGAATACTAAAAGTAAAATAAAAATCTGAAACAGCAGAAAATAAGGAAGGTAATTTTCTATAATTCATAAGTCAATACTTAATTTTTTTAAATAGTTAAATAGAAGAATAAAAATCAATGAATAAGACCAGACTTTAACACCTTCAGCACTCTGTATTTTCACAAGTCTTACTTATATGGTAGCTCCTGTAGTGGTTTTGTTTTCAATTGCAATCAAGTTTAATGTTACCCTAGTAGGACATGATAACACAACCACAAAATCCAAACATTTTTGTTCATAATTGTCTACAGTCTTAAAACAAACATTTTTTTTCACTCACAGATTGCTGAAGGTTAATGAAAGTCAGCTTGAACGCAACACACCACAAGATACTTATTTTTTACAGTGTGTATTTGTGAAAATTCTTCATTTATGAACGGTGGATTTTAAAGAGAATACCACTGATTCAACTGGTTGGAATACTGATCTTACTATACTACAACACTTAAAAGTGGGAATGACGTCCCAAATTTAGTGAAATGCATGTATGGAAAAAGAAATAATTAAGAAACATTGTACAAAATTACTGTGCAAAATCACTTTCTATGTTCAGTGATGGTCTTCAATGATAGTTTTTCGATGATATTAATATCAATATTTTCAATGCTATCAATTTTGCAATACTATCAAAAATAGTTTTTCAGCTGGCTGCATTGGAGATACCTCAGGTATTTGACCGTGTTTTTTTTATTCTTGCTCTTTATATGGAAGTAACTGCTAACAGATTGCAGAAAGACATAACTCTTATACCTGTCTTATGTTCCTTCATATGCAATTTTATGTGAGTACTCATATGACTTGTCTGTGTGTGCATAGTATGACTTTTCCTTTTATATAAGTCACGTTAATGATGCCTTACTATTTGGTAAGTGACTCAGTACAAAGTAAAAGATTGTGCCAGTTACCAACATCTGATTTTGAAAAATGCATTCTTGTACATCAAATTAATTTTTTCACAGCCTACAGATTTCTATGTTCCATAATAAAAAATATATATTTAATGGCAAACCTATATCTAAAACTGCACCACTGTCTCCTTGTTCTTAATTTTATTTTATTTTATTTTTTCTACTATTTTTATCCATATTTTCTGATATAAAATTTCTCTTCAATAGAGGTAGATAGGTTCAGCTACGACCCAGTTCATACTCCTCCTTGGTCTTTTGAACAAGAGTAGAAGTTTATCTCTTGTTTCCTATTTGTCTATATTTCTGAGATAAGGTAGTATTTACAGTATTTACATTATTCAGACTATTCTCCTTATCTTTGTTGTCATTTGTACAACGTTTTGGCCATTGTATGCTTCAAGTGCTAGGAATTTTGAACAGAACCCTTTATTACGATCACTGGGGTATATCATGACTACCAGAAGAGGCTCTACACAGAAGAAGATGATGATATACTCCAGTGATTGTAGTAAAGAGTTCTGTTCAAAATTCGTAACACATGAAGAAGGCCAGAGCATACAATGGCCAAAACAGCGTACAAATATCAACAAAGATGAGGATGATAGTCCAAATAATGTAAATACTGCTCTTATTTAGAATTTATCTTATTTATTAGATACTGCTCTTAATTCTTGTTTAGGACTGGGTTTGCAATTCCTTCTAAAATCTATTTCAACTCTATACTACTAATGTAGTATATTGGCGAAAATACTATATACTAAAATACTCTATACTACTAATGAATATACTAATTTATGAATATACTAATGAATATATTTATGAATATACTAATTTATAATATATTATAATAATTTATTATATATTATAATATAATATATTTATGAATATACTAATTTATGAATATACTAATGAATATACTAATTTATTACTAATAAAATACTCTATACTACTAATGTCTCTGCCTGAAAACTCTGAAATTTTATTTACTAATTTTTTATTCAATTTTTAATTTTGCTTTATTTTTCTTATCCATAAGAGTACATAGGTTCATCTGTTGTCCAGTTCACACTCCTCCTAAGTCTTTTGAACAGGAATAGGAGTTTATCCCTTGTTTCTTGTTTAAGACCGGGTGTCTAGACCATCATCTAAGAATATCATTTAAAATATTTTATGCCCTATAGTGCCATATATTAAAAATATGTTTTTTTAAAAAAATGTAATAATAAAAAAACTGCAGTTGTATTTTGAAATTTTATTGCAGCTATTTTAAACTAATAAAACTTCAATTGTTGTTGTAAAATGAGAATT
Source organism: Ascarosepion bandense (assembly GCA_037127315.1). Classification (NCBI taxonomy): domain Eukaryota; kingdom Metazoa; phylum Mollusca; class Cephalopoda; order Sepiida; family Sepiidae; genus Ascarosepion; species Ascarosepion bandense. The sequence continues at coordinate 112,967 of JBBBDQ010002059.1, forward strand.
AATAGAAGTTGCTTATTGTAGAATTTGTTTGCTCAGTTTTTAGTTCTTTTTCAAATCCAATCACAACTAAAACTTATATATTTGCATTATTCTCTGGATTCTGGTTGAACAATCCTGCTTCTAATTGTAATCACAAACTCTTGGAAAAATTGATACCATCTAACAGTCAAGGTAGATATTGTGTGGGTACATGTGTGTATGCTTTAAGAATCACCATTTGTGAAAATAAAAAATTCTGCTGCTAAAAAGCCATTATCCAGAAATTAAAGTAATAGCTTTTCAGATGAAAGTGTAATCCAGTTATTTGCTACATCATTGGAAGAGTCTTATACATGAAGAATTTCTGGCATTTGTCTATATTTCTGAGATGAGGTAGTATTTATACTATTTACATTATTCAGACTATTGTCCTCATCTTTGCTGACATTTGTACGATGTTTCGGGTGTTGTACACTCCGGCCTTCTTCAGGTGCTAGGAATTTTGAACTGAACCCTTTATTACAATCACTGGGGCATATCATCATCATTCCTTGTCTATATCCACTGGGCCAGTGGATATAGACATTGGTTAGTTCCTGTGACTTGGCCCAAAGAGTTGTGAGTTCAAAACCAGACTACAGCAGGGTTAGAGGGAGATATCTCATGACTTCCAATCGAGGCTTTACACAAGGAATGAAAATGATATACCCCAGTGATTGTAATAAAGAGTTTGGTTCAAAATTTCTAGCACCTGAAGAAGGCCAAAGCATACAAATTCCAAAACATTGTACAAATGGCAACAACGATGAGGACAATAGTCTGAATAATGTAAATACTGTAAGAATTTCCAGGTTTTAAAGCTTTTTTTATGTTGTAGTTAGTTAAAAATTAAAGATTTGTTACCAAAATATGTTCCTTGTAGGAATATTGTTAAAAAAAAAAAATTGTAATTGGTTCTATAGATGGGTAAAGGTTTAAAGAAATTTATGTTAAATAAATGTTTGATGAACTTTCCTCTATGGTATCTTTACCTCTGTGGTACCTTTACCTATATGGTACCTTTATCTCTATGGTACTTAGATTTTATAAATTTATGTGTAGTACTATATTAGGATGTGAATTGTGGGGCAATAGATCTCGGCTCAGAATGAGAAATCAGAGAGCTGATTTTGATATTTTGGTTGCATTCGAACATATAAAAATCAATCATCAGACCAAGCATTGAATACTGTTGTCATATCTAGTTAGGCACCCCTGTCATTCATCTCAGGGTTCTCGACAGGCTCCAAAAGAGAATATATAATGTGATCAGTCCTGGCCTGGCAGCTCGACTTCAGCCACTTTCTCACCAATGGAATGTGGCTTCCCTCTGTCTCTTCTACAAATATTTTCATGGCTTCTGCTTTGACAAGCTTAGCTTACTGACACCCACTCCACAAGAATTTACTTGAGCAACCAAACTGCCAACAAGGTCTCACCCTTTTACAGTTAAATCAACTAAATGCAGCTGTCACTTCTACTCCAACAGCTTCTTTTCTCACACTTCCTGTCTGTGATGTGAAACTCACTTCCGTATACTAGCTGCCCTGACGGCTAAAATCTCCAGGAATTTAAATGCAATGTCAATTCCCATCTCTTATCCACTTGACTCCAGTCCTTCTCTCATCCTTTCCCCATCACCCTGTGTATCTTGTTCTTTTCCTTTCTCACTCTACCTTCTCAACTGTCATCAAACTGATATTTCCAAACTTTTCTTACCCTATCTCCAACAATCCCTGTAACTGATCAGTCTTTCTCTTCACTCTCCTCCTGCTTATCACTCTTCTCTTATATAGTACCCCCACTGTGCACCAGTGGTGGTAATGCCTTGCTTGGGGTGCAACGATTAAAAAAAAAATTGTTTCATTCACTTATGTACAAATACTCTTGGGAAAAGTATTAATCTATCTCTTCTCTCTCCAGCTTGAATAGCAGGTTGTTTAGCCTTGGTTGACAATCAGTCTACTACACAAAGTATTGGCAACCTACTGGCAGAAAATCTATTGCCTAGTCAGTCATGGTTTGATAGAGACATGATTGCCCAAGTGTATATCCCATGGTGGCACTTAACTGATTGACATAGTGTTGAGATGTGATAATGTTTAGTGCCAAGTTTGTTGTTTTTCTAGTGGTTTACTGATAAAAAGTAGGTTTCTTTTCTGTAAATTACTTGATCTCGAGATAGAGTATAGAGAGCTCTGTTATATTATATTGAGCACTTTTATTAACACCAGAAATATATCTATATATATTTGTATATTTGTGTGTATGTCCATATGTATATTTATTGAAATATATATATATATATATATATATATATATATACTACTGGCCATAATTATTAGGCCACTCCAGTTTTTAAAAGAAATGATGTATTTCATACTATTTTAGTATTTATTGCCAAGTGGATAATTCTAAATGAAAATAGAATGTTTTTTAATACTGCATAATAATATGTATTACATGAACCATTCTGCTGTCCAGTTTTTGTGATCTCTTCCCCATGCTAGTCTCTTCTTCTTATTGGCTGGCTGAAGCAAAGGCTTCCTAGCTGCCTTGTAAAATTTTGCTAAGTAATAATAACAAAAGAACCATTCTATTTCATTTAGAATTGTCCAGTTGGCAATAAATATTAAAAGTAGTATGAAATACATCATTTTTTTAAAAACTGGGGTCACCTAATAATTATGGCCAGTAGTGTATATATATTTTTCAGTTGTGATAATGCTTAATGCTAAGATTTCTGCTTTTCAGTGGATTACTGATAAAATGATATTTTGACAAGCAGGTGTTTGGTACAAAGGACTCAATATCATGACAGAGATAGAATATTAATAGGATTAATGTGAAGAAGTTTGTCTTTTAACTTGGCATAATGATGTTGATTTCAAAGTTTCATAATTGAAATGTCCTCACTCCTCAATGTATTTTTCTTCATTTGCTGTTGTTTTCCTGTCTTTTTCTTATTTATATAAAGCTTGATGTAATTTCATATCTTTGTATGTCAGTGGTTCCACAGATGGTTAATTGGTTTTGATTGTTTTCATTGTGTTGACCTCTTTTTAGTGTGTTGTCCTGTTTACAAGTGATCTGTGTTTTTTTTTTTTTTTGCTTTTCATTGCTTTAACTTCTTTTAGTGTGCTTGTGTGGATGTCTGCTTAATTGCTTTATAATGAATTTGCTTCTTCTTATCAGTTTGAGTTGACCTTTTTTTACTGTGTTGGGTTGACCTTTTTCTTACCATATCAGTGTATGTGATTGCTTAAAAGATTTTTAGGGCATAGTTAAGTGTTTGTGTTCTTGTGTGTATTTATGTTTGTTGGTTTTGTGTGTGATTTTTCCTTTTGGTAGTTGTTTTATCATCTGTTATTTTATTATTTTTTGTCTGAATTGTGTGTTCATATACTTATATTTATATATAGTAGTTTTCCATTTGTGTTTTGCGTTATGTCAATTTGTTTTTGTTAGTATTTGTATAGTAAAGTAGATATTTATTCAAATGTTTATATTTCTCCATTATTTTGTTTTTCTTGTTTTATATTTTACTTTGGTTTTTAAAGCTAATTATTGCTATTAAAGCTAATTATTGCCATCAGACTAACTTTATCAAGACACACTACGTCTACTCTGGCCTTAGTACATGTGGTGCCACACCCCTATATCTCTAATAAATTACCAGATTCATGATAATTACATATATATATATAACCATAAGTTCTATGCTAACAATTTCTTTTCTTGCACTTCTTGTTTGTGGAACTCTCTTCTGGCTTCTGGCCTGCCAGTCAACTTTGATCTTAAAAAATTTAAATGCAATGTCAATAATTATTTACTCTCTTGTCGATTTTTCTTCTTTTATTGTTCTCATTCGTTTCTCAATTTTCTTTTTCTTAATCTTTGACATTCAGTGATCATCTGTTTCTTAGTGGCTTTATTATCTTGCTTGGGTTGAAATGACAAAAAATGTATATGTAAAAATCTACTTTCATTTGTTATAATTGTTTTCTTTTACAGTATAGCAATCAAGGCAGAGGATTAATTTTTATCTTAGTTTTGTTTTTATTTGAGTTTAATATTCAGGAAGTATCATATAAACATGAAAATGCAGATCAATATAATGTCTTTGATATTTGATAAGGAAAATGCAAGCTCAAATATTGCTTTTATTTATTGATGGTATTGGTAACCTTATCAAAATATATGACATTTATTCTTGGAACCTTAATTTATTTGAACCTTTACATTTTAAGTTTTATATATGGTTTATATATACTGGATGTGCATTGTGGTGCAGCTCAGAATGAGAAATCGGAGAGCCATGTTCAAAATTCAGTTGAATTTTGTTGCATTCACTTACATGCAAATACCCTTGGGAAAGGTATTAATCCATCTCTTCCCTCCATTAAAATTACCATGTAGATTTTATAGATCCAATTTTTATGTGTAGGTTTATTTGTTATGGTAACACAGTAAAAACCACACATCTAAACTTATTTATAAATGGAACTTTGTCTGTGTGTACCTGTATGTGTGTGTCTGTGTGTGAGTGTGTATCCGTTACCTATAGACTTCAAAACGACTGAACTGATTTTCTTGAAAATTTACACAGTTGTATTATAAGCGTCTGTGAGTGTTCTTAGCTAGGTTTTGTGTCGAGGTACCCCCGATAAATATCAAAAATCAATAATTGAAAAAATCGGGTTTTAGAAGGAGTGGTCCAATTTTAATCAAATTTGATACACTCACAGACAAAGACATAAGAAATGATATTCAGAAGTTTCAAGGTTGCAGTTCTTACAATAGTGCAGAAAATCCATAATATATATATACATATATATATAAAAGGCAAGATGTTTGTGTGCATGCCTGGTTATCTGCCTGTATGTCTGTATTTTTTTCAGCCCTTTTATTTTAGTTTTTGCTTCAAGTTTGGCTCTAAGTAGGTATAATTAGTCTCAGCCATCATACCATTTACTCAGAGGACTCATTTAGCCTTCAAAATTCAGTTTACAACGAAAAAACTTATTTGATATTGATACCAGGAAATCAAAATTTGACTTACATCCATTCATTTTTCTTTCAGTCTACGGTTTTGCTTTAACTGAAAACAACTATTGCTTTTTAGTCTTTCGTGCCAACGTCCAAAGAATCTGAGCTCCTGAACCTGGATTAGTTTTAATGCTTTCATTACACCTGAGCAACGCCAGGCTATACTGCTAGTCATGAATATTTTCAACAATTTCATTGAAATACACAAACTTGAAGACTAAAGTAATTTTCAGTGCAATTTACAGATTAATAATAATAATAATAATAATAATAACAACAAGCACAGTCAAAGACCACAAACCTTTGCCAAGGCAATAATGACATCATCTTAGCAATTAGCAAAAGATGATTATTAAAATGAGAATAACTGCAATGAAGTTGACCTCTCTTTAATTTTTTTTAGTGTTTAGATAATAAATATTAACTTGCTAAATTAGGTAATAAAAAAATTTTAATTGATTTATAGCTACAAATGAAGTCTTAACATTGTTTTCACCCTAAAAGTATTACTGGAAATATTGTTGGTGGCCACAGCTGAAATTATATCAGAAAATGCAAATCATAGTCGATATCATAATTTAAACTGCCAACCATGAGTTATCTTGTATTTGGCAGTCAATGCCTTCATTTTTGCCCAAACATTTTTGTTAATCACAAAATAGTTCTATTGTTTCTTTATTTGCATATAAGCGCCTTTTTCTCTAGTGCACTGACATCATGTGTTTAAGTGTGCTACTAGATTGGCATCTAGGTCCCACCCTTTTACTATTGAAATAGCTAAATGCAACTGGAACTTCTACTCCAGTTTCTTTTCTCTAACTTCTCACTTGTGGAACTCCTTATATATAGATAATATCCAATATTTTGGTCATTCTCAAAACCTGAAACAGGCTGTGACTTGAGTTTCATGTGTGTATGTGCATTCATCAGGCTGCCAGAATGTCAGGCTAAGCAACTCAAGAACATTTAAAACCCAATAAAAGTGTAAGATGGTAAAAAAAACAGAGATGTTGGCACCATGCAGTCTGATAGTGGATTTTCTAAGCACTGCTTAGATGTGGCACAAGGCACAGTAAAAATCGAACTCACTACTCACTTGTAAGATTAGTGTAATGGTTAGCAAGAGAAGCTTGCTAACCATTACACTGTGGTGATACCGACTGAGCATAGCCACGAACCAGATGTTTGACAAAAAAGCAAATGACCAAAAGTCGTCGTTGCACGCAGATGTTCCAGTTGAAAAATAACATTTTATATATACACATATCCATTAAGGTTTTTACAATTAGAGTAATACTTGAAGCATGGGTCCAATGGACATAAAAATGTTCATGGCAATAAAATGCTGAAAAGAGAATTAATGCTTAGGAATGTGGGAGCATTGTAAGTAAGGAATGTCTTTGATGTATCCACTCCTTAGGTCAGTAAGTAGTTTTGAGACAGAAAAAGATAGGTAAGGGAGGTGAAGGCAACGAGCATAGTAAGCCACTTGACTTGATCAAGGGAGATACTAATTACTCTCGTCTGTCACGAGTCAGTCCGTGTGTGTCTGGGTCTGCGTCGGTCTGTCTGGCGATGCTTTCTGTATCGGCTTTTTATTTCAACTTTTTAGATTGCAGCAGATCATTTGGGAATTCATATGCGTCTTTTGATTCTGGGCTTCCCATTGGCCGATAAATAAAATTTGTGTAGGCTCGTGAACTGGAAATTTCATATTTAATTAATTTTTATTTTTCAACCAGAACATCTGCATGAGCCTGGATGCACAACAATGACTTTTGGTCATTTGCTTTTTTGTTGTGAGTGTGCAAACATCTGGTCCGTCGCTATGCTCAGTCAGTATCACCACAACACCATGCTGAGGTGCCCATCATGAAATCTGATAGAGAGCAACAGCCAAATTTGGCTAAGATGTAAAAATAGCTATAAATGCACTGAGAGAGGTGAGGGTAAAAAAACTTCTTTAATGGGAAAGAAATTTAATTTTAGTATAAAAAAGTGCTTAATGAAAAGTCAGAATAATTAAAGCATCTGATGGGAAAGCATGCCATATAGGCAACAATAGACAAAACATTTAAAAAAAAACTCAAACCAATTTATGGCTATTTTCATGTCTTAGCCAAACTTGGCTATCACTCTCTATCAGATTTCACAATGTCAACACCCCTGTGTTTTCTGGCATTTTACACTCTTCTGGGTTTGAAATTTTCCTGAGTTGTTTAACCTAGTATTTCGGTGGCCTGATAATTACACATAGTGCATGCAACTCTAGTTGCGGCCGATTTCAGGTTTTGGGAATGACCAAAATGTTGATTATATTCAGCTCTACCACCTTGTGTAGTATGGAGCACTTTTTCTATTTTGGTGTACCATTGGAAGTTTCTTACTATATATACATTGCATATGGTTCCCTATATGTAATATATATATATACATATATATATAGTCATCCACAGACAGTCCTGTTTTGCTGCATCACAGCTAATCAGTATGGTTAGACATCTGATTGCTTTTAACCAGGATTGAAACCCAACCAAGTTGATATCAGTCTGAGCTATTGGCACTCAGTAGAGAAAAGCGGACTTTAGAGTGTTATATACAATGTAAACACATGCCACAATGACAGACAAAACAGAACTTACAACACAGAAAGGAGGGGTTTAGGTTGCAGTAGTTGCTGAAGTAATCAGTCCAAATATTACTCAAATGACACTCAAATATTACATCTCTAATGCTACTATTCTTTACTTAAATAGGCAGTTTCAGTTCATGGGCCAATCCATCATTGAGAATGCTGCAATGGTGATAGAAACTGTACAACAGTGTAGTAAACTGTTACTTGAGTATCAGTCCTCCTATATGGCAGTGAATGCTGGTCACTCTCCTCATAAGTAACTTGCAGCAATAGAAATGGTGTTCTATAGAAGGATGTTAAGATGTTGGGCAAAACATGTGAGCAATGGCAAAGTTCTAGAGACAATTTTTAGATTACATAATAAAGAAAGAAGGCTTGGAAAATTTGCTCCTCATAGGTCAGATCGAAGACAAGAGGAAAGCAATGCATGACTTAACTAGCAAGCTTAAGTAAATTTAAATATCTCGAAAATGTTTCAACAGAGGATGCAATGTTTGGGACTGAAACCTGAAAACTCATTGGAATAGCAAAGATCTCTTTGAAAATCTAAGCAAATTTTTAAGAAATAGAAAAAATATTGTTGGAAATAAAGAAAAGGGTGCTCGACTGTTATTTAATATCAATCCTCCTATATGGCAGCGAATAATGGAAAATCTCCTCATAGCTGAAAAAGACTCGAAGCAATTGAAATGTGGCTCTACAGAAGGATGCTGAGAATACAATAGGCCAAACACATGAGCAACAACACATTCTAAAGACAATGCAAACACAACAGACACATACTTAATATCAGAAAGAGAGTGAAAATATTTAGGGCAAAAAACTTTTTAGGAGTTAATTTATAGCTTCAAATAAAATCTTAACATTGTTTTCACACTATTCTTTGCTTAAATAGCCGATTTCAGACTATCGGCCATTCCATCATTGAGAATGTTGCTGAGGTGACAGCCATTCTTCAACAGTGTACTAAACTGTTACTTGAATATCAGTCCTCCTATATGGCAGTGAAATCTTGACATGCTCCTCATAAAAGAAGGACACTTATAATTAATATAAAAAAGAGGGAGTTGAAACATTTAGAGAAAAATAAACCTTTTAGGAGTTAATTTATAGCTTCAACTAAAATCTTAACATTGTTTTCGCACTAAGAGTATCACTACAAATAAACTCATTGCTGATGCCCACAGATGAAAATATAACAGAATATTCTAAACACGAGATAACTTGCAGTTGATGTCAGAATTAAAACTGCCAACCATGAGTTATTTTGTAGCTGGTAGTCAATGTCAAGAAGGTTTGGAAAATTGATACTCATAGGACAGATTGAAGACAAGAGAAAAACAATTACCGTATTTTCCAGCTTACAAGATGCACTTTTTTCCTAAAAAATACCCTGACAAGTATGTGTGTGTCTTTCAAGATGAAAGTATCAGCTACCACCATGGTCACTACCATGACATAGATGGTAGTGAGGATCATTTATTGTACATTACTGGTGACTCTGCAAATGATAGTTTAGAGCTTTTACATGAATCCAGCAGTGAAAAGCTTTTAGGATTTGAGGATGAATAAAATTTCTTTGATTGCTTTATATTTTTAAATTCATATTTTTAAAATTTTCATTCATTTTTATGAAAATAAAAACCACCCTTGGACAATGAAAGATGTATAGTATATCTAATAGCAACCAACTAGGATGTCATTGCCATACAAGCCGTAGTGTCTTGTAAGCCAGAAAATACAGAAATAACCAACCTAGTGATCTTGAGTGAATAGAGGCATGACAGAGTTTAGGAGAGATAAACAAACTTGATATTATGTATCTAAATCTATCTAAACCTATTTATAAATGGATCTTTGTCTATGTGTGTGTGTGTGTGTGTGTGTGTCCGTTACCTATAGACTCCAAAACGGCTGAACTGATTTTCTTAAAAATTTACACAGTTGTACTATAAGCGTCTGTGAGTGTTCTTAGCTACCTAGCTACCTAATGTCAATCTAATGTCAATGTAAAGTCAACCTAAGGTCAACATACTGCCATCATAGTGTCAACACAATGTCAACATGACAACCTATTGTTAATTTAATGCCAACCTAATGTCAACATAAATTTAACCTAATGTCAATCTAATGTCAATGTAAAGTCAACCTAAGGTCAACATACTGCCATCATAGTGTCAACACAATGTCAACATGACAACCTATTGTTAATTTAATGCCAACCTAATGTCAACATAAATTTAACCTAATGTCAATCTAATGTCAATGTAAAGTCAACCTAAGGTCAACATACTGCCATCATAGTGTCAACACAATGTCAACATGACAACCTATTGTTAATTTAATGCCAACCTAATGTCAACATAAATTTAACCTAATGTCAATCTAATGTCAATGTAAAGTCAACCTAAGGTCAACATAATGCCAACCTATTGCCAACATACTGCCATCATAGTGTCAACACAATGTCAACATGACAACCTATTGTTAATTTAATGCCAACCTAATGTCAACATAAATTTAACCTAATGTCAGTCTAATGTCATCAACCAGTGATTTCTTCAAATCTCATTCTTCTCATTTGGTGGAACAGATATCACCATCATCAACAGAATTCCTTATTAGTAGGCATACCATAGAAATAAATATAATATGGGAGCCATAAATAAAGAAAAACAAATAACAACAAATCTTCAACTGCAGCAGCAGTCAAAACATGACAACCAGCAGAAGCAACAGTTGCAGCCTAATCAGCAGGCAGGTTAACTTTAAAGCTACATGTTTGCTACATTGAATTGTCCTATGAGATAAAAAACGATGGTTTGTGAATTTGATGACACAGTGGTTTTGAGTTCAATCCCTGGATAAGGTAGCATGTGCTTGCACTCAGGGAACAACAACAAAACAGTACCAAATAAAAATAAGAACTAGATGATATCCCTAGACATGAACAGTGGAACGAAAACAGTCTACTGCTGCAGATTAGGTTTCAGTTCAGAATTCCCTGTAGGTTACCTAAATTGATATACACCTGAGGAAGTCCAGGGGACACAACAGCAAAAATGAGGACACTAGTCTGTATATAAGCAGTCTAAATAATTCTGGATAATTGCTCTTTAGTGGGATTATTGATAGTTGCTGAAATTATGCTTTTGTTTTAAAAACATTATATTTGCACCACCTCATACCTAACCATCTTTATACAAATTCAGGCCTGTGGACTTTGAAATCATATTTATCTTTCTTTGAGATTAGTTACCAATCATAGCTAGAGAGCTTAGTCTGTCCTGCTATTTAAGAGATGGATTTATACCTATCACAAGAGTTACTTGGGAAAGTTGATAAATACTGTGGAGAGAATGTTAAACAAATGCTACTAAAAATACTACTTATTATAATTTAATTAAAAAAAAAATATTAGCCCAAATTCCGTTCTTTTTTATTTCTTGAAAAGCCTGGTGGTAACATTTGTAGAATTACTTTCTCTCTTTCTACCCATAATCCTCTTTCAAAAAGTCAGGATAAATGTAAAGCAGTAACATTTTTAAAATGAATATCCTACACCCAGATGAAAATCAATTTCATCCTTCAGAGTAGCAATTTTTCCAGTCACTATTAAAAAAAAACAATCAATAAAATTCAAAACAAAATTTACTAGTGATCTTTAATAAAACTTGATTATATATATACACTACTGACCATAACTATAAGCCCTTCCCAGTTTTTAAAAAAAATATGTATTTCATACTATTTGTAGTATTTATTGCCAAGTGGATAATTCTAAATGAAAATAGAATGGTTCTTTTGTTATTATTACTTTGTAAAATTTTACAAGGCAAATAGCAACAATTTACCCATCGCACCCAGTAGATTTGATTTATATATATATGTATATATATATATATATATATTATATATATACTACCGGCCATAATCATTAGGCAAACCCAGTTTTTTAAAAGAAATGATGTATTTCATACTATGTTTAGTATTTATTGCCAAGTGGATAATTCTAGATGAAAATAGAATGGTTCTTTTGTTATTATTACTTTGCAAAATTTTACAAGGCAAATAGCGACAATTTACCCATCGCACCCTGTAGATTTGATTTATAAATACGATCGGCCATAATTATTAGGACACCCAGTTTTTAAAAAAAATTATTTATTTTATACTATTTTTAGTATTTTTGTCAAGTGGATAATTCTAAATGAAAATAGGATGGTTCTTTTGTTATTATTACTTTGCAAAATTTTACAAGGCAGCCAGGAAGCCTTTGCTTTGGAGGAGCCAATAATAAGAAGAGACTAGCATGGGGAAGAGAGAACAAAAACTGGACACCAGAACAGTTCATTTGATGCACATATTATTGTGCAGTATTAGCAAAAGAACCATTCTATTTTCATTTAGAGTTATCCACTAGGCAATAAATACTAAAAATAGAATGAAATACATCATTTAAAAAACAAACAAACTGGGGTGTCCTAATAATTATGGCCAGTAGTATATACCTATATATATATATATATATATATATATATATATATATATATATATATGGTATGATGGGTAAATTGTCACCATTTATATTTTCAATTTTGCACATGCTTGTTGTTTGTTTTGGAGTTTACTAACTGCACAGTATTGTAAGGTCAGTTGGGCACAATTATGCAATTCGCTCCACCAGAAATTTAGAAACAGCATACTGCACTGCTTGGCATTTGTGCCAAAAGCTACAATACAAGCATTTCAGAGTGTTTTGGTGTCAACCTGTGGACAGTGCAGATGATTTGAAAAGAGTTGGATGAGTCTAATGGTGATTACAAAGATGTCTGGAGTCATTACTAGCATATAGCAACATTTTGCTCCACTTATCTTCTCACAGAGCTTCAGACCCAACATGGAGTCTTACATCAAGTGCCTTGAGGAGGTAGTGCTGCCCTGGGTCAAGGGTGTGGCTGCTGGAATACCCTATATCTGGCAAAAGGATTTTGCATGATGCCACACAAGCAGGAGGACCCAGTCATGGCTGTCAGACAGTTTCTGTGAATATATCTTTACATCTGACCACTTAACTGCAAACTTCTTGATTATTATGAGTGAGGTGCATTTGAGTGAGAAATCAACAAAAATCTTCATAAGACCAAAGATGAGAGCTGAAGGCAAGGATTATGGTAGCATTCACCAATTTAAACAGAAGTGTCCAGAAGAGTTGCAGGAGATTCTGAAATTATCTAGAAACCTTGGTTGAAGCCAATAATGATTTTATTCAATAAGTTAACTTGTTAGTATTTCAAGATATTTTTGTATGATTTTGGTTGAATATATGGAGTGAAATTCAGAATAAGTAAAGAACAGGTAGAGAAAGTGTCTTTAATCTAACATGTTTCACATTGTTCATTTTCTTTAGTGATTTTGTAATTAGATACAGATTAAAAGAAAATTTAAATTTAAAAAGCAAGGATATATTGGAATATTGATTGAGGCTTGATTTCATTGGTCAGATACATGTGACATGGAATAAAGTAATAGATGATTTAAATGTAAAGAACCCGTGCCTTTTTATATTTATGTGCACTACATGTAATAAAAGCAATAGATGTTTATTTTAAATATATGTGTGTATAAATATCTGTTTAAATATATCTGAGTGAAAAAATGCACGTGTCAAGAAGATGGATGTTTTAAAAGGGAAAGCAATGCAAGGAATAGGAAGATGTAGAAGGCAATGATCACCTACATCCTAAAGAGGCATGATACATAGAAGAAGAAGAAGATATATATTAATGTATATTTGGACAGCAATTTTTTTTTTTAACATGTTTCCTTAAAAACGACCAACAAAGAAGATTTTTTGTCAATTTTTTATTTAAATTTTTCTAATATTTTTACATGTTTCCTGAAATACAATCTAGCAAGGAACAGTCAGAAGAAGAAGGAAAGTGGTCGAGAAATAAAAAATAGCTAAGAGCTGAGAAAGACTGAAACACATGTAAGAGAAATCACCTTAGCTAGAGGGAGATGTTTGCTGAGATAAACACCCAGACCATAAATGTGGACATTAGAATCTTTCCAAAAGAGAAGGTAACCAGGAATTGAGAAATCAGAAGAGTATTGTAAGGTTAAGGTTGGTTTCACGGAGAGCCTAGATGTCTTAGGACATTTTGTTGGGGAAAGATTCCATACTACAAAAATTGGTACATATACTACAGATGTTAGAAAAAGAGATGTTGAAGGATTTAGGCTGTTTTTGTTTGGCTAGTTTAGTTTTGTATCTTTGGTTGTGAATATTCATTTTTGGGTTATTTTGGTAAAGAGAAACCTTGAGTAGTGATAAAAGATGGTCATCAACTACAACATGTGTAGGAAGGGAAATGGTTCAGACTTCAGTATAGTGTAGCCTCAGGGTTACCTATCAGAAGTGTTTACAGAGACACCCATCCATGCATGCCATGACACTGCAAGAACCCTGATATTATGCAACTGATCGAAGCATCTATTCTAGATACTAACTACCAGTTGGACGCAGTGTGAAGAGATGTTGCCACTGTCTACTCACATCACAGAAAATACCTCTATTAATGTCTGAGGAGAGAAAAAGAACTGGGAACCCCTTCCTAAAAAGGAAACAAGGGATGAGCCTATACTCCTATTCAAGGGAAGAGTGAGGAGTATGAATCAAGCAATATGAGGACCTATCTACTCGAAAAGAGAAAAAAAACAATTACTAAATTTTAACTAAGTCAGGATATCTGTTATTGATTCATTAGAGGATAAAGACCAGTTTCTGAGCAAACAAAGGAAACTAACAAAGAATCTGCTCAGTATTAGTTAGTTATTCCATCCTACGGAAAAATTCACCTTTTTTAACAATTCAAACTAGGACCCCTCGGTGGATAGCAAAAACCCTGATATTATGCAACTAATCAGAGCATCTATTCTAGCTGCCAGTTAGCTTCTCAGGTATTTAAATTTCTATACCTGCTTGATTTTTGTATCCCTGATCAGTAACACTATCTTTGAAAGTGGCGTAAGACAAGGATGTGTCTTTTCACTGGATCTATTTAACTTGTACAGTGAGAATATTATGAGGACCTTAGATGTCATGCCAGGATTTGTCATCAGAGGCCACAATCTGAATGACATAAGATACACACACAATACAGTGCTGATTGCAGACACGGAAATTAAACTACAAGACCTCCTACAGAAGGTAGCTGAAGAGAGTGACAAAAAAGGATTACAAATAAACTGCAAGAAAACCGAATGCATGGTCATTGACAAAAAGAGCAACCCAAAATGCCAAATACTGGTGGAGGATATTAAAATCAAGCTGGTACAAGAATTTAAATACTTGGAAGTGTTCTAACAGAAGATGGAAAGTGCGACACAGAGATCTGAAGGTGAATTGGCTTGGTAAAGGATGTGTTCCAGAAGCTGAGTAAAGTATTAAGACACAGGAAACCTTTACTAGAAACAAAGAAGAGAGTACTAGATTGCTATGCAATATCAGTTCTTTAATATGATAGTGAATGTTGGACAATATCAACAAAGATAAAGAAAAAACTTAAAGCAGTTGAAATATGATTCTACAGAAGGATGCTGTGGATATCATGGACTGAGCATGTGAGTAATGATGAGTTGTTAGAAAGAAGGGAAACAAAAAGGAAATTAATATTGAGCATCAGGAAGAGATAACTGAACTTCCTGGGACATGCAATGAGGAAGGAGGGCTTGGAGAACCTGATACTAACAGGCCAGATAGAGGGGAAAAGAGACAGAGGAAAACAGTAGATAACAGATTTGAAGGGCCTGAGCAGGTGGATGACAGAACAGAGGCTGCAAGATGTTATAGGAGAAAGTGTGCTAAGAGCCACCAGGAATAGGAAGATGTGGAAGGCCATGATTTTGGAATCATTGTTTTGCTGATGACCAAGCATTCAGTTTTCTTGTAGTTTATGTTTAGTCTTTTCTTCTCACTTTCATTTGCTACCTTCTGTAGGAGGTCTTGTAGTTTCCTTTCTGTGTCTGCTATCAGCACTGTGTCCTCTGCATGTCCTATACTGATAAGAGTGTGACCACCTATAACAAGAACAAATTGATAAAAATCAGTATTCTTTGATTTTGATAAGTGCTATGGCCTAACAAACATCTAAGGAATCATAATGTACTAAAAATTATTTCCAAAAAGATTCTTACCTATTTTGTTACAACTGGACCTGCCTACAGTGTGTTGCAGCAAAATCCAACACTTAACAAAAAAGAAAACAAAATAGGCAATAAAAACAAAAGTTGTATATGCAGAAACCCGACAGTGGTGAGGAACATTGTTGAACAGCCATGACTGAGTTGTCTTGGCCTTGTGTGCAGGAGCGGAGCCCTACTGGAAGACGTAGTGGCATCCAGTGGCTATCTCATCCATCAAGAGCTTCACCACACTTCTTAGCACCTCCTGGTAGAACTCAGTGGTGACTCTCAGGCCCTTTTGAAAGAAGAACAGAACCATGACATCCCCCTTGCTGGAGATGACACCAAGGACCATGATGGAGGAGCAAAACTTTGTATGCTTCATGATGGGAACCTCTTTGCAGATCCACCCGTCGTTCTGCCTGTTGCTCGTCTGGTCCTGGATAAAATACTTTTCCTCAGAGAAGAACCTCAGCTTTCTTTCTAAAAGGCTTGAGTGTCACCACTGAGATCTACCGGGAGGTGCTAGGGAATGTGGTGAACCCCTGGATGGACAAGATCTCCATTGACTGCCCCTATGGGTCTCTGCATTTATAACTTTTGTTTTTATTGCCTATTTCATTTTCTTTTTGTCAAGTGTCGGATTTTAAACACCCTGTATTTAAGTAGTACCAATTTCTCTAACTATTTTTTTCTGTAATAATTACTGTAATAATTCCAATCTTATCTTCTCTTCAGATTTTGCCCATGATTTATTTAAAAGAAAACTTCAACTGTTTAAAGGTATCCCCAATGTAGTGACTGTAAAAATTATGTTCTGTCAGAAGTTGTCTGTTGTGTGCATCCTGTTTGTTGTCAGTTGTCTGTTGTTGTATACTATACATGTATTACTATAAAAAGAAAAAAAACTGTTATTATACTACAAAAATTCAGGTAAAGTACAGGTAAATTTATTATTCTATTCATAAGTAAATTTATTTAATTTATGGATGATATCTTTCTTGATTTTAAACGTTTGTTCTTACAAAATCATTTTAAATTTAATAATTATAATGTTCATCACATTTTAAACTTGTAATTCCTTTTACAGTATATGTATTCTTCTAGTAATTTGAACAATTTTATTTGATTTCTAATTTTAAAATTTGTGTAAAAAAGAATAATAAAATAAAAATCATTTTTTAAGCCACTATCAAAATCTTTGACTTGGAATAGTTTTCCATCTAAAAGTATTTTTAATATCTGTTTATACTTCTGAGATGAGGTGTTGTAATTATTTACACTATTTACATTGTTCAGACAGTTGTCCTTGTCTTTATTGCCATATTCAAAACATTTTCGCTGTTGTATGCTTTGGTCTTCTTCAAGATCTGTCTACATTTGTGAGATAAGGTATTTTAACTATTTAACTAGTTACATTGTTTAGACGTTTATCCTCATTTTTATTGCCATATTCACAATGTATTGGCTGTTTTGATGCAGTAGATACCGACTCTGAACGACAAATCACGGAGTCAAATTCAAATTTCAGTTGAATGCCTTGCATTCATTTGTGCACGAATACTCTTGGGAAAGGTATTAATCCATCACTTCCTTCCAGATATAGGTTAAATAATAGGACAGATTGGGTTCTATAGCCTTGGTCGGCAATCAGTCTATTGCAGAAAGCAATGGCAACCTACTGCAGGATAATCTTCTGCCCAATCAGTCATGCCTTATTTGAGACATGATCGCTCAAAGCGTATATCACATATGGCACTTGACTGATGCTTTGACTTTCTTAATATAACCTGAAGAAAGCCAAAGCATACAATGGCCGAAACATCATGAATATTGTAATAAAAATGAAGACAACAGTTCAAACAATGTAAATAGTGTAAATATTCCCAATATATTTTTGTAATAAGCAAAAATTCTTTAAAATCAACAGTGATTTTAAAAATAATATCGAAAAACTAATATTTAAAAACTTTGCAGTTTCAATAAACAATTTTTGGTACTTGCAGGTTATTCATTGCTACTTTTAAAATTTATTTTCCGACTTTTTCCAAATACTGATGTGAAGAAATATACTATTTGTTTCTTATATTTGTTCCTCAAAATAACAAGTACTAATATTATTTGAGTGGCATGAATGTTGTAATAGCCTACCGGATGCTATCAAATGAGTAGACTCCTATGGGTAGTTGCCTTCACCACATGAACTCGCCCAGGTAGGTCTCAAGATGGTGTTGTACCATTCCTCAGTGTTCCTTGTTTCTCTATTTTGCTGATTCCCACAATATGGAGTGTGAACCCCAGTATCTGTATTTATGAAATTGTATTGATTATTAACCTGGAAATGTTAGAACCTTTTTAACAGGAGTAGAAGGTTTATCCACTGTTTTCTATTTTGGATTTGATTTCTAGTTTCTTGTAAAGTCTTCCCATTCTCTTCATTCTTAGTAGCTCCCTGCATCTTAGTGACATTATTACCTTGATTGGGGTGAATTAAAAAAAGCCACTTGACAAAAATTATGCAGCTAGATACTGAGTCTCTACCTTTACCTCCATATTCATTGAAATTGTCCCTTTAGAAGTTTACTATTTTTTCATATTTTTAATGCCAGTTGGGGAAAATTGAATGCAAACCAGATTAAAAATCTCTTCCAACTGTTCAGTGACTCCCTATGACCACAGATTTTACAACAGCTAATTGGTCAATTAAGTGCCATACCTGATACATGCTTTGGGTGATCATATCTTGAAAGAGACATGACTGACTGGGCAGAAGATTATCCTGCAGTAGGTTACCATTGCTTTCACTGGTAGACATTGCCAGCCAAGGCTATAGAACCCAATCTGTCCTATTATTCAACCCATAACTGGAAGGAAGAGACAGATTAATACCTTTCCCAAGGGTATTTGTGTGTAAGTGAATGCAAGGAATTCAACTGGAATTCAAACTTGGCTCTCCAATTTGTTGTTCCGAGTTGATATCCATGCCTCCACAATGCACAAGAGCTAGACCAGACTAAAAATGGAGGTGTGTTACTATATCAGGGCTGGAGAGACTCACTCCTCATTTTCTAGTCTTAAAGTTCAAAGACAACTACATGGCCTTGTGGGTGATGAATTATTTTCCACCTTACAATTACTTTTCCATGGACAAAATGTAATAAAACTTATTATTTCAAAGCAAATTTTCTGATGAGCTACAATCTATAGTTGCACTAGTTCAGATGTTTACAGCTTAGACTTGTCATATCACATATACAGAATTAAATTATCTTCATTCCCATTATATTCCATTGGTAAGGAGGAAGTTCTACTTAGACAGCTTCTTCTTGAGAACCTGTACTTTGTGGAGCATACTCCTGAGTAGATGGTTCCTCATCACTATAATTTTAAACCTTTCAAGTATAAGATCTACATACAACCACCTCCTGCAATAACTCTGTATTTAGTCAACAAAAGTAAAAAAAAGTTATTGTGATGGAATACATACACACTTTGTCAGTTTTATGTTGTTTACTAGCAGTATAGCCCGGTGTTGCTCAGGTGTAATGAAAGCTTAAACTAATCCATGGTCCTGGAGCTCAGATTCTTTGGATATTGGCACAAAAGACTAAAAAGCAATAGTTGTTTCCACTTAAAGCGAAACCGTAGACTGAAAAAAAAATGAATGGATGTAAATCAAATTTTGGTTTCCTGGTATCAATATCAAATAAAATTTTTTCATCATAAACTGAATTTTGAAGGCTAAATAAGTCCTCTGAGTAAATGGTATCATGGCTGAGACTAAGAACTACAATTATACCTACTTAGAGTGAAACCCGAAGCAAAAACTAAAATAAAAGGGCTGAAAAAAATACAGACATACAAGCAGATAAACAGACACTAACACAAACATCTTGCCTTTTATATATATATATATATATATATATATATATATATATATATATATTATCGATATTCTACACTATTGTAAGAACTGCAAACTTGAAACTTCTGAATATCGTTTCTTATATCTTTGTCTATGAGTGTATCAAATTTGATTAAAATCAAACCACTCCTTCTATAAACAAATTTTTTCAATTATTGATTTTCGATATTTATCAGAGGTACCTTGACACAAAACCTAGCTAACAACACTCACAGATGCTTATAGTAACAGCTGTGTAAATTTTCAAGAAAATCGGTTCAGCTGTTTCGGAGTCTATAGGTAACGGACACAGCCACACACAGACACACACACACATACATACACAAACACACAGACAAAGTTCCATTTATAAATAAGTTTAGATATAGCTGGGTTTGAGCTGACATAGGACAATAGAAAGTAAAATGTTTTATTCAAAATGATTATTTTACCAACCAGATTATTGTTTTTTGGTTGAACTTGTGTAGAGTTTCTAAAGAAATATAATTCTATTGTTAACTAAAAAATGACCATTGAAACTATTTTTCATTCAGCATTTTATCATTAATATTATCTGTCTTAAACCCATTTTGTTGTGTTCTAAAACTTAAAAAACTTACTTTTTGTATTTCTCTAAGTATCAGCATAAACTAACATTTATTGTATTTTTTTTTTTTTTTTTAATCATTTCACCCCGAGCAAGGCGAAAACGCCACTGATGTGCAGGGGTTACATAAATGTAAAAAGATTAATTAGAAAAGAGTGAGGAGTACAAGCTAGTTAGAAAGGAACAATAGAAAGCTGAGAAAGCAGGTGCGATGACAGATACATAGGTGGGGAGAAAGGGAAGGTTATACAGGGGAGGGGAGAGAGCTAGAGGCCAGTGGTTAGTAGATGAGTATTAACTTTGCATTTAAATTTCTGGAGGTTGTAGCCGTCAGGAAAGCAAGAATACGGGAATGAGTTCCACAGGCGGGAAGTACGAGAGAGGAAGCTGTAGGAGTAGAATTGTCATCTGCATTTGGCTAACCTGACTGTGAATGGGTGGGACCCAGTTGCCAGTCTGGTTGCACGGGTAAACACCTGTACTTGAAATGCGCATTGTTTGGAAAAAGGCTTACGGCCATATCACATTGAATACACTGGTTCTCGCTCGATCACTGAAGTTAAGCAATGTTGAGCCTGGTCAGTACTTAGATGGCTGACCACTTGGGAATACCAGGTGCTGTAAGCATATAATGTTGGATGTGTGTTGTGGTGCAGTAGATATCAGCTTGGAAAGAGAAATCGGTGAGCCGAGTTCAAATTCCAGTTGAATACCCTGCATTCACTTAAGCACTGGTATCCTTGAGAAAAGGTATTAATCCATCCCTTCCCTCCAGTTATAGGTTAAATAACAGGGTAGGACTTGGGGATCCCGCCCTTAAAAAAAAATCCCAGTGAATCTTGATACTCGAAAAGAAAAAGTATTACTAGACACAAAACTTATATAAAAAACAACAATAAATTTTTGAAAAAGAAAAAGGTATTACCAGCAATAGATAAATAAAATTTAGTTGGCAATAAATGACCTGCCGAGGTTGATATGTCATAAAAACCAAACAACCAAACCAAACCAAATGTTTGGAGAAAAGAATCTGGAAATTATGAAAATTTTTAAAGGGAACAAATAAAAAATCACTGAATGAATAACATGTTAATTCCAAAAAGAGATTAAATTTATGATTTATTCAAGAAACATCGATCAAATTTATGCAAAATCTATGATTTATTCAAGAAATAGAGATTTAATTTATGCAAAATATAAGATTCATTCAGGGAACAGTGATTAAGTTTATACAAATTCTATGATTTATTCAAAGAATAGAGATTTAATTTATGCAAAATCTATGATTTACTCAAGGAAAATGTAGAAGTCAAATAACTTATCTTTCAACATGGCTGTCTCCTTTTGTCTCCCTGTAGGAAGGTGAACATTCAAGAGTGCGAAACTCACCTTCCTGATGTTTCCAACTAGCATCCAGTTGGCAGACAAAAATAAACAGGGTTGTAACTGAATACATGTCCTTATGTGGCCCAAAGACAAATGGTGGATATTGTGCTTGGTCAGTCAGCTCCAACTTCTATCCTAGTTGAGTATTGGCTGGTTCTTCCACAAGATATTTACAGAAAAGAGATTAAATATGCAATATCTATTATTTATTCAAAGAACATCAATCAAATTTATGCAAAATCTATGATTTATTCCAGATATAGAGATTACATTTATGCAAAATCTATGATTTATTTAAGGAACAGAGATTTGCAAAATCTATGCTTTATTCAAAGAACATCAATAAAATTTATGCAAAATTTATTATTTATTCAAGGTACAGCACAGAAAAAAATAGTGGCTGTTGAAAAGGATAAGGCCTTGTCCGTGCATACTACAGAAAGGATTAAACAGCAACTGCCAACTAAGCTTTTTTGTATACAAACTCACAAAGACATTAAGCTGACCATCATAACATAAGCCTGTCTATAGATTGGACACTACTCTAAGAACTCCTAATTACTTGATGAAACACTCTTCACTGCAAAGGCCTGACACTAACTGACAGCAAAGAAAGGAATTATGGTCCCTCAAAGAAGGATTTTAATCAAGAGTGTCCATGGGGCATACATTGTGGAATAGTGGCTACAAAAAAAAAAAGATGTAAGACATTCTATATAAACCTGCGGAGTCATAAGAGAGAGAGGATTTGTCAGTTGTGATTGGGAGTAACTTGCAAATACAACTACTACAACTCAAGAAAGTTACTAACTACTATCCAGTTTTGTTTTATTTTAATTTAGGGTTAAAATTAATAAATTTAAAGAATATAGAAAATTTAGATTTTGTTCTTTTAAAATGAATTTAATGCATCAACATTTTTTGGAAAGAAAGAAATATAAGTACATAATGAAAACAATTATACATTTTTTAAACATTCACTTAAAAGACCCTACAAGGTGGTAAGACACATACTGAAAAATGATTTGCAATGACAATATGGTAGTACCTCTAAAAACACAAAGAAGTATTTTAATAAACAGGAAAAAATTTCTGCTAAGATGTGATGATAGATGCAACATCTAGATTATGATTTTATAAATATTTACTGATCAAATGTGATGTGTGTTGTGGCGCAGTGGATATTGGCTCAGAATGAGAAACTAGAGAGCCAAGTTCAAATTCTGGTTGAATTTGTTGCATTTACTTATGCATAAATATCCTTGGGAAAGGTATTAATTCATTGCTTCTCCATCCAGCTATAAGTTAAATAGAAGAACAAATTGGGTTCTATAGCCTTGGTTGGTAACCTGTCTACTACTGAATGTAATGGCAACCTACTGCAGGAAAATCTGTCTAGTCAGTCATGTCTTTTTCAAGGCATGATCTCCCAAGCATGTATCACATAGGGCATTTAACAGACTCATAAAATATTTACTTCAACTATAGATATAACATTTACTACAGATGTTAATGAGTATTCAATATCAGGACTAATGTCACAAGAAGGACATCAAATAATGTATCTATCAAGAAGGTTGACAAATGCTGAATTGAATTATTCAAACATTGAAAACGAGGCTTTGACAATTGTATGGACATCCAATAGAGAACGTTGAATTTGAAATGGGAAAAAATTTCAGCTAATATGTGATCATAAATGCACTATTTATATTGTGATTTTATAAAGAGCCAAATGAAAACAGATGAAAAATTTAAAGATACATTTCTATGCTAGGTAGAGATTGATGTTCTTTTATTGGAGAGAATGGTTATGGAAACTATTCAAGACCCAGTATTAAGTAGAATAAAATGGAGAATTAGAAGGAACACATGGGGCAATTTTTCTTGAGTTAAAAGACCCTACAAGGGGGTTAGACACAAACTGAGTAAAGAAGGAAGTAATTTGCAACAGCAGTATGGGGGGGGTACCTCTAAAAACACAAAGAAGAATCTTAATAAAAAGTGTCAGTGATGACATAACACATCACTCAATAAATAACAACTTTCAGGCAAAATTTGATTTAATTTATCAACATAGTCTCCTTCTAGGGTATTCACTGATTCCAACACTTCCCTAACAATTTGATGCCATTTTTATAGAACGATTTGTCTTTGGCCTCAAAATACACCTCAGTTTCCAATATCACGTTTTCATTGGAGCCAAATCTCTTTCCCTAGAGAATTCTTTTGAAGTTTTCAAACAGATAGTAGTTGCTGGGGGTCATATCTGGAGAATAGGGTGGATATGAAAACAATTTGAAGTGCAATTCATGTAGTTTTGCTATCATTGTGATCGACTTGTGGCACGGTGCATTGTCTTGGTGAAAGATCATTTTTCTTCTTCATTTGTGGTTGTTTTTTTCTGATTTCTTCCTTCAAATGCCCCAATAATGCTATATAATATTCACTATTGATGGTTCTTCCTTACTCAAGGTAATCAATGAACAAAAATACCTTGCACATCCCAAATACAGAGGCCAAAATCTTGCCTTCTGATTCTTGCATCTTGGATCACTTTAGACCGGCTTTCACCTGCTGCTGTTCACTCAGCTGACTGCTGATTTAACTCTAGAGTGAAGTGGTGGATCCATGTTTCATCCATTATCACATATTTATGCAAAAACTCCCTCTAGTTGCTTTGAAACAGTTGCAAACAATGCACTGAATTGTCAACATGTTGTTTTTGATTGACTGTGTGCAAATGTGGCACCCACTTTGAATACAGCTTTCTCATTAACAAATATTCATGCAAAATGTTGAATACACTGCTTTTTCATATGTTCAACTCCTCTTCTATCTCATGCAACTTTAATTTACAATTGGTCAAAACGAGTTTGTAGAATCTTTGGTGTTTTCCGAGACAACTGTCGATTCTGGGCGATCTAAGTGTTCAGCATCATTTGTGCCTGTACGACCGCATTTAAAATCAGCATAGCACCTCTTAACCATTGTTTCAATGAAACAGAGTCTTGGTTAATACTTATCAAGCCATTGCTTTGCTTGAACAGTATTTTTCCATCAGAAAACACATGAAATTCAGATTTTTCCATTGTTTTGAAAATTTGCAACAGTAGCTTTACTTAAATAACTGTAATTTGTAAACTAATAATCCAATTGGGCCCAAATTTTTAAGGTTAGTAATTCATCAAAAGTGTATGTTTTTTTTTTATTAGTGGTGCTATCTATATGTCAGATCTGGGACTTATTGAATGACGCCTTACATTGTAGAATAGTGGCTAAACAAAAAAGGCAAATTTCATCATGCAAAAAGTCCTAATACAGCCATAACAGAAAAACAAAGGAGCTGTATACTAATCTATGCAGGTTTAAAAAGGTCCTGAGATGAAGATAAAAAAATGGAGGAACAAATGTCAAAAGACATAATGATCATAAAAAAAATAATCTAGATGTTGCTATTCATCTTGGGGTTCTTAACAAAATCCAAAGGAGAATCTGTAATGTAATTAATCCTGACCTGGTAGCATAACTCCAATCACTTTCTCGCTAACATAGTGGCTTCCCTATGTCTCTTCAACAGATACTTACCTAGCTACTGTTTTGATGAGCTTAGCTTGCTGGTGCCCCCTCTGCATGAATTTACCCAAGCTACTAGACTAGCAATTAGGTCCCACTCTTTTACAGGGAAACCAATCAAATGTAATCTAACTTCTACTCTAACAGCTTCTTTTCTCACACTTCCAGCCTGTGGAACTCTCTTCTGTATACTTGCTTCCTGGACAGCTACAATCTTCAAGAATTTAAATGCAATGTCAATTGCCATCTCTTATTTATTTGACTGGAATCCTTTCCCCGACAACTCTGGTATCTTGTTCTTCTCTCAGGCAGGTTTAATGATATGTAGATGTAAGAGTTTGATCATTTGTATATCAATGTGATTTACTCAATAAAAACCTGTGTAGTCATAAGAGGGAGAGGATTTGTCAGTTGTGATTGGGAGTAACTTGTAAAACTACTACTACAACCCGAGACAGTTACTAACTACATTTCCTTTCATTTGAATTTAGGGTTAAAACTAGTGAATTTAAAGAATATAGAAAATTTACATTTTGTTCTTTTAATAAAATTTAATGCATGAACATTATTTGGGAAGAAAAAATTATAAGTACCTAATGAAAATAATTAGAAATAAACACTTAATATTTTGAAGTCCATACCCTGAACTTCTCAATTACTCAGTCTCTAACACAAGCGGTGGATTTCCACATGCATTTTCCCAGTAGGCCTGAAAGACACACTTCCCATCAAGATCTCTGCTTTACTTCTATCCATAACTCTTGCCATGCCATACAGCTCAACCCTCTTAACAACTCTGTTCATGCTCTGGTTTCATAAAACCGCTCTGTTTCAAGCAGATTTAATATGGAAATGTAAGAGTTTGATCATTTGTATATGGATGTAAGACACTCTTGAAAAGTGAGAAGAAAGGTCCGAATGTATGGTTGTTAGCAAAAGGGACAGCCCAAAATGCAAATTAGAAATTGGAGATACCAAAATCAAGTACGTACAACAATTTGAATATCTGGGAAGTGTTTTTAAAAATGAAAAGTGTAACACTGAAATCAAAAGGTGCATTGAAATAACAAAAGATGCCTTCAAAAGTTCAGCAAAGTATTAAGAAACAGGGAAATTTTATTAGAAACAAAGAAACAAGTACTGAACTGTTATATAATGTCAGATCTTCTATATGGTAATGAATGCTGAAAGTGCCTTTCAAATGCTAAGCAAAGTATTAAGAAATAGGACAATTTTATTAAAAGAAAATATGTACTGAACTGCTATGTAATATCACTCCTCCTATATGGCAGTAAATACTGGACAATCTCCTCAAAGATGAAAAAGAAACATGAAGCATTAGAAATGTGGTTCTACAGGAGGATGCTGAGGATACCATGGAATGAACATATAAGGAACAAAGTTTTAGAAAAAATGGAAACAAAAGGACACTTATTTTTAACGTCAGAGAAAGTTGAAATTTCTAGATCACATAATGAGGAAAAATGGTTGCAAGTAAGGATGGTTGTGGTGCAATGGATAAAAATTCAGAATTTGAAACCGGGTAACCAAGTTCCAATTCCAGCTGGGTTTGTTATATTTGTTTACACACAAAAACCTTTGAGAAAAGTATGAATCCACTTTTCCCCTCCCAGCTATGGGTTAATTAGTAAGACTTATGTCGGTAAATCATTATTATCTCTCAAAGATCTTTACAATCTAAAGATTTTTTCTGTTTTTCAATAGCTTGCAAAAGATTGATTTTTTTTTAATCATATCACCCCGAGCAAGGTGGGAACGCCACTCATGTGCAGAGGGCTACATAATAGTAAAAGGATTAGAGGAGAATGAGGAGAAAGACGAACCAGTCAGAAAGGAGTAAGAGAAGGATGGGAATCAATAAACTGTAGAAAACAAATCAATTAATCTATTTATGTTCAGAAAGTTTTTTTTAATATTGTGATGAAATGGCTCTGCAATCTTTACAATGACTAATGTATCTGAGCAATGTACTAACATTAAATTTTGCAAGAAACTAAGCAATACAGCAATCAAAAACCTCAAAATATTATCACAAGTTAAAAATATTTAAGAATATTGAAGAAGTTGACAAACTGTAAAGAGGGAAATGACAAGACTGTATAAATGATTTTGACCAAGCTATCTATAATTATATACTTTATATACTTAGGATATAGTCTTTGTTGAGAAAGTTAAAGGAGAATCAATGATTATACTGATTATGTTGAACTGCCTTATAGATGTCATTATTGATTTTTTGGTATGTTCAATAATGTCACTGGCCTCTTCACTTGAAAAATGACACCATCTTGGAACCTCAGAGTTTGTTTAAGATCTGCCAGTAAAATAGAATATCTGCATATCTCTGGAGAAAAAGAAAACTCATTTCAAACTTGGCTTAAACATCCAAAGGCTTCATCCTTCTAGAGTTTTTTTGTATCCTTGTCCTACTAATGTTTATCTTTAGGAATAGAGTAAATGAAGTGGCTCCCAATGATATTGCTCCCAAATTTGGTCTGATGATTCTGCTATGTATTAAAAGATTCAGGACTTTGACTGTGTGGACACATGGTGCTTTGTTGCAACTAATAGAAGCAAACAGTTAAAAGAAAACAAAGCAAAAATGGGAGAAAACAGGGAAATGGACCTTTATAGTGACTACTGGAGTGGAGGCTATCAGAGAAGTTTCAATAATGGACCATTTCCTGAAATTAGAAAACTTAACTTATCAGTAAATAAGGCTTAATTCATTACAAAGAGCAACCCAGAGCAGGGGGTTACTGAATGAGATTATAAGTGAAGGGAGAAGTAAGAGAGTATTATGAGGATAAGTAGGATAGATATTGGTTGACCCTTGACTTGTCAAGTGCTTTTTGCCTCTGAATAGCATCAGAGAGGCAGATAGCATAGCAACTTTTGACATGGTATTAGAACTGTTAGTTCACCCCATACAAGGTTTAGGGTCACTCAAGTTAGGGGTTTATGGAGAGAGATTGTAAGGAAGAGGAATGTAAAAAAGAATGAGGGTAAGTTGGATAAATATTGGTAGACATTTGACTTTTTTTTTTTTTTTATAATCATATCACCCCAAGCAAGGCATTTTACTGCCACTGTTGTGCAGGGGTTACATAGGAGGAAAGTTATGATAAAGAGTGTCAGGTTATAGAGGGTGTCAGGAAGTGGGTAAGAGAAGGATGAAAATACTGATGAGAGTGGAGTGGATGGAGAAAAGAGCATGAGAGAGAGGATGCACAGGTGACGACTATTGACTTTACATTTAAATTCCTGGAGATTGTAGCTGTCAGGGAAGCAAGTAAACGGAAGGCAATTCCACAGGCAGGAAGTGCAAAAAAAGCACCAGTGAGCTAAATTCATCAGAGCAGAAGCTGTGAAAGTATTTGAAGGAGAGACACAGGGAAGCCATATTGCGCTGGTGAGAAAGTGACTCTGTCTGAGCTTGCCTACTAGAATCCAGATTAGAGATGCAGACAGTATAAGAGTTTATGGTATCTTTTAAAATTGTTAGTTCATGCAATACAAAGCCCAAGGGTCACCCAATTTATAACAAGATGGTAAGAAATGCACATTATGAAAACATGTAGAATAGATATCATTTGACTCTAGATTTGAAGAGACCAAGATTATAGTTATTTACACTATTTACATCGTTCAGACTCTCATCTTTGTTGCCATATTTGTGACATTTCGGCTGTTGTACACTCTGGCCTT
The DNA here is from genome assembly GCA_037127315.1 of Ascarosepion bandense. Classification (NCBI taxonomy): domain Eukaryota; kingdom Metazoa; phylum Mollusca; class Cephalopoda; order Sepiida; family Sepiidae; genus Ascarosepion; species Ascarosepion bandense. The sequence continues at coordinate 142,058 of JBBBDQ010002059.1, forward strand.
CTTCACATGATTGAAATTTTAAACTAAACCATTTATTTTGCTCACTGGAGTAAATTATTCTAGTTTCAAAAGTCATGCCTCTTCCAGATGTCCCAGTATCAGTTCTCCCTTTAACTTAACTCTTGAAGTTTTTATTCAAATCTGCTGTAGCTAGGTATTGAACTCACAACTCTTTGGGTCATGTCGCTGGATTTAACCAACACTTTTATCCACTGTTCTATGTGTCCTAGCATACAACAGTCAAAATGTCATAAATATGTCAACAAAGATGAGGACAACAGTCCAAACAATGTAAATAGTCTAAATAATTACAACAGCCTATCTCAAAAAATATGGACAGATACTGAAGATGAAGATGGTAACAAAGAAGAAGGTAACAGTCTGAAGAACTTAAATAATGTAAATAGTTGCAATACTTCATCTCAGAAATATAGACAAATATTGAAGGTAAATATGATATCAAAGATGAGAACAACAGTCCAATGTAAAAAGTGTAAATAGTTGCAATACTTCATCTCAGAAATATAGATAAATATTCAAAATTGTAATTATCAAGGAAGCATCCTCTCGGGAATTTGTTCCACACAATAACAATTTTGAGAAAGAAGCATGGAAAGCAAATTTGTTGTGCTGAGTTCATTTCTCACTTGATTCTTGAGTTTTGATCACTAACAACATTAGAAAAGGCATGAATTCATCTTTTGTCAACTATGGATTAAATAACAGGGCAGATTAGGCTCTCTTGCTTCAAGGTGGTAGTCTGTTTCGGAAAAGGATATTTCCAAATGCAAAACCTGCCTAACAAGGGTTGGTCTTCATTAGGCTATCTTACTCTCTATACTCACCATTTCTGCTATGGCTGCAGTACATGTGATACCATTACAAACTTGATGGGTCATATTTAGGGCTCAAAACTGTTTTTATAAAACCAGTTAAAATTGGGTTTTCATATGACATCATTAAAACTGAAATTGATTTGTCAAAACCAATTTTAATGTTTGCAGTATTCACTTTTTGTGAGACATTTCTCTATTGTTTTTCTTTGAAAAAATATTGTAACTACAGTCAGTCTGCTTTTAGCTAGCTGAGTTCTGATTGCAATATATCAATTTTCACTTTAAAATTGATTGTTTCTTAAAAATACAATATAAATCTTGAATTTATTACTTTTATTATCATTTTTCAAGAGACATCATCCATCTATATATAGGTGAAATAAATGATATATTATATGTTTTTTTATCTTTTTCTTTATTTTAAACAAAAACTAGGTGGACTAAACATTTTGAAGTCACTTAGTTTTTTAGTTTTTTAAATTTTTTTGTTTTATTTTGGTAACTAACATTTGCATTCACTATTTTCTTAGCATAGATTTGGTCATAATGATGGGGAAGTGATTCCTGTTGTGTTAATGTTTACAACCTTGCACTCTCTACATTGGATGTGCATTGTGGTGTATTAGATATAGACTCGGGACGACAAATCGGGGTGCTGAGTTCAAATTCCAGTTGAGTTCTATGCATTCACTTACGCACAAATACCCTTGGGAAAGGTATTAATCCATCTCTTCCTTCCAATTATAGATTAAATAATAGGACAGATTGGGTTCTATAGCATTGGCTGGAAAGTAGTCTACCACAGAAAGCAATGACAAACTACTGCGGGATAATTTTCTGCCCAATAATCCATGTCTCTTTCAAGATATGATCACTCAAAGCGTGTGTCACATATGGCATTTAACTGATGCTTTGACTTTCTTAATATCATTTGAAGAAAGCCAAAACAAACAATGGCCAAAGCATCATGAATATTGTAATAAAAATGATGACAACAGTCCAAACAATGTAAATAATGTAAATATTCCCAATATATTTTTGTAATAAACAAAAATGCTTTAAAATCAACAGTGATTTCAAAAATAATATCTAAAAATTAATATTTAAAAACTTTGCAGTTTCAATAAACAATTTTTGGTACTTGCAGGTTATTCATTGCTACTTTTAAAATTTATTTTCCGACTTTTTCCAAATACTGATGTGAAAAAAATATACTATTTGTTTCTTATATTTGTTCCTCCAAATAACAAATACTAATCATATAATTTGAGAGGCATGAATGTTGTGATAGCTTACAGGATGGTATCAAATGTGTATGGCACTTAACTGACTCTCTACATTAAAAAACAGTGCACAAAAGAAAAAAATGTAATAAGGTAATTAATTAATGAAAGGCAAACAGAAATAAAGACACAAAATGCTTCACTGCTTTGAATGAATTCAAATGAATATAGTTTTATTTGTGTGTCATTTTTAACATTGAGTGACTAAGTGTGTGAAATATACATTTATCTATCTTAGTTACACTGTTGTTACAAAAGCCTTTTTCTGTTACAGTGATTGGTGTTTTACATATAAACATTTTATGTATGTTCATTACTCTACAATAAATCTAATCTCGTAGTCTACACCAGTGTAAAAATTTGAATATTATAGACTAGATTGTTCAATGTTGAAAAGAGTGCACCACTGAAAATAATTCCCTGGTTTAATTCTTTTAACAATAACAAATTAATTTTTTTCATTGCATCTTTAATTTCATTTTTTTTGTGTGCTGTTTTAATATGGAATGTGCAAGGATATGAATATCTACAACCCAGATCACATTTTACAGTTGTACACCCATGCATACTTGGTGTTAAAAACAGTGCCTAAATAAAATAAAATTTTTAAACTCCTAACTTCTAAATTTTAGGACCAGTTTCAGTAGGGGATCATTTTACTATAAGCTTAAATTATGCAATGACACCCTCTCAGCCAGAAACTTTAAAAATAATACACTTTTCTGAATTTTTTGTGATAATCTGAAAATTTAACATCTAATTGATATCAATTCCTTAAAAAAAAAGAAAAAATTGATATGAATTCATTAAAAAAAAAAAGAAAAAGAACAAGATACATGGGGTGATGTAGAAAGGACTGGAGTCAAGTGAATAAAAGATGGAAATTGACATTGCATTTAAATTTCTGGAGGTTGTAGCCATCAGGAAAGCAAGTACATGGAAGGAAGTTCCAGAGGCAGGAAGTGAGAGAAAAGAAGCTACTGGAGTAGAATTGTCACTTGCACTTGGTTGATTTAACTGCAATAGGGTGGGTCCTTGTTGCCAGACTGGTTGCTTGAGTAAATTCTTGTGAAGGAAGCACCAGAAGCCATGAAAATATTTGTAGAAGGAAGCCACATCTTGCCGGTGAGAAAGTGGCTGGAATCGAGCTGCCAGGTCAAGACCAATCACATTGAGAATTATCAGTTTTTTACAAGTCCTAGTTATGGTACTCATGATGTAATTAGCACATTAATATGAGATATAGATATCAAGGTAACTTTTCAAAATTTAAAAAGTGAAATTTCTTTTTCTTTCTGGTCTCTTTGCATTGTGATTGTACAATTTAGTGGAAAATGCCCAATTGTAACTTGCCATCTGATCAACCTTCTCATATTTACTTCAGTTTGGCTTATGGCTGTATCATATTGAAACAACAGTTAAGTAATGTCAAACCTGGTTAGTATCTAGATGAGTGACCACTTGAAAATACCAGTTGCTGTATACTTGGAAGTGCAGGTGGTGTAATAGATAATGACTTGATATTGGAAATTGAAGAGCCAAGTTCTAATTCCAGTCAGATTTGTTATATTCACTTATGTGTGAATAACTTGTGAAAAGTATGAATCTGCCTCTTCTCCCCCAGCTATGGGTAGGGTGCAGAATTAATTACAAGTTAGAACTAATTTCAACTCTGAATTAATTTAAACTCAGAACTAATTTCAACAAGGAATTAATTTCAACTCTATCTGTGACCCTTTGTGGTCATGTGGCTCCCATTTAAGAACCACTGTTCTAGGTGATTCAACATCATCATCATCATCACCATCACCAATCCCTTGACTGCTTCCATCACCAGGGACCTAAGGACAGAAGAAATAGACAATCTCCTCCAGGTTGATTGGCTGGTGGTGGGTCTCAAGAATTTTGGCATTCTCATGTCCATCCACTTTTTGATGTTGTCACACCATGTCTTCACCCACTTTCAACAGTGCCTTGTATGATGGTCTTGCAAAGGCAGTTATGCTGTGTGACATGATCAAACAATGACATATTTCAGTGCTTTATAGTGGTAAGAAGAGATTCCTGTTCGCCAACAAAACTTTCACCTTATTCCATTTATAATCATTGTTTTTTTGCTCCCAGTAAGATGTGGAAAGTGCAACACAGAGATTCGATGGCGAATTGGCATGGTGAAGGAAGCTTTCCAGAAGTTGAGTAAGGTATTAAGAAACAGGACAATTTCATTAGAAACTAGGAAGAGAGTACTGGATTGCTATGTGCTGTCCATCCTTCAATATGGTTGAAGGATGGACAGTACCATCAAAACAATACCATCAAAGATGAAGGAAAACTTGAAGCAATTGAAATGTGGTTCTACAGAAGGATGCTGTGAATATCATGGATCGAGCATGTGAGCAATGTTGAGGTCTTAGAAATGATGGAAACAAAAAGGAAATTAATAGTGAGCATTAGGAAGAGACAGCTGAAGTTCCTGGGACACGCAATGAGGAAGGAGGGCTTGGAGAATCTGATACTAACAGGCCAGATAGAGGGAAAGAGAGACAGGGGAAATGTGGAAAGCAATGATTGCTTATGTCCTGAAGGAACAAAGCACAAAGAAGAAGAAGAAGAAGAAGAAGAAGAAGAGATGTGGAGCTGTTTTCTTAAGCGTCTGTTCTCAAATGACTGGATCCTTTTTTCTGCCTCAACCAGAAGAGTCCAATTCTCAAATCTATAGAGGAGGACGGATATGACCAGTGATTTGTAGAGTGGATGGAAGTTGATGCTGTTCTTCTATATCCTTTTCAGTCTAGCCATTGCTGTTATGGCTGTGGCGATCCATGTGCAAATTTCTGTATTACACACCAAGGTCTACTTCTAAGTATTTGAATCTGGCACTGGTGTTGCTTGTGCTATTCACTATTATTCTGAATTTCTCTGTGTTGAGATCCATTCTATATGTGGCAGTTCTTTCAATGAGTTTGTTGATCAGGTTTTTCCAGCTTTCTATTACTGCCTGCCATAAGGTCACTATCAGGCTGCAGATAGATCTACTACCAACAGAAATTAAGTGATGAAGTTGTGGAAGGTTAAAGAACAGCAGTGTATTTTATTGAGCTTAACTCATCTAGATTTGCTATGTTTATTGCCACTACCACTAAGCATCATTAACAAGGCCACTTTGGAAAAGTCACAGATTTACATGAAGCATGTGCAATTTTCATTGATGGAGAAACTTTATTTTGTAGTGAAGCTATATAGAATCATCTAGAAAAAATGCCAGATCACCTTATAAACCCTGTCATTCAAATAATGATCAAGAATTAAAGTGGTAAAAATAATTGCAATTTAGTTTTACTGAAGTGTCATATGTGATACACGCTTGGGTAATTATGTCTTGAAAGAGACATGACTGACTGGGTAGAAGTTTATCCTGCAGTAGGTTGCCATTACTTTCTGCAGTAAATTGGTTACCCGCCAAGGCTATAGAACCCAATCTGACCTGTTATTTAACCCATAACTAGGGGGAAGAGACAGATTAATACCTTTCCCAAAGGGTATTTGTGCGTAAGTGAATACAAGTGTTATGTCATGAGTAAGAATAAATAACTCAACAACAGGAATAGGTTAATTGTTGTATTCCGTGAAAATAGTATTTACAAAGGTTATTAGTATCCAATACAAGAATAAGGGTTAATCGTCCCAACCGTCGTAAGACGTAGTATGAGCAATGGGTACTTTCGAGTTGTCACTGGAAGTCTACAACTGACTTGTCGATCGGCTGCTCGGCACACTCTACTACGTAGATGCCACCATTACTTTACATTGGCTGGTGGTGGGTCTCAAGAATTTTAAATTCTTGAGACCCACCAATTATAGCTGAATAGGCATGGGCGTCCCAACAACAAGAAATTCAACTGGAATTCAAACTCCACTCCCCAATTTCTCATTTTGAGAAATCTTTACTGAAGAGAAGACAGAAAGAAAACACACCTATTTTGGTCTTTACTTAGATTTTTTTTTTTCTATGTGTCATGTCCCTTCATGATGTTGGTGATCATTGTCTTCCTCATCTTCCTCATCTCCCTATCCCTTGTAGCTCTTAGTGCCCTTTTTCTTGTTCCTCCTCCCAAACCCTGCCATCCATTTGCTCAAGCCCATCAAGTATATCATGCATTGCTTTTCCCTGTCTCTCTCTCCTTCTATTTGTCCTGAAAGTATCAGATTCTCTAAGCCCTCCTTCCTCCTTCCTATGTCCCAGAAATTTTAGTTGTCTTTTTCTGATGTTAAGTATTGGTTCCCTTTTCATTTCCATCCTCTCCAAAACCTTGTTGTTGCTCACATGTTCAATCGATAGAATTCTCAGCATCCATCTGTAGAACCACATTTTAGTTGTTTCAAGTTTTTCCTTCATCTTTGATGAGATTGTCCAGTATTTGCTGCCATATTGAAGGACAGACATCACATAACAATCCAGAATACATTTCTTTGTTAGCCAACAAAATTTTCCTACTAAGCTTTTGGAATGCATCCTTGTCCATTAAGAAAATACACCTTTGGATCTCATGGTCAAACTTTCCATCTTCTGTTAGAACACTTTCCAGGCATTTAAATTTTTATATCTGCTTGATTTTAGTATCTTGAAAATATAATTAGCATTTTGGGTTCCTCTTTTTACTGATAACCATGTATTCAGTTTTCTTGTAGTTTATATGTAGTCCTTTTTTTTTCGGCTTTTGTTAGCTATCTTCTGTAGGAGGTCTTGTTCATACCTGCTATCAGCACTGTATCATCTGCGTATCTTATATTGTTCAGATTGTGGTCCCTTATGATGAATCCTGAGAATCTCATAATTGTCTTGCTGTACAGGTTGAATAGATCTGGTGAGAAAACCCATCCTTGTCTTACACCTCTGTCTATTTTTGTATATCTGCTGAACTCATTTCCTGTCTGTATGCAGGCAGTTTGCTGCCAATGCAGGTTCTTGAATATTCTAATAAAATAGATAAATAAAATCAAACTGATATCATTGTTCAAATTGCAATAAAAGCCTGCATTTCAAATGCCAGTTTGTGAAGACATTCTGATTCTCACTTAGCGGATTTGAGTAGCACAATATTCCCTTCCTCACTCTGCCTCTTAATATAGCCATTTTTTTAAAATGATGTTCATCCTGTACAAGGCCAAAGAGCCACACAAGGTAAAAAGTTACAGAGTAAGAGGTACAGTTTAAAAGGATTTATGGAGAAAATGCTGGTTGAGCTATACTTGAACATGTTAAAAGTGTAGTGATTGGGGAAGCATCCACGTGGGAGCAGTGGTTTGTAAGAAGAAACTGCTCAAGTAAAAGTTGCATCTCATCAATGGTTCACTGCAATATGCATGGTATGGTGCATTGAAAGTTAGAAATGGTAGAGCTAAGGACTTCTGTTTCACCATATCTACTGTAAAATATTTTCTGTAGAAACCTGTTATGAAACTCAGGCCATGCAAATCCTAAAAATGAACACTTTCCATGGAAATAGCAATAGAGCAGTCAGAAACATTTTTTTTCAGTCATTTTGCTACAAGTAAGGCAATAAAGCCACTAGGTTGCAAGAATCTCTTCTTTTTTATGTGTCATGTCCTTTCAGGACGTAGGCGATCATGGTTTTCCACATCTCCCTATCCCTGGTGGCACTTAGCATGCTTTCTCCTGTTGCAACATGCAACACTCACTCCAGGTCCTTCAAATATGTTATCTGCTGCTTTCCCCTGTCTCTTTTTCCCTTTATCCGGCCTGTTAGTATCAGGTTCTTCAAGCCCTCCTTCCTCATTGCATGTCCCAGGAACTTTAGTTGTCTCTTCCTGATTAAATTCCTTTTCGTTTCCATCCTTTCCAAAACCTTGTCATTGCTCACATGCTCAGTCCATGATATCCGCAGCATCCTTCTGTAGAAGCACAGGAAAGAGGGCAATAAAAAAACAAGAATTAAGAAGACATAAAAATAATGATTGACATTGCAATTAAATTTCTGAAGATCGACCTTGAAGCGAGAAGTCAAAAGAGAGTTCCACAAGCAAGAAGCATGAGAGAAAAAACTGTTAGCTTAGAACTTACAGTTACATCTAACCATTTTAACTGTAAAATGATGAGACCTTGCTGCCAATGTTTTACTGTACTTAAATTCATAACATCTAGTAATCATAAAGGAAAGGTCATCAGAACAATTAGCATGAAAGTATTTATAGAAAAGTCACAAGAAAAGCTATGTTACAGTAGTGGGAAATGGGTCAAAGCAGAGATGCCAAGTCAGGACCAATAACATTGCAGATTCTTTTGATTTTATCAAGAATCTCTAAATATATAAAATGAGCACCAGACCAAACATGGCAGCAATATTTAAAGCAAGATATTCAAAGCAAGGATGAATGGTAGATTTATAAATATCTAGTATTTGCATCATTCTGCCTGTTGTCTTTATTGCTATATTTATGACATTTCAGTCATGGTATGCTCCTGCTACAAGACTCAGTAGATAAAAGCGTTGGTTGAGTAATCTAAAAATGACTTGACCCAAAGATTTATGGGTTCATTTCCTGGCTGGAGCAGATGGAACAAAAACTTGGATCATACAATGGCTGAGACTTTATGAATATGGCAATAATGATTTATATTTCAACCAAGATGAAAGAAATGGTCTGAATATAATAGTGTAAATAATGATAACTCCTTATACTAGATATTCAGTGATAATAACAACAAAGATGAGGACAACAGTCCGAATATAAATTGTGTAACTAATGATAACTTCTCATCCCAGAAAATCAGTGATAACAACAACAAAGATGAGGACAATAGTCTGAATATAAACAGTGTAAATAATGATAACTCCTTATACTAGATATTCAGTGATAATAACAACAAAGATGAGGACAATAGTCTGAATATAAACAGTGTAAATAATGATAACTCCTTATACTAGATATTCAGTGATAATAACAACAAAGATGAGGACAATAGTCTGAATATAAACAGTGTAAATAATGATAACTCCTTATACTAGATATTCAGTGATAATAACAACAAAGATGAGGACAATAGTCTGAATATAAACAGTGTAAATAATGATAACTCCTTATACTAGATATTCAGTGATAATAACAACAAAGATGAGGACAATAGTCTGAATATAAACAGTGTAAATAATGATAACTCCTTATACTAGATATTCAGTGATAATAACAACAAAGATGAGGACAATAGTCTGAATATAAACAGTGTAAATAATGATAACTCCTTATACTAGATATTCAGTGATAATAACAACAAAGATGAGGACAATAGTCTGAATATAAACAGTGTAAATAATGATAACTCCTTATACTAGATATTCAGTGATAATAACAACAAAGATGAGGACAATAGTCTGAATATAAACAGTGTAAATAATGATAACTCCTTATACTAGATATTCAGTGATAATAACAACAAAGATGAGGACAATAGTCTGAATATAAACAGTGTAAATAATGATAACTCCTTATACTAGATATTCAGTGATAATAACAACAAAGATGAGGACAATAGTCTGAATATAAACAGTGTAAATAATGATAACTCCTTATACTAGATATTCAGTGATAATAACAACAAAGATGAGGACAATAGTCTGAATATAAACAGTGTAAATAATGATAACTCCTTATACTAGATATTCAGTGATAATAACAACAAAGATGAGGACAACAGTCCGAATATAAATTGTGTAACTAATGATAACTTCTCATCCCAGAAAATCAGTGATAACAACAACAAAGATGAGGACAATAGTCTGAATATAAAAAGTGTAAATAATGATAACTCCTCATCCCAGAAAATCAGTGATAATAACAACAAAGATGAGGACAACAGTCCGAATATAAATTGTGTAACTAATGATAACTCCTCATCCCAGAAATTCAGTGATAATAACAACAAAGATGAGGAAAATAGTCCAAATATAAATAGTGTAACTAATGATAACTTTTAATACCAGAAATTCAGTGACAAAACAAAGATGAGGAAAATAGTCCAAATATAAATAGTGTAACTAATGATAACTTTTAATACCAGAAATTCAGTGACAAAACAAAGACGAGGACAATAGTCCAAATATAAATAGTGTAAATAATGATAACTTCTCATCCCAGAAATTCAGTGATAACAACAACAAAGATGAGGACAATAGTATGAATAAAAATAGTGTAAATAATAACTCCCAACATAAGAAATGATTTGACTTGTTTATTTAAATAAGGTTCCATTTTAACAGTACAGATTTATTCTTTAATCAAGTCACAATTTCTTTCTTGTAAACAGAATATAACATCTAACATTTTAATAACTTTCCCTTAGGAACAAATTGTTATTTCTTTTTGTATGCAACATCTGACAGGTTAAATACTATAGCGGATTTATAATCCATTAATGCAGAAGTGAACAATGCAATTATTTTGACAATTTAAAAAAAAAAGAAGTTCTCCCCAAGTAAAGCAATAATGTCACTCAGATACAAGAGGTTACTGAGGGTGAGAGAAAATGAAAAAGAGAAAAAATACATAATTAAGGAGAGATGCCAATAAAAGAACAATACTTAGGAAGACGCAAGATCACATTGCATTTAAATTTTTGAAGATCAAAAAGCAAGTCGCCAGAAGAGAGTTCCACAAGTGTGAGAGAAGAAACTGTTAGCATAGAACTTACAGTTACATTTATCAATTTTAACAGTAAACTGATGAGATCTTGCCACCAATTTAGCCAGTCAGTTAGTCAAGTGCCATATATAATACACATATGGGCAATCATATCTCATATCTCATATGAAAGAGACATGACTGACTAGGCAAAAATTTTCTTGCAGTAGTTTATCATTACTTTTTGCAGTAGACTGGTTGCCAACCAAGGCTATAGAACCTAATCTATCCTGTTCTTTAACCCATAGATGGAGGGAGAAGTGGCAGAATAATACATTTCCCAAGAGTATATGCACATAAGTGAATGCACTAAATTTGACTGGAATTCAAACTCAGCTCTTTAGTATTGAACCGCCAATTTAGTACTAAGCTTAAATGCGCTATAGAGAAAAGTTTATCAGAACAATTGTCATAAAAGTATTTATAGAAAAGGCACAGGGAAGCTAAGTTAGATTGATGAGAAAGTGACTGAAGCCAAGATACCCGAGCAGGACCAATAACATTGCAGATTCTTCTTTGAATTTTATCAAGAATCTCTAAATACATAGTAGAAGCACCAGACCATATGTGACAGCAATACTCAATATATGGATGAATGGTAAACTTAAAAAGGTTCAGAAAGATAGGTTCAGGTGAAAAGAACTGTCTAGCATGACACAGGGAATGTTAGAGAAATCTTAGAAAGTTAATTCTTCTTCATAATGTCCACCCTGTCCATGATAGACAGATAATTAAAATTACATTTTTGTTACACTGGTCATTATTTGACAAATGGGTAAATTTTCGTTTTAGGTCTCGAAGGCTTTTCCTCTTTCAAATTTATCCAAAATAGCATTATTTCTGTGGAAATGTATATGCTGAACTCAAATCGACAATTCACACATTAATGCCCTCAGCCAGATTCATATAGTCTCAAAACATACTTTCATGAATACCTACACCTCATCATAATCTTTGACCTTACATTCAATAAATTTTTCTGGTCTGGGTATGTGACAATAGCCAGTTTTTATTCCTGGCACAACCTACAGACCTTGTCACCAACACTATTCAGCTGAACCTTCCTAAGTATAATTCATTTCACGTTAGGGTTGACAATAATGCAAGCCACCGTAAAAACAGTTTATCCAACTCTGAGCTAAAACCTTCAAGCTGTTTTCAATTCAAACTTTGGTGTTGTATTAAAAAAGTGACAAGATTCACTTATACAAATTTCTCAGGTATTAATATATATTAATATCTCTAACAGGTTGTTAGCAATGGGGACCTGAGTGTATTCTTTTTTCAGGGTTAATCAAGTTGTGCCATTGACATAGGACAGTGTGTGTGTATATGTGTGTGTATATATATAGAGAGAGACATATCTTAGCTTCTTTAAGTAAGGATTTTCTAAAAGTTGGTGATGTAGTATAGTGTTTGACATGTGCTTATGGATGGTAAAGTATTTATCAGAATTCGCTTGACAACCCTTTAAACTCATTTGTAATACACAGAAACAAAAATGGCTATCAATTGGAGTAGATAGATCTATCTATCGCTCGGTTCACACTCCACCCACGTCTATTGAACAGGTTAAGAGGCTCATTCCTTGTTCCCTGTTTAGGATGTGGTTTCCGGTTTTCTCTTTTCCAATCTTTTCACTATTACGTAGCCCCCTGCACATCAGTGGCGTTACCACCTTGCTCGGAGTGATACAATTAAAAAAAAAAAAATTACTTATTGAAGAAACTTACCTTTTTTGATCTGAACATCCATAAAAATATGAACTACATCTCGCACTTTTTGTCTCCCGTAACTCTCATGAAGTCACGTAATTAACTGCAGAATGACTTTCTGCGTAGGCAACAAATTTCGGCCGATTTACTTCCTTTACTGAAACTTCCGTCTATTTACTTCCTATCATGAAAGTAATATGCATAGAAATAAAATCGCGTATTACTTTCATTACAGGAAGTAAATAGGCCGAAAATAGACTGAAATTTGCTGTCCTACACCGAAAGTCATTCAGCAGTTAATTACATGACTGCATTAGAGTTACGGGAGACAAAATATTGTTCGATTTTTTTCTGGATGTTCAGATCAAAAAAGGTAGGTTCCTTCAATAAGTAATTGTTGATTTGAGTTCAGCTTATACATTTGCACAGAAATAATGCTATTCTGGATAAATTTGAAGAGGGGAAAAGCTGTAATATAGCAATCTGGCCCCACCCGAGGAAGGTTGATGCAATCGATGGTGTTTCCCGTCGGTGAAGGGGTCGGCAAACAACAAGACAGGTGTTTGAGAAATACATCCTGTCGGGGCCTGGAGCGGATGTCGCAGGGTTATGAGTCGGGCTCGTTTGACCTTATTTCCGACAGCGGCGGAAATGACTACGGAGGCAAACAGAACAGGTGTCTCTTGGAATTACGTGGGCGTTGCGTGGGCGAGGCAAAACCGGAAGGAAAAGTCCCGGTTCTAGAAGACTATAAAAAGACCTCGACACACGGATTCGCCAGCAGAGAGCGGTCAGTGGAAGCAGAGAGACACCACAGGCAAGACTACACTCCCGTCGACCCATTCTATGTGCGCTCTCACTCTTCCATTCTCTGTTCCACACGGGTTCGTCGTCAGGAATAAAAATATAACCTTATATTTTTATATATGCGTGTTCTCGTTGTTTGTCATCGTACGGCGATATATAACAAAGCCTTCGGGACCTAAAACAAAAATTTACCGATAAATGTTTGAAAGTTGAGGAATGTACAAAAGGACAACCAAAAGTTGTCCTTTTGTACATTCATAAAAATGATGAGTCTTGCAAATGCAACTAAATTTGTAATGAGCCCAAACTAATTGCTTTTATTTTTGAGTTGGTGACTTTTTGTTATAAATTCTCCTAACCTGAAAAAAAAAAATAAAACCCTTGTAATTTTGTTCCAAAATTTATAGGGGGAGTGAATTTGTGTCATAGTGCTCCTTTTCTCACAGATGGTGCACAACGGTGCAGTTGACAAAAGCAAACAAGACACAAGCACAAAATTAAAGATATAAAAATGTACCCATTGCACTGTGTATGGTTGGAGAAGTAGACAAGATATAGCAGCAATATGCAATGCACGAATGAATGGAAAATTTATAAATGTTCAAAAGGAATTCTGATAAAAAATTGTTTAGCACAACACAGTGAACCAACTTTCCTCACAGTTAATATAGTATAATCACTTCACTTCATGTCAATAAAAAATGTGATCTCAAGGTGAAAAGAGTTGCGCTTCTGCTGTTTAGCATCTGCCATGCAAATTTCATTGTCAATAATAATAATTCACCTGCAAAATCTAAACTGCAGAGAACTGGTGTCATTTATAAACTTATATGTTCTTTGAAGAACTGTGTTCCTCAACAAACCAAATTTGTAAACATTTACATTGGCCACGCTACCACAAAATTGATGAGAAGATTGACCGTGCACCTTTCTGACCACAATTCCATTCGATTTCATTTAAACACAAACAGAGATCTACCAGAACCTATCCATGACAGACTTGTTGATAATACATACAGAATAGCATCATCCACATGCAAAAGAAGATTAAAAATAATGGAGGCATTACTAATAAAAAAGAGAAATCCTGCACTTAATAATATCAATTGTGAACACGGTAACAGTTTACAGTGTTCAGAAATTAACATGCATATGATTCTATATACATAAACTTTTTGCATATTTAGTTACAAGTATAATAAAATTAATTCTTGATAATGGCTAAAAGTATAGCCAAAAGCGCTCAAAAATACAAAACCTTCGTACAATTATAATTTGAGTTCTGAAAAGAAAAAATCATAACACATGTAAAATAATATAAAAAATTCAAAAATTTCAATGAAACCTGCATATATATATATATATATATATATCTGCAGACAGATCTGTTTTGCTGTATCACAGCTCATCAGTACTGTTAGACAGTCGGTTGCTTTTTACCCAGTATTGAAACTCAACCAAATTGGCATCAGTCGGCGATTCTACCTCTGAGCTACGGGTGCTCGGTAGAAGGAGGCAAACCTTTTAGTGTGTATATTATCATTATACATGCCCAATAGCTGAAAGTGTTCTAATTCATTTCTGAATGAACAATGTGTAGATACCAGAGTAGCTACTGTTTTTCAAAATCTACCATTCTTCCAGAGTGCTCAGTTAGGGTGTATACACACACACACACATACACACACACATATATATATATATATATATATAAGTGTGTGTGTTCGTGTGTGTGGTGGGGTCTGAAAATTTATTTCCTCCA
Source organism: Ascarosepion bandense (assembly GCA_037127315.1). Lineage (NCBI taxonomy): Eukaryota > Metazoa > Mollusca > Cephalopoda > Sepiida > Sepiidae > Ascarosepion > Ascarosepion bandense. The sequence continues at coordinate 157,158 of JBBBDQ010002059.1, forward strand.
AAATCTGATTGTTTGATAAGATTTTTTTAAGTAGACCAGACCAAATTTCACCACCTTTATCTCTCTCTCTTTCTCTCTCTCTCTCTATATATATATATATATATATATATATATATATATATATATATATATATATATATATAGTATATTGAAGCAGCAGATAATTTTCCAAACATATACTGTTAAATATAAGCAACAATGAATGTCTATTATGTTTAATCATGAGCCATTCTAAAGCTTAGAACCAACTTAATAACTTAATAAAAAATTATCCAAATGTTGGAGAATTTTTGTCTTTATTTTCACCTGAAATTAAAGACAAAATATGATGTTTAGCTCATGATTAAACACAATAGACATTCATTGTCTCTTATATTTAACAGTATATGTTTAGAAAAAAAAAAAAAATATATATATATATATATATATATATATATGATTTTATCTTCGGCTAGAGTTGAACAGTGCATATCTATAATAAGCATGTTGAAATACCTATTCCCCAAATGTAATCTGAATTTACAGATAACATAAATATATATATATGTGGGGGGGCAGGTTACATTGAATGTGATGGATAAGGAAAGTTTTTTATTGATTTTTTTCTAATACTCTTAGTTTTTATTTTATGGGCCCTACATGAGTGTGGAACAAAAAATTAATGTAAAGCTTATGAAATCTTTTTCTCCTTTGCATTCGATGAAACATGTATAAAAGAAAGATTGCTACCCAACTATACAACACAAACACACACACATATCAGAAAATGGAAAGAGAGAGAAGGATAAGGTCACATCTGTAAATCTACTGCTTGAATATAGTTTTTAGCTAGGCTAAGTACCGATAATGACAATGATGAGATCAGCCATTTTCTCATAAGAAAACATTTGGCATCATTGACCAAACTCTTTGCAATGTTATCGATTGAAATACTCAAGTACACTAACTGTTTGTGCTCTTTCTATTAATGACAAAATTTTCCTTTATAACCTTGGAATATGAAGGGAATGTGTTGACTCATTGGATGCTGTATGACAGGTTTGATTTGCAAAGGTCTGGACTGGTGGAACCCAGGAATGTATTTTGTGAAACATCTGTCATGAAAATAGCAGTAGAATAATAAAATGCAAGCAACATTTCATCTGTGAGAATAGGTTCAAGTGTGGAGAACAGTTCATTGCCCACAAGGCTGCACAAATAGGAGTGAATGATGATTGGGCAGCTCCATCCATTTTGGGTCTGATCTGACTCTTATGAAAATAGTGAATTGCCGAGGGAGTAGTTCAGCATCTTCAGTGATGCTCATATGAGCTTGAGTCTAAACAGACTGATATATCCCGGGAAGGAATATCAGGGAAAAGAATAGTGTAAGAATAATACTTAACACTGAAGATAGATCAGAAGAGTTTTATTATACAACAGTACGATAAACCAATAGACATACAAGAACAATCAATGAATAGTAACTGGAATATCGATCAAGTAGAAAATGTCTCCGCCTATGACGTATGCGTTCGTCTAGTGATGTATGCTGACGTATGCTCCCAGTTTGCTCTAGTCACAGTCTTTTATAGACTAGACCATATCCATTACGGGGTAGGATAGGATGTTCCTCTACAACACAGACGTTCAAGGTAAGGAATCACAAAGAGAGTACAACTGTTCATCATGACTGGAGAAATTTTGGGGTCTGCTCTGTGGTGATGAAATGTTAGTAGTCTGGTTTTGGATATATTGAACATTACAAACTAGTCTTCTACTCTCCAATGAGCTTATGATTAAAACACTAACATTCTAACCACTCAACTATGAATTTATGTTTTCTTTTTAAAATTATATTCACCCTGTATATGGCGCAAGAGCAACTTGAGGTAGGTAGACAGTCATAAAGTAAGAGACAATATCATAAGCAATATTATAATGCTACCAAGATGCAAAGGGCAATTGAAAGTGGAAGACAAATAAAAAAGACTTTAAAAGAAATTTGAAACCCAATAATAAAAGAAGCAATGAATAAACTTCTACACCTGTTAAAAACACAGGGGAGGTGTATAAATCAGATGATATGCAAACCTATCTATTCCTATTGAGAAAAATAAGTAATTAGGTGGAAACTTTAGAAGTACAGAGTTGAAGTAGGCTTTAGGAAGAAGCAGAAACTCAATCCTAAACAGGAAACAAGGGTTAAACCTCTTTTCCTCTTCAAAAGATTGGACAAGAATGTGAACCTATCTATTCCTATTGAGGAAAATAAGGAAATAAATAGTAAATAAAATTTCACATTTTAGGTGGAAACTTTAGAAGTACAGAGTTGAAGTAGACTTTAGGATGAAGCAGAAACTCAATCCTAAACAGGAAACAAGGGTTAAACCTCTTTTCCTCTTCAAAAGATTGGACAAGAATGTGAACCTATCTATTCCTATTGAGGAAAATAAGGAAATAAATAGTAAATAAAATTTCACATTTTAGGTGGAAACTTTAGAAGTACAGAGTTGAAGTAGACTTTAGGATGAAGCAGAAACTCAATCCTAAACAGGAAACAAGGATTAAACCTCTTTTCCTCTTCAAAAGATTGGACAAGAATGTGAACCTATCTATTCCTATTGAAGAAAATAAGGAAATAAATAGTAAATAAAATTTCACATTTTAGGTGGAAACTTTAGAAGTACAGAGTTGAAGTAGACTTTAGGATGAAGCAGAAACTCAATCCTAAACAGGAAACAAGGGTTAAACCTCTTTTCCTCTTCAAAAGATTGGACAAGAATGTGAACCTATCTATTCCTATTGAGGAAAATAAGGAAATAAATAGTAAATAAAATTTCACATTTTAGGTGGAAACTTTAGAAGTACAGAGTTGAAGTAGACTTTAGGAAGAAGCAGAAACTCAATCCTAAACAGGAAACAAGGGTTAAACCTCTTTTCCTCTTCAAAAGATTGGACAAGAATGTGAACCTATCTATTCCTATTGAGGAAAATAAGGAAATAAATAGTAAATAAAATTTCACATTTTAGGTGGAAACTTTAGAAGTACAGAGTTGAAGTAGACTTTAGGAAGAAGCAGAAACTCAATCCTAAACAGGAAACAAGGGTTAAACCTCTTTTCCTCTTCAAAAGATTGGACAAGAATGTGAACCTATCTATTCTTATTGAGGAAAATAAGGAAATAAATAGTAAATAAAATTTCACATTTTAGGTGGAAACTTTAGAAGTACAGAGTTGAAGTAGACTTTAGGATGAAGCAGAAACTCAATCCTAAACAGGAAACAAGGGTTAAACCTCTTTTCCTCTTCAAAAGATTGGACAAGAATGTGAACCTATCTATTCCTATTGAGGAAAATAAGGAAATAAATAGTAAATAAAATTTCACATTTTAGGTGGAAACTTTAGAAGTACAGAGTTGAAGTAGACTTTAGGATGAAGCAGAAACTCAATCCTAAACAGGAAACAAGGGTTAAACCTCTTTTCCTCTTCAAAAGATTGGACAAGAATGTGAACCTATCTATTCCTATTGAGGAAAATAAGGAAATAAATAGTAAATAAAAGATCTGAGTTTTAGGTGGAAAAGTTTGTTGTGTAGATTGGAAGTATACTTTAGAAGGAACCAGAAACTCAATCCTAAACAGAAAACAAGGGATAAACCTCAACTTCTATTAAAAAGACAGGGATGGCATGTGAAACAGACAATAGGTAAACCTATTTACTCCTATAGAAAAAAAAGTAAATAAATAGTAAATAAAAGAGTTTTAGGTGAAGACATTAGAAACATAGTGTCAAAATAGATTTTAAAAGAAATCAGGAAACTAATCCTGAACAAGAAACAAGGGATAAACCTGTACTCCTGTTCAAAAGACCAGTAAGGAGTCTTGAAAAAAATAATAACTACAGAATAAAATTTCAGATTTCAAGCAGAAATGTCAGAAGTAGAGTTGAAGGTACCTAAACAGAAAACAAGAGATAAATCTCTACTTCTGTTCAAAAACATTGACTGTTGTCAGGGAATATTTTTAATTTAACTGAAAGAATAAATTTGGTATTCACAATTTTTTTCAAAAACTTGAACCGAACTTTTTGATTCAAACTTTTTAAAATAGCCTTCCTGTGTGCTGAATAATTTAAAACCTGACTCAACCTGGCATATAATGTAATCATATGTTCTCTAGGGAGGGATGTGAAACAGATGATATAAAAAACTAACATTCAGAATTGCACCCATGTATTGTTAGTAAAAATTGTCTTATAGCCCTTAAATAAATGTGAGGTTAGTTACAAATATCAATAATTAAGACATTATTTTTAACTCAAGAATGGCCACAGGTGTTAAAAGATATTTCCATCATATTTTTAGAATATTGCCTCTCTGTAGTTTCTTCTGTTGAGACCTTTACCATTTTTAATATAATTTTGAGATAGCATGCAGACTGGTTTCATTTTTTCAGTATAAGAGGCTGCAGAAATCAATACATTAATTTCATGACTTGTTTTTGCCCAGACAATATTAAGAAACATTTTCTGTTAGCAGGTAAGAATTACCCAAGTAGTAAAAATAATTTTGGTATGTTTTAGAGTGACAATATTGCTTGCCAAAAAAGATGCTCACTAGGTGATGCAAAGAAATAAATGTTATGGAATTTTTCTAAGCATAGCTTAGATGTGGCACAAGGCCAAGCGAATGTGGCCCCTGTTGAGAAAAAGAAATAAACATTATGAATCCAAAACTGTTGGCAAAAATTCCAAGTTTCTCTATCAAACATTATGACATGTCAGTAGTATAAAATATCTGGTAATGAGACAAAACACAGGGAGAATTAAATTCATGCCTTTCTTTAAAGAAAATGCAAAGTAAACATAAACATTTATCACTTGATGTGTTGATTATTTTTACCCTGAGATTAAATTTTGCACTAACCTCTGTCTCCTTGTCAATCCATTGTTAGCACAAGGTTTTTCATTTTTTTTTTTTTCAGGATATTCAATTACTCTTTTGAGCCAATGTGTTTTTATACTGCAGTCCAGCATCTTTAGTTTGACCACACCCATAGTGCAGCAGTTTTTGAAATCAAAGGCCATTAATTTTGAGTGGCTAAAACGACAGCACCACAGTCTTAACCCTGCCATCAGCAGTGTTTTGGTGAAGTGGTCTTGCTCATTTCTAATATATGAGCGAGACCAGGCCATAAAAAAATGACTGCAAAATATTTATATTGATATGGCATCTAAAATGACATATATAGTGATGTACATACTATTGAGTATCTTACATGAACATATAAGAAAAAAAATAATCCAAACCTCTGAGCATGAGAGGAGAGAAATATATTATATAGGCCTATACTTCTGATTCACCATGGAATAACGTGTCTGTCTTAATTTTTCCTATATTTGCTCAATATATATTTATATGCATATATGTTTACAGCTCTCTTAGAGAGTTATCCTACCACTGTATGTACAGGATACTCCTTTGGATTCTTCTATACCCATACTGCATGCTGATATATATATATGTGTGTGTGTGTGTGTGTGTGTGTTACAGAAAATCCCAAAGATTAACGAAATGGTTTTAACAACCGACATATTTAATTTATTCATTTTTAACATTATTTTTAATCAATACTCATATTTGAGCAAATATTCTGTTTTTAATCAAACAGTATATTTATATATTTATTTCTACCGGCCTGATTATTTATGATAAATTTTGTTACAAAAATGTGCATCATTCGCCAGGAATTGAACCTGCAACCCCTATCACCAGATCAATTGTTGGCTTCTTCTCTGTTTATATCTCTGCAAATAAATACACAACAGTCTTTATTATAATATAATTCAGGATGTCACCCAAGAGAGCAGGAGCTTCAGATGATGCTGCTAGAGATAAGAAGCATAAATCTTTATCTATGCTTAAAAAGGTGAAGTTCCTGAAGAAATTACAGAAAGGAATGTCTTTAAAGATTATATGGAATTACTATGGCATCGGATTATCCACCACGTATTGCTCGAAAAAACAAAAGGAACAGATTTTATTGTTTTTTACTGAAAGTTAGTTAGTTAAGTGCCACACGTGAAACATGCTTGGGCGATCATGTCTCGAAAGAGACATGACTGACTAGGCAGAAGATTATCCAGCAGTAGGTTGCCATTGCTTTCTGCGGTAGACTGGTTGCCAGTATGACAACTTACTTCCTGCAACTTACAAGTTTTATTCAGAATTATCAGGTTTTCATAAGGTTGAATGTGTGGATTAGTGTGGAATAGTGGAAGAATAAAAATATACATTTTGCATGTTAAAATAGAAACTTATTCATATAAAGGATAACAAGAATTGTAGAAGTTAATGTTTAATAAGAAAGTTAAGGGCATCAAGAGTTGTAGAAATGTTTGTAGTAGAAATTGTTTGTTGGAAAGAGTTCATGTGTATGAATGTATAAGCGTTTGTTTGGTAGGAATGTCTTTAGATGGAGAAGAAGAAGTGAAAGGAATCAGCACATGAGAAAGAAGGAGAACGAGGACAATGTGTGACTTGACCTTACATCCGGGTCGACTTGAAGTTTGTCCTGTTACATTTTAGTGTGTCGTCTTGCTGGTCCCACCTGACTGTCTGACTGCACTGATAGAAGCCTTTTATAGTTATTTAGTTTTTCACACTGGATCACTAAGTCTTTTTAGTCTTGCAAATCACTTCCATTTGTCAGAAAATCAATTAAACATCTACTCGTGAAATCCTGTTTCAACTTTTTCTTTAAGCATGTGGTCAATCCTTTTTCTCTTTGGCAAAACCAGGATTTCACACGTCATTGTGAATTTTTTAAAAGTGAAGAAGAAAGTTGCTTTTAATTCTTAATTAATAACAAAGCTAAATACCTTTTATGACGGATGTGCTTTGTAGTGCAGTGGCTCAGAATGAGAAGTCAGAGAGCTGAGTTTCATTTCCAGCTGGATATGTTTCATTTGCTCATGAGGGAGACGCAACAGATTAATAACTTTCCCAAAGGTATTTGCACATATCCTTGGCAAAGGTATTAATCTGTTGCTTCTCCCTCCAGCTATGGATTAAGTAGTAGGACAGAATTGGGCTTTAGAGCCTTGGTTGGCAACTAATCTACCTTCTTCCCAGTCAGTCATGTCTCTTTCAAGACATGATTGCCCAAGCGTGTATCATTTATGGCACTTAACTGACGAACTAGTAACACAATAATTTGTCAATACATCATCTTAGAACTTTCAAGAATATTAAATAAATGTATGAAAATATCAAGTAAATAAAACATTTATTTAACAGTGTTTTCCTCTCTCAGAATGTTATTACCTCCCTTCTATTCCAATCAATATCGATGTATATCATGCCTTGTTTTGATGATCTGGAATTTAAATATAAACTTCTGATGCAACATTAATCAAGAGTGTCTGCAAGATACATGTCTGGTTTTACTGTCCATTTCAACAAATTCCAATAAAATTCCAGTGATTAAATATCTGAATGAAACTGTTAATGGAAAGTGAGCTTATTTTTATAATAGAAGATTAATGGTGACAATAAATTGGAAATTGGTTAAATTTACAAATGTCTGGGCATGAGAATACATTATCTTGATGTAGAAAGGAAGAAATCGAGACATGCAATTGGTAAAAACATTTTCTGAAACACTTATTTACTTATTTTGCAGAAATGTAACCACGTCTTCTATTCGAATAGTTTCTTTTCTTGCACTTCTCACCTGTGGAACTCCCTTTAATCCTGTACTTAGTTTTTTCTCTAACTGTAACCCCTCCCCACACACACACACACACACTAGTGGTGGTTGCACCTTGCTTGTGGTGAAAAGATAAAATAAAAAAATAAAAGGATAAAGATATGGTTCAGGTTCATCTTACAGCCTGATAGTCATGAGTTCAAGTCTGGGATAAGGTAGGATAAAAATTTGGCAAGAGAAACATTACCAGAAAATTATCAAAACATTTAAAACGGAGACAGACAAAAAATAATGTCAACTACATGTAAAAAAAAAAAAAACAAACTTGAGGATCAGTCAGTCAGTTAAGTACCAGACAAGATACACACTTTGGGTGATCATGTCTCAAAAGAGACATGACTGACTGGGCAGAAGATTATCCCACATTGGGTTGCCATTGCTTTCTACGGCAATCTGTCCTGTCATTTAACCCATAACTGGAGGGAAGAGATGGATCAATACCTTTCCCAAGGGTATTTGTGCATAAGTGAATGCAAGTAATTCAACTGGAATTTGAACTCGGCAACCCGATTTGTTATTCCGAGTCAATATCCACTGCACCACAACGCACATCCTTAGAATAACTTGAGGATAATGATCTGAAATAAAAGATGACAAGAAGTTTTGTTTTATTGACAACCTCAATTGGTTTTTTACTATATACTAAGATTTTGGAAGTTTGGTTTGCTTTGGTTGATTTTGCTTAGTGGCATATCTATGGGTTGTTTAATACTAAAATCTAAATATTTTGAACACAATTCTATGGTCTCAACAAAACATACTTTGAACACAATTGTATGTCGACAAGTTTAGATCAAATGTATCATTAGTCATTTTGCTATAAAATGCATTGTTGGTCATTTTATTATAAATAAGTATCATTGGTAATTTTTTATGTACAAATATATATTTTTATACTTCATATTTTGATTTTGTTTGGGTGCTCAAAATTTGTCCATAACAACAGAGGAGCACTTCCACAAGCAGGAAAGCATGAAGCAGTGAGGCAGTAGTTATTATATGGAAAAATGCATGCATGAAAAGTAATATTCTTAAGATTATATTAAACCTGGAAAAGAACAGGACAAGTTATTAAACCTGGAAAAGTAAAGGACAAGATATTCTAGTGAAGTAAGAAATTTCTTATTTTCACTACATCCTGAAGGCACTTGATATGGGCCTCTGTGTTGAGTCTGAGCCTCTCACTAACAAATTCAGTAGTTATTTTCTTATCAGAATGATCAGAGTGGTTAAAGGCCCTGGTTCAAGCTCATCTAGCTGGCTTATAATCATGAGGTTAAGCCTTGGGTTAGGTAGTGCAGAAATTAGCAAAAGAAAAGTTTTCAGAAAGTTACAAAATATCCCAAATTAAAAGCAGACCAAAAATTGATGACAGATCAGTCAGTCAGTTAAGTGCCATGTGCGATACACGCTTTGGGCGATCATGTCTCGAAAGAGACAAGACTGACTGGGCAGAAGATTATCCCACAGTAGGTTGCCATTACTTTCTGTGATAGACTGGTTGTCAGCCAAGGCTATAGAACCCAGTCTGTCCTATTATTTAACCCATAACTGGAGGGAAGAGACAGATTAATACCTTTCCCAAGGGTATTTGCGCATAAGTGAATGCAAGGAATTCAACTGGAATTCGAACTCGGTTCCCCGATTTCTCATTCCGAGCCGATATCCACTGCGCCACAACGCACATCCTGATGACAGATATGTATCTGATGACAGATACATATATGAAAAATAAAGATGATGATAATGATCTGGAAGAAACAATGTATAATATAGCAAAAGCTCCTATCAGAAATTCAGAATAATAATTTTATATACACTACTGGCCATAAATTTTAGGCCACCCCAGTTTTTTAAAAGAAATGATGTATTTCATACTATTTTTAATATTTCTTGCCAAGAGGATAATACTAAATGTATGACGGGTATATCTTATTTATTCTTTTTCTAGTTGTATAGGATTCCGTTCTAGTGAAGGGTAATTGTATACTGTTGCAGGTTAACGGAATTTGGCCTTGTGGGAAGATAGCCCACTATAATACATAAAATGATTATAAAATCAAGAAAGGCAATTTGAGTATAAATTAACATTTATATATACACATATCAATTAATGTTTTTACAATTAAAATAATACTTGAATATAAGTCCAACGGAGGTTAGAATGTTCATGGAAAATATAATGCTGAAAAAGATAAAAGGCTTAGGAATGTGATGAATGTTCATTTTGAAGTTGCCACTTCTAAGGTCAGTAAGTTGGTTTGTGTGGAATGTCTTTGAAGAGGTCACTCCTGAGGTCAGTAAGTACTTTTGAGACAGGGAGAAGTAAAGAGGTCAGCATAGTAGCTGCTCGACTTAAGTCAAGGGGAGGCACTGGTAATTCTATCCTGTCGGTCCTTCTGTCTGATGATGTTTTTTGTCTCTGCTTTTTATATCCGCTTTTTGGATCAGAAGCTCGTTTTGAATTTCACACTTGTATTTGATTCCGGGCTTCCCATTGGCTGGTAAATAAAATTCGTTTAGGCTCGCGAAATGGAAATTTGATATTTGATTAATTTTTATTTTTCAACCAGAACAAGTGCACGAATACCTGCGCAAAGATGATTTTTATTCATTCACATTCTGGTTGTTATAGAGCAAACTTACGGTCAGCTCGCTTTTGCTCGGTCGGTATCACCACAAATGAAAATAAAATAGTTCTTCTGTAATTATTACTTTGCAAAATTTTACAAGGCAAGGAAGCAAAAATAAACTCATCCGAATCACCCTAAATTTTCTTTATTCTTTCATTGTAATTATTAAATATTTATAAATTCATTTAATGCTCATGTTATAGTGCAGTATTAACAAAAGAACCATTCTATTTTCATATAAAATTATTCCCTTGGCAATAAATACTAAAAAATAGTATTAAATATATCATTTTTTTAAAACACTGGGGTGGCTTAATAATTATGGCCGGTAGTGTGTGTATGTATATATATATATATATATATATATATATATTGTAATTTTGTTATTACAATGGTTTATAAAAGCATTATATCACTACACAAAAATTTTCATGTTTCAGAAAAATACTTCAGGTGATATTTTAAAATATATGGTGAAAATGATTTATTTAGAAAATGAGATGAATCTATGGTTATTTAGTAAATGAAGGGTAGCAGTTGAAGAATATGCCTGTAGGTGTGTCAATATTTTTCAATCAAAACTGAGAATTAGGTAACTATGATTTTGGTCATGAAAGGAAACAGAGTAGCCTGATGTCAAGGCATGTCACTTTTTAATTTTGTCTCGGTAAGATACATAGTGGGACTATACATTATTAAAATGGATAGATAATAATTTTTAACAGTAGGTTGGATTTTAGTTTTTTACTTGTTTTTTTTTAAATAAGATTTTGTACTACCTCATGAGTAAAAGGGCTGGAATGTTTAGGTTAGAATTAGAATGTGTGTGTGTGTGTGTGTGTGTGTGTGTGTGTGTGTGTGTGTGTGTGTGCACGTGTGTGTGTGTAAAATTTCATATAACTAAAGTATATATATAGAAAAGCAATATAAATAAAGTGAAAAGAAAACTTATCTTAGCCATTGCATTTTATCTTCTGATGAACAAGGTAAATGTGAGGATTTTATTTTGCAGCAAGTAAAAATGTTGTTAGTTTTTTTAAATTATAAATTTAAGAGACACTTGTAAATATTCATCATGAGTAAATTATGTTGCTGAATTTAAAGATTTTTTATGCAGTTAATAGTTAAATTATTTTAATATGGGATTACTTTTGAAGACCTAATTTTGAAGCTAATTTTAAAGAGTTACATAAGAAATTAGCATATGTATTTCTGGCTATAAAAATTAGCTTCAAAATTATATCTTCAAAAGTTGATTGATAGGTTAGTATATATGGTATATATTTAAAATAATGGGAGGTTATGAGTTTGACCATTTTTTTTAAATTATAAAATTTTTTTTTTATAGTCATGTATGTTGGATTCTGAGGTGCAGTGGATATTGGTGCAGTGGATATTGGATATATTATTTAGTTGATGACCAAATTGGAAAAAATCACTTCAAAACACCATCATAAAATACACAACTCCTGTCAGCTTAAACAAAAAAAATAATCATCTAATATACAAAATTTAAAACGGCTAACCTCATCATCAAAAACAAAAATTCACCCATGAGATCCAAACTATAATGCATTAATATTATTTATGAATACACAGGTTCCTTGGAGAACTGCGTTCTTGACCCTAATTTTGTAAATAATTATATCCGCCATACAACTATGAAACTGATTTGAAGACTCACAGTGCATCCCACTGAACAAAGCTCAATTCGATCTCATTTAAACACAGATGGAGACCTACTAAACCCTATCTGGAACATACTTGTTGACAATACAAATATTATAGCAGCATCCACATGTAAAAAAATTAAAAATAATTTTTATTGATAAAAAAGAAAACCCCTACACTCAATAAGGTCAATCATGAACATGTTAACAACAATAGCATGGTCAGTATATAACACATACCACTACTCTACACCATACATATCACCATATACATTCTGTTACACATAAAATAACATTCATCCTTGAAAATGGCTAAAAGTATAGCTAAAAGTGTTCAGATAAACAAAACTTTGGACAGTTTTTATATAATTTATGTCTACAAAAGAAAAAAATCATAAGATCACTTGAAAACTTACACAAAAAACTTAACCATCACACCTTGTCTGCCATTTTTATAAAACTTGCAAAAATATATATATATATATATATATATTTATTATAAATTATATTTTACAACATGTACATAATTTTTTTATATATCCACTACAAACTGTACATTTGTTTCGACATTGAAACTTCAATGTCTCATCAGGCAGTGTGGACAGAAATGGAAAGCCTCTTTTCTTATATTTGGTCAGTTGTGTGTGGGATGTTGGTGGGGGTTGGTGATAAGGGAATAAGTCTTGTGGATTGACCGTTAGAATTTTGAAGAAAGTGGTGTGGGTAGTTAATATGGTTGATTAATGAGAGTCTTTGATTTCTAGACAGATTTAACATTAGCAGTTAGAATGTAATTTTTTATTATCTTGCGACTAGACTATATCCTTTGGATTTCTTAGAAGAGCCAGTAAGGGGTGGGATGCTTATTTTGTACAGAATGATTTTGTATTGAAGCAGAGTCTTTATAATTAATGTAAATTTGTATATTTAATCTTAATTTTGGATTTAAGAAATAGATTTTTCCTATTAAATTTTAAATTTTAATTAGAAACCAATTTTTTCTATTAAAGACTAGTTCCCTTATCACTAACCCCCACCAACATCCCGCACACAACTTACCAAATATAAGAAAAGAGGCTTTCCATTTCTGTCCACACCGCCTGATGAGACATTGAAGTTTCAATGTCGAAACAAATGTACTATTTGTAGTGGATATATAAAAATATTATGTACATGTTCTAAAATATAATTTATAATAAATATTCACATCTCTATATATTATATATCGAGCACTGTTTTAAATTAATGTTTTGGACGTTGTAAAAATTCTTTCTTCGTTCTGTATTAACTCGGATATTTATATATATAAATATATATATATATATATATATAGAGAGAGAGAGAGAGAGAAAGAAAGAAAGAAAGAAAGAAAGAAAGAGAGAGAATTAATATAAGTAAAAGGTGACAACTTAGTTGACTGATGTTATATTTCACATACTGACTCCAAAGTTTCATAGATGGACTTCATCAGGGGATATCAGCAATTTACTGCTTAGGCTTTTCATTTTTTATTTTTCATATGTCCTTACCATTGATACAGTTTTTTTCAGTGTGTGTGTGTGTGTGTGTGTGTGCTTGCTTGCTTGCATGTGTGTGTGTATGTGCTCAACAACTCATCTGCATGGATGTGCATACGTGTAAAGTGTCCTGATTATTTGTCTTTTTCATTGCATTGCATTTTATATTTCTCCATTTTACACTCACTCTTTAGTCAGATGCAAAAGCAATTGACACGATTCCAAAATGTGGGATGTTCCCCATTGATAAACTGATTTTATAAAATTTAAAATATTATCTCTGAAAGAATATTAATATCCATATTTAATCTTCAGTATAAGACATTACTTGTATGCACACAGACAGGGACACAGACACAGACACACACATACACAGATGCAGACACACACTTAGACACACAAACACACACAGACAGATGCCCAAAAACTTATAAACAGACATACAGACAAAGACACAGGCAAACAGATGCACAAATACAGATCAATCAGTTAAGTACCATCTGTGATATATGCTTGGGTGATCATGTCTCGAAAGAGACATGTCTGACAGGGCAGAAGATTTTCCCGCAGTATGTTGCCATTACTTTCTGTGGTAGACTGGTTGCCAACCAAGGCTAAAGAACCAAATTTGTTCTTCTATGTAAACCATAGCTGGAGGGAGACATGACAGAAAAATATCTTTTCCAAGGGTATTGGTGCGTAAGTGAATGCAATGAATTCAACTGGAATTTGAACTTAGCACTCCAATTTCCCATTTCAAGCCGATATCCACTGCACGACACCACAATGCAAATACGGATAGATACTGAGAAACACAGATGCAGAGACACAGACACACACAAACAGGCACAAAACAGATGCAGACACATACTCAGACACACACACATAGACACACACACATAGACACACACTCATACACACAGACACATGCAAACAGATACACAGATACACACGCACAGACACACAGATGTAAACATGCACTCAGACACAAACACAGATACACAAAACTGAATGTTGGTATCCGTAATTTTATAACTGAATTCAATGTCTGGAAATTTCATAGTTTTTTTTCAATTTTTGTTATTAATTAATTCAGAATTCAGTTTAAGTTCCCTAACCCTAATCCTTAGTGAGGATGTATGGGTGGTATAATCAGTAACGGCTCAGAATAAGAACTCAAAGAACAGATATTGAATTTCATGTCAACAAAAGTTAAGAAAGGACAAACCTAGTCACTATTTAGATGGGTGTCTATTTGGGAATACCAGCTATTGTAATCTTGATGTTCAATGTGCAGGTGGTGTAATGAATAATGACTCATTATGAGAACTCAAAGAACTGATTTCAAATTCCATGTAACATAAAGTTAAGCAATTTTAGACCTGGTCATAATGGCCAGATGGGTGACTACTTGGAAATACCAGGTGCTGTAACTTTGGATGTGCGATGTGCAGGTAGGGCAATGGATAATTGCTCAGGATGAAATATTGGTGAGCCAAGTCCGAATTCCAGTCAAATTCATTACATTCACTTACTTGCAAATACCTTTGGGAAAGGTATTAATCCATCTCTTTTTCCTCCAGATATTGATTGAATAGAAGGACAGATTGGGTTCTATAGTTTTGGTTGGCAACCAATCTACTGCAAAAAGAAATGGCAACCTACTTTGCAAAAATCCCCTGCCTAGTCAGTATCATGTGCATATCATGTAAGGCACTTAACTGACTGACTGATATATTGTGGGGTATTATGTCGAAAAGTTGAACATTGAGGGTCAATATTTACAAAACAGGTTGTATGCTAATGAATTAATCTGCTAAATACTCTATATGAGTGGATCAATAACTCCATAGTTTAACACAATTAATAGCTGAAATTTTATCCCAAATTTTCACTGTATTATGTTCAAACCATGTGTTTAATGAATAAACATTGGATCAGACAAAAAAGGTGATTCATGATGAAAAAAAAATGTTTATTATGTGAAATAATTTCTTTTATCATTAGGTTATGAAGTTATTGATATATCTATACATCGATCAGAAATATGCTACATGTGAATTTTGATAACTCATTAGTGTTGTTGCTTTCTTTGCAGTCCAAGACACTGGTTCTAATGGTCAGAAACTAAGTGAAACAAATAGTGACCGACTAATGCGTGGCCACTCCAGTAGTTTTGGACTTCACAGTCCTGACCAGCTACCCTGTGAGATGCTCCAAGCAGTTTGTAACAGTGAATGTGAATCCAGTTTATGCTTTGACCTGGACATCATAGGTAAGTCATGAATTGAGACAGGTTTTTCTCTCATCATAGTGCTTCAAAAATCACGTCATCATCCGTCTCCTTCAATCCTGTTGTTTTATCATTCTTATTGTAATTTTCTCTGTTTCTTTCACCCTCAGAAACACCCTTGCATCTTTGAGGCTTTACTACTTTGCTTGGGATGAAACCATAAAAAAAAATTTTTTAATTCTTCAAGAATTTAAATGCAACATCAATTGTCATTTTCTGTTTTCTTGAAATCTGTTTCT
The DNA here is from genome assembly GCA_037127315.1 of Ascarosepion bandense. NCBI lineage: Eukaryota > Metazoa > Mollusca > Cephalopoda > Sepiida > Sepiidae > Ascarosepion > Ascarosepion bandense. The sequence goes on from JBBBDQ010002059.1 coordinate 173,261, forward strand.
TTATTGTCCTTTTATTTTTTTCAATAAGATTTTTTCAGTTTCTTTCACAATTAGTAACCCCTTGCATCTTTGGGGCTTTATTACCTTGCTTTGGATGAAACCATAAAAAAAGAAATTAAAAACTATTTAAAAATTTAAATGCAATATAAATTGTCATTTTCTGTTTTCTTGAAATCGGTTTTTTATTGTCCTTTTTCTTCACAATTAGTAACCCCTTACATCTTTGGGACTTTATTAACTTTTTTGGAATGAAATAAAATGTGCTTCAAGAATTTAAATGCAAACAACAATTGTTATTTTCTATCTTTCTGAACTCTGTTCTTTTATTGTTCATTTTGCTCAATAACATTTTCTCAGTACAATTAAAAAAGAATAACATGGACAAAAATTCATCATATTGTTAATGTAACTCATCTTATGCACATATTGAAATGACAAGATAAAGAGGATATATTTAAAAATATCTCTTGTTTATTCTTTGCATCAACTTTTGTTTTGGAACAGTCTTTGAGGTTGAGAAAGTGTTTTGGTTTACAGAAAAAAATTACTTGCATATAATTGGTTGAAAGAAATTGACAAACAAAAGGAGGAACAAAATATGATGTAAATGTTCAAGGATATTTCCTGAAAGAGTGAGTTTAAGGGCTCTTCTTATGATAGTCCCTATAAAAAGAAGGAAAGAACATGGGTGAAGTTATTCTGGTTTTGAGTAAAGTAGATGAATTTTTCTTTCTCCTGATGAGATTGTTTTTTATTAAGTCAAAATTATGGTCAGATGTATTATGGCAACCACCGATGGGTTTAAAGTGTTGTTATACAGCATATCTCTGCAATGTTCATATATACATATGATATATCTGCATATCTTGAAATCTTAACCAATGTCCAAAATCTAAAAATAAAACACAGTATTTTGCAGCAATCCAAATTTAATTGAAGTCAATGCTTTCTCCTCCTGCAGTAGAATGTACAGCTGAAGAATTTTCACCATTGTACATTTTCATGAGCTGATGTAAATCCAAAAGTGGCCCAGGCTTGCTGGAGAATGAGTGATTTTATCTTCTCTAGAATGATTTCCAACCGATATCAAACCCAGTTTGTCCTGTTATTTAACCAATAACTGGGACAAAAAAGATAATTCATATCTTTGTTCATAGTGAATGTAAAAATCCCAGCTTGAATTTGAACTTGGCTCACTGATCTTTCATTCTGAGCTGCAATCCATTGCACCACCTGCACACCCACAATCCTTGTTTCTCATTCCATTTTTACTCTTTTCAGACTTGACTCTGATTCCTCCCATTGAAGTTGTAGATGAAGAAGTTAGAAGAGGACTTTGTAGCAGTGGGACCAGTGCCCCACCCCCAGGATTTTCTGATGATGAGGTTGAAGAGTCAGCCCACCGTCGCCAGTGCAAAAACCATCACTACCATCACCATCATCATCATCATCATCATCAACAGAAACTGATTCAGCCAGTGTCATTGGGACCAGATGAAGCCAGTGTCAAACTGTTATCAAGTCCTAGTTCTGGTAAGATTCTTTGGCATTATAAATCTACATTTATACATTTATACAGGGCTTCTAATACAGGGCCTTCTCACTCCTGTTGGAGAAACCTCTCCCTGATTGACTATGTCTTCAAGGGGTGTAGTTACACCAGGCCAATTTGCAGGTTTGTGAGGCTATTTTACCCAAAGTTAGCGGTTTGGAATTTAAAGTTGTTCTTATCCTAGACTCATCGCCAACCAAGGCTATAGAACTCAATCTATGCTGCTATTTACCCATAGCTGGGGGAGAAAAGATGGATTCATATATTTTCCAAATATATTTGTAATTGAATATAACAAACTGGATGAGAATTCAAACTCTGGTCATCAATTCCTCAGAGTCACTATTCATTACTTCACTGTGCCTCAAATTATATATATATATATATATATATATATATATAATTTGCCTTAATTGTCATGTGTCTTCATACATAATTCTTTAAAATATAGGCACCTTCCACCCCACTATAATCATCCAATATGATGTCATTTTTTTATTTTTTATCTTTAATTTATTTTGTTATTTGACATCTCCTTGTCAATAAATATATATCACCAAGTATATTTATCACATCTTGCTTCCTGATGATGCTTTATTGATTACTGAAACTTGAGAGCTTTTGAGTTGCAGTATGCTATTATTATAATAATAATAACTATATATATATATATATATACAGTAAGTAACCTGTTGTAACCAGCATTCCTCACCTTTTCCTTTACTAACCCTTGCTCCCAAACAACAATTTTTCTCCATTCTTAGGTTGACTGGGGTTGATAATACATTTCTTCAACTGACATGTTGAAATAGATATCCCTGCTAAATGTGATCTAAATTTACAGATAAATAAATAAATATCTGCTCTCTAAATTAAATTTACATTAAGCTCTCTGTTGGATCAGTTTTAATATTTAAATGATATTACTAGGATCCTCTCGGATTATTTACCAATCTTATCCTGGATGTTTTACTTATATATATATATATATATATATATATATATATACTAGCAGTGTTGCTTGGGTGTAATGAAAGCTTTAAAACTAATCCATGGTCCTGGAGCTCAGACTTTTTGGACATTGGCACGAAAGACTAAAAAGCAATAGTTGTTTCCAGTTAAAGCAAAACCGTAGACTGAAAGAAAAATGAATGAATGTAAGTCAAATTTTGGTTTCCTGGTATTGATATCAAATAAGATTTTTTTTGTCGTAAAATGAATTTTGAAGGCTAAATATGTCCTGTAAATGGCATCATGGCTGAGACTAAGAACTACAATTATACCTACTTAGAGCCAAACCCGAAGCAAAAACTAAAATAAAAGGGATGAAAAAATACAGACATACAGGCAGATAAACAAACACACACACAAACATCTTGCCTTTTATATATATATATATATATATATATATATATTATCAATTTTCAGCACTATTGTAAGAACTGAAACCTTGAAACTTCTGAATATCATTTCTTATGACTTTGTCTATGAGTGTATCAAATTTGATTAAAATCGAACCACTCCTTCTATAACCCGATTTTTTCGATTATCGATTTTTGATATTTATCAGGGGTTCCTCGACACAAAACCTAGCTAAGAACACTCACAGACGCTTATAGTACAACTGTGTAAATTTTGAAGAAAATCGGTTCAGCTGTTTCGGAGTCTATAGGTAACGGACACACACACACACACACACACACACACACACACACACACACACACACACACAAAGTTCCATTTATAAATAAGTTTAGATTTAGATAGATAGATAGATAGATAGATAGATAGATAGATATGGATGAATTCTCCCACAGAGAATGATAGATGAGAGTTCAGGAAATTCTGTGTCTTTACTGAATAAACTGCACTCATGTATAGTTTAAAATGATCAATTGCCTTGGTCCTGCAATACATGTTCTTTCCATCATGTGCCATATGTCCTGTACTGATGCACTGTTTACCACATGTCAAATGATGCTACATTCACAGGCATTTTCAAAAAATATTTTTTTATCTCCTACTTGTATGGCGGTCATTGATTCTGATAAGAAAGTCGTCCACCTTTTGCTAATCCTCTCCAGGCTGGCCTGAATTCAGAGTTTTCTTTGAAAAAAGAAAGAAAAAGAGTGACTTTTAAAAATGTTATTAATGATTACTCTTAAATTCTTACTTCAAACCAAAAGTTTTTAATTTTACCAGCTATTTTTTTTTTATATTGGATTTATATTGGATTTATATTGGATTTTTTATATTGAATTTACATTTAAAACAATGCTGAGAAAATTTAAAAACATTTGATTTAAGTAAGAATTATAAGAATAAATATTAGTGACTTTTTAAAAAATCACCCTTTTTTTTTTTTTTTTTTTTAAGAAAAATCCAACTTAAGGAAAAAGTAATAAGATTCATTATTTAAACCCATAGACAAATTTCACTCTTTCATTTTTAGATCTGATGAAGCCTTGAATGGCGAAATACATTATCTATTTTCTATCAAGTCAATTTTCATGAAATGTTTTCACTTGTCTAATTTGAAGTTTTGTTGAGATTTCTATATCCTAATTTAATAACACACATGCAGACACACACACACACACACACACACACACTAGACAGTTATAGGTCAGATTTAAATAAGCTTTAAATGTTACCAGTTAACAGTTGTATTAGAAAGTGCTCAATACATGAAGCCATAATGAAGGTAATGAAGCCATAACATGTAGAGCTTTTAGATAATTTGAGTTGGAGAGATCATCTGATTAAACTACCATGGTTTTGACTTTTTTACTTTTGTCAGGCAATATATTTATGCTCTCACATGCTGATTCAGCAAGATGGTGAAATGGTAAACTTTAAAAACAGTATCTACTCATGCATTTATGCATCGTTCAATCAGTAATGAATTTGAACACTCTCAGCTACTGGAGTGTGTTTACATTGTATATAAAATGCTAAAGTCCACCTTTCTCTACCAAGCACCTATAGCTCAGAGGTAGAATCACTAACTGATGTCCATTTGGTTGAGTTTCAATCCTTGCTAGAAGCAGATGTCTAACTGTACTGATGAGCTGTGATACAGCAAAACAGGACTGTCTGTGGATGACTATTAATGTTTTCGCACAAATGAGCACTATGGAAAAATGATAGACTTAAAAAGCAGTAGCTACTCACGCATTTATGCATCATTCATTCAGTAATTTCTTTATAAAAATTCTCAAATGGCAGACATAATATGATTTGGTTTACATGGCATCAGTGCTTTCATTCTAGTTCCAGATCATAGTTCCTGGTTTATGACAAATACCAAAAAAAAAAAATGCATGTTAGATTGAAGCAGTATAATCAATGTATTGTTTAGTTTTCAATTTATGGCATTAATGAAGTGTGTATATTACGAGGAATTTAACCAGCTTCTTGTCACTTGTTCCCTGATTTGCAGATGTTTACAAAGTTTCTTTTACAAAAGAAGATACAGGTTCAGAACCTAATTTCTTAATAAAGACTCTCAAATGCACAGGCTGGTAGACATAATTTAATTTAGATTATACAAGGCATCAGTGCTTTCATTTCAGTTCCACATTATAGTTTCTGGTTTGTGGTAAATACCAAAATAATGTAGTTATAGATTGAAGCAATATAATCAACATATATTGTTTGGTTTCCAATTTATGCCATTAATAAAGTCTGTATATTACGAGAAATTTAACCAGCTTCTTGTCACTTCTTCCATTATTTGCAGATGTCTACAATGTGACTGCAGAGATTCACTCACCTTCTCCCCCCTTTTGCATGGACAATCATAACGACAGGCAGAGGACGAAGGGTACAAGATTTGCAAAAGTTGTCGAAGGGGAAGATGATGATATCAGTGGAAGTGGGGACAGTGGTCACAGATCGGAAAATCTCTCCTGTAGCCTGGACATCCCACCATCAAGACGGAGTAAGGCAAGGGCCAAGAGGTGCCAACAGATGGTCAGGTCAGCCAGTGCAGAGCACTGCCCAAGTATTTTAGATGAAGACATTGACACTTTGATAGCAAAATTGATTGTGCCACCACCTCCTAGTATGGATGATGACATATCTTGTCACATACAGGTAAGTATTTTTATGCTATTGTTCACCTAATAGAAGACCCAAGAGCCACTCAAAGTAGAGAGTTACTTAATGAGGCTGTTGTAAGGGCATAAGAGGAGAAAGTATGCAAGTAAAGCTTGAATAGCCTATTGTTCTTTTGGCATTTCATATTTTATGCTTTATAAGCTTTAAATAGTAATGGCTATTTTATAACTGCATTCTTTGTAAGTCTTATATATATATATATATATATATATATATATATATATATATAGTACTGTGCAAAAGTATTAGGACAAGAACTATTTTGACAATGAGGTATCAATATCAACTACTGGTAGTGTGCAAAAGTATTAGAACAGGAGTGATTTTTCTAAAAACCTCACTGAAATTCAAATACAGGGTGAAAAGCCAAATAAATTTCTAATAAATATTGATTATTTAACTAAAAAGGAAGTGAAAGGAAGACTTTGGAATTTGAACTGGCATTCACAAAGCCCTGATCTCAATCCTATTGAACATTTACGGAATATTTTGGATAAAAAATTGATAAATCTAATGTAACTTTGCAAGACACACTTTGGAAACAAATACAAGCTGCTTGGCAGGAGATACCATTAGATACATTGAAGAAGCTTGTGATGTCAATGCCTGACAGAATGAAGGCTGTGATCAAAGCAAAATACTATTATACTAAATATTAAATTTATTTTGGAACAAGTATTTTTTTCTTGTTAAAGCATTTGTTGAGTAAAACAAATAAAATTAATTAAATTGTTTATTTTCTGTCAATATGCCTCATAAAAAATAAAATAGTTTTTTTCCTCATACTTTTGCACAGTACTATATATATATATATATATATATATATATATATATATATATATATATGATAGAATAAATAAAGAACAAGGTAGAAAACGTGGTGTCTCAATCTAACATGTTTCACGGTTAGCAAAGCTTCTTCAGAGATCTGATAAAGATGAGAAATGTAAAACAGTATATTGGAATGTTGTTTGAGGTTAATTCTGATGGTGAGAAATGTAACCATTGTTTTAATGTACATGACACATGCATTATTACATACACATACATATAAATGGAAAAGCGTTCATATACATACACACACTTAATTTTTTTTTATACATAGATTTAAAAATAATCGTTTATTGCTTTAATACATGTGACACATGTATTAAAGCAATAAGAATCATCATAAAAATCATCAGATTTAGGAAAAAATAGTAAACGCTCTAAAATCCATTGGATTCAAAATAGAAATAAAAGCAGGTAAATAAAACAGTAAACTTCTTAGATGTCACCCTCAAATTGAACAAAAACACATATGAACCATACAGAAAAGATAATGACGATCCAACTTACGTACACACATCCTCCAACCACCCACCTTCAATCATCAAACAAATACCCATATCAATCAGCTGCAGACTATCTGAAAATTCATCTAAGATACAGATTTTCAATAACAAAAGAACACCATACGACGAAGTACTAAAGAAATGTGCATACAAACAACAACTACAATATACACCTCCACAACAAAAAAGCAAAAACAGAAAAAGAAATATCATCTGGTTCAATCCACCATACAACAAAGCCATCAAAACAAACATAGGTAAGACATTCCTGAATTTATTAGAAAAACACTTCCCGGTGACAAACCGATTAGCAAAAATATTCAACAAAAACCACGTCAAAATTAGTTACAGCTGCACAAAAAATATTACACATATAATAAAAAGCCGCAACAAAAAATTAACAAACTACAATAATGCAATCGAAGAAGCTCAATGCAACGGCAGAAACGGAACTACATGCCCACTCCAGAGAAATTGCCAGCAAACAAATATAGTATATAAAGCCAAGGTAAGTGCAAACAACAACACAATGTACTACATCAGTCCCACTGAGGGACCATTTAAGAAAAGAAATAACAACCACAATCTTTCATTCTCCAACAGAAAATACTTGAACAGCACTACACTATCAACATACGTATGGCGTCTAAAAGACAGAAATATTTCACCAACAATAAGCTGGGAAATACTGAAAAAAGCACCTGCTTACAACAACATTACAAAAAAATGCCTACTTTGCCTACAAGAGAAAGTAGCAATTATATCACATACCCCACAAAAGAACTTACTAAACACGAGATCAGAACTAATTTCCAAATGCAGGCATGAAAATAAATACCTATTATCACAATTTATACCAAACGGATAAAAAAAAAAATGAATCACACGTCTCTGCCATAATAAAATTAATAATTAACAAACACTAACAAGCATTACAAATTAGAATTTCCACCATGTAAATATACGCAACCACAAAAAAAAAATAATAATAATAAAACAAGCCAATAACCGACTTTAAAACAAAAAATAACAATACAGCCTTAAATAAAATAATAGCAATTCTTACCTACCATAGTTTCACACAGAACCCATCAAAAGTACATATGTATGTACGTACGAGAAATCGACAACTATTCGCGCGTTGACATCACTACACACCATTCGATTATGCCAACCGAATGAGTGTGTATGTGTGCCATTGCACACATATGCATATATATACCGAACCCCGCACGATTCGCATATGTATGTTTATGCAAACCTCAGTGACTGAACGCGTGTACGTGTGTGTGTGTGTGTGTGTGTGTGTGTGTGTCCTTGAGCGCGTTGATGGGTGTACAAATGTATATATATATGCCTGTGTCTGTCGTGACGACAGATTTTTTCCCCCACTTCCACAAAAATACACGAATATAACCAATTGTTTTTTAAAAAAATTAATCAGTTTGTCTGACGATCGCAAAAGCGTGAAACCCAGGGTTACAAACTCACACCTATCTATATGAATATAATCATATATAAATGTTTTCATTTTTAAATCGATCTCTGAAGAAGCTTTAATAAGAGTGAAACATGTTAAATTGAGGTACATTTCCTACCTTGTTCTTTATTTATTTTATCATCTTGTCAAATTCTGGTCAATATATTCAACTAATATATATATATATATATATATATATATATAAGAAAAAGTGTGAGAAGCCATGAAAGTTTTGTTTAAAGTGTAGATTTATTGTTGCCATTATTATTATTACTTGCTTTTCGTATGATATATTAAGCGTCCATAATGGTATTTGTGTCGCTACATGTGTTTTGAGTCTAAAGTTGACTCTCTTCAAGTGAATAAACATGCGAGTGTGAAAAAAAAATCAACATGCACGCACTCATATGAACTTTCTGATGTACTTACCACTTGACATATCTATTTATACATGATACCTTGGCCATCAGATAAACAAAAGGGTCCTGATATGCGATGTCAAAAGTTTACTCACCTGAAGAGAGTCAATTTTAAACTCAAAACAGGTGTAGTGACATAAACACCATTATGGATACTTAATATATCATACGAAAAGCAAGTAATAATAATAATAATAGCAACAATAAATCTACACTTTAAACAAAACGTTCATGGCTTCTTGCACTTATACCAATTTCTCTTGTTGAAACAATCACTATTTCTGTTTTTAATATATATATATAAATATATATATTTCAGAGAGTTGAGAATCCATGTTTGGTCATTAAATCAGATTTTGTTAAAGTGGGGGGGCAAAAATTAAGGAAAATCCTTTTAGAATCAGAAAGAAACAGTTTAACATTTCTGGGATACATGATGAGGAAAGTGGGCTTGAATAACTGGACACTCACATGACAAAGGCAAGAGTGAAACAGTAACTTATCTAATGAGGAAAGTGTGCTCAGAGAAATGGATATTCACAGGACATCTTAAAGGCAAGAAAATAACTTACCTAACAAGATTGTGTAAATTTATTGAACACATAATGAGGAAAGTGGGCTTGGAGAATGAGACATTTCCCAGATATAATGAAAGCAAGCATTAAAACAAAACAGTAGCTTACCTAACAAGCTTGTGTAAATGGATGACATTGTAGCTAAGAAACTAGGAAGGGTAGCAAGGTGAGAAACTTTACTTAGAGTTACAAAGCGAAGGAAGTTGTGGAGAGCCATGATCGCCCATATCCTCAAACTAACAAATAGACTGAGCATTTCTGAATTTTCAAAATACACAAGAAAAGAAAAATGTGTGTTATCAATTTTTTATGTTTACAATGTTTTCTTGATTTTTTTAAATCATATTATCCATTTATTTTTGTAATAATATAATTCCTTTATCTTAGAATCTCTGATGTTGTTCAGTCTATTTAAGGGAATAACGAAGGGAAGCCTTAATTCAATTTATAAATGGTAGTCATTCCTTAGGTAATTTCAAATCAATAAACATGTCAGTTCTTCTTTTAAAATACTAATATCACTGATCTGGTCTCTATTTCTGTATTACCTCTTTTAAGGCATGAACTTAGCACTTCCCAACAGAAGAAAGACATATTTTTTATTTATTTAATTTTTTAATCATATCAGCCCAAGAAAGGTGGGACCACCACTAGTTTGCAGAGGTTTACAGAGAGAGGGGGAGAGTAAGAGAAGGATAGAGATAGGGAGAGTAAGAGAGGGAGAGAGAGAGAAAAAATGGTACAGAGGCTGTTGAAGAAAAAATAAAAGATGGATGGAATTTGGGGAGATAGTAGATGAAAATTGGCATTGTATTTAAACTTTTATAGGTTGTAGCTATCAAGGAAGCAAGTAAAGGGTAGAGAGGTACACAGGTGTAAAGTTTGAGAAAAGAAACTGTTAAAATAAAAGACATGGTTGCATTTAACTATTTCAATGGTAACAGGATTAGGCCTAGATGTCAATCTAGTAGCACGTGTAAATTTGTGCGGTTGAGGAGCAAACAAAAGAAGCTCATCAGAGCAGTAAACATGAAAAATTTTATAGAAAAGACAGTGGGAAGCCACATTACATTGGTGAGAAAGTGAGTGAAGTTGAGATGCCAAGTCAAGATTTATTACTTTGCAAATTCTTCTTTGGATTTTTTCAAGTACCTTGAGATATATTATTGGGAATTCCCCAATTTTAATAGGTAACAATATTGTGATGCTGACAAGAAGAAAGGAACACAACTCAGATGAAAATGTTACAAAAACTTGTATTTACAGGAGAAGAGAGAAAAAGAAGAAAGGATAGTCTCTTGCAAACAGTTGGGTTTACGGAACTTATCCGAAAGATGCGTCCTTTTAACAGTTTATACTTCCTGTGTCGAAGAAGTAGAGCCATGACTTCTGTGCTTCAGTTACTGTCTAATCCCCTCACGTATCCTGGGTCTAGATGAACGAGTTCAGATGGGGATGTCTTGTCTGTAAGGTCCCAACAAGCAAAAGAGAAATGGAGTTTCTAAACCCGCTCACGTGGGGAATTTGTTGAAAATCTAAAAAAGGTAGCCCATGATTGGTTGTTTTTCATCCAATCATGGGGCACCCAGTTAGCAACTCCATAATAATTTCAATATTATAGCAGAAGTACCTAACCAGATATAGCAACAGTATTCAATGCATTGATGAATGGTAGATTAATAAATGGGCAAGATGGATTTTTAGCCTGCCATAATGACCCAACCTTCCAAGCAGTAGTTACTGCAATAGATCCAATATATTCGTTTCACTTCAGGTTTATTGAAAAAGTGAGATCATAGAGGCACAGTGTGTTGCTCTGAAAGAGACTTACATTAACTATGCTGATGGCTGGAATGAAAGTTTTTCTATGGTTGTTAAAGGAGAGCTGTTTTAGGTTTTTTTTGGAGGCATTAGAGTTTATGAGCTATTTCCTAATCCCTTCGATTTGTAACTCTAAGTAAAGTTTGCTACCCTTCCTAGTTCCTTAGCTACAATGTCATCCATTTACACAAAGCTCGTTAGGTAAGCTACTGTTTTGCTTTAATGCTTGCTTTCATTATATCTGGGAAATGTCTCATTCTCCAAGCCCACTTTCCTCATTATGTGTTCAATAAATTTACACAATGTTGTTAGGTAAGTTATTTTCTGTTACTTTCTTGCCTTTAAGATGTTCTGTGAATATCCATTTCTCTGAGCACACTTTCCTCATTAGATAAGTTACTGTTTCACTCTTGCCTTTGTCATGTGAGTGTCCAGTTCTTCAAGCCCACTTTCCTCATCATGTATCACAGAAATGTTAAACTGTCTCTTTCTGATTCTGAAAGGATTTTCCTTAATTTTTGACCCCCCCCTTTAACAAAATTTGATTTAATGACCAAACATGGATTCTCAACTCCCTGAAATATATATATTTATATATATATTAAAAACAGAAATAGTGACTGTTTCAACAAGAGAAATTGGTATAAGTGCAAGAAGCCGTGAACCAAACCATGGATTATCAACTCCCTGATATATATATATATATATATATATATTAAATGGTTTTTTTGTAAGAGCAGCAGCCAGGTTTTCTTTGTCAGCCTTGGCAGATTAATAAGATTGTGTAAATTTCTTCGATACATAATGAAGAAAATGGGCTTAAAGAATTGGACCCTCACAGGACATATTGAAAGCATGAGCGATAGAGCAAGTAACTTACCTTATAACGTTATGTACATGGATGACATTGAAGCAAAGGGACTAGGGAGGATAGTGATATGACAAACCTTACATAGAGCTACAAAGCATAAGACGTCGAGAGCCATGATCGTCCATGTCCTGAAGGCACATGGCCCCTAGAAGAAGACGAGCATGGCAATGAAAAGGAAGGTGAGGGAAAACGTATTGGATGTGTGTGTCTTATTAACCACTGTCTATGGTATCTTTGGATTTATGAAATATTTCCTTTGAGTATTTCTGAATTTTCAAAATGCAGAAGAGAAGAAAAATGTTCATTAACAATTTTTGGGGGTTTTCAATGTTTATAGCAGCAACAGAAAAATGAATTCTTGTAATAATTCCATGTTATTTATTTTGTGTTCGTCTTTAGAATTATCCTTTGTTTCCCAACTGTAAAATTGTAATCTTTGTCTTGTTTTTATGTTTGTTTTTTTACTATCACCTTTGTTGATGTCAGTTATTAACACGTTCACTGCTGGATTGTTATAGCATTATAGCCTGGCTGTACTGGCCTATCTTGGGAAAAACAGAAAATGGCTATTACTAAAAAATAAATGACTGTAAACATGTTGATGGCAATTTTTCATAGATTTTAGTTTCAGTTATGTAGTCTGCAGGACAGATGAAGCTAAATGACACCCCAAAAACACAATGTCATAAATATACATTACTGACCATAATTATTAGACAACCCTAGTGTTTTAAAAATACTATTTTTTATTTCTAAGTGAATAGTTGTAAATGAAAATAGATTGCTCGGATTTTATGAAAGCTATAAAACTAATCCATGGTCCTGGACTCTTTGGACATTGGCATGAAAGACTAAAAAGCAATAGTTGTTTCCAGTTAAAGTGAAACCGTAGACTGAAAGAAAAATGAATGGATGTAAGTCAAATTTTGATTTTCTGGTATTGATATCAATTTTTTTTTTTGTTGTTAACTGAATTTTGAAGGCTAAATAAGTCCTCTGAGTAAATGGTATCATGGCTGAGACTAAGAACTACAATTATACCTACTTAGAGCCAAACCCGAAGCAAAAACTAAAATAAGAGCTGAAAAAATACAGACATACAGGCAGATAAACAGACACTAACACAAACATCTTGCCTTTTATATATATATATATATATATATATATATATATATATATTATTGATTTTCTGCACTATCGTTTTTTATGTCTTTGTCTATGAGTATATCAAATTTGATTAAAATCAGATCACACCTTCTATAACCCAATTTTTTTGATTATCAATTTTCAATATTTATCGGACGTACCTCGACACAAAACATAACTAAGAACATTCGCAGATGCTTTAAGTACAACTGTGTAAATTTTCAAGAAAATCAGTTCTGCCATTTCGGAGTCTATAGATAATGGACACACACACACTCACACACATACACACGCACACATAGACAAAGTTCCATTTATAAATAAGTTTAGATTACCTATATTGCAGTTTCATCAATGAAAGAATGAAGAAACCTTAGGGTGATTCAGATGAGTTCATCTTTGCTTCCTTGCCTTGTAAAATTTTGCAAAGTAATTAGAACAAAAGAACCATTCTATTTTCATTTAGAATTATCCACTTGGCAATAAATATTAAAAATAGTATGAAATACATCATTTTTTTTAAAACTGGGGTAGCCTAATAATTATGGCCAGTAGTGTATGCCACAAGTCATATTGTATGCTACTGTATGAAAATACAGTATGACTGCCTTAATATGGCACCCCTGGGACCAGGCCATTGCCAGATTACAGTAAATGCCAGACAAGAGAAATTGCCTTAAAAAACCCAATATAAACATAATCTTGGCACATATATTTTGCTGTGTTATCAAAGTTAGAAAAAGCTTTAAACAGGAAATAAAAGTATCATTAATGCTTTCAAACAAAGTGTTTTATTGTTTCATGCAATACCATATTAAAGAGGTTGGACTGTAACACTAAGAATTAATTTGTAACACAAATGACCAACATTTAGCAGGATCTTGAACATGTATATATATACACTGTTAGCAAGCAATGTATCTGTTATGTCGTGAGTAAGAATAAATAACTCAACAACAGGAATAGGTTAATTGTTGTATTCCGTGAAAATAGTATTTACAAAGGTTATTAATATCCAATACAAAAATATGGGTTAATCGTCTCAACCGTCGTAAGACATAGTATGAGCAATGGGTACATCCGGGTTGTCACCGGAAGTCTACAACTGACTTGTCGATTGGCTGCTCGGCACACTCTCTACGTAGATGCCACCATTACTTTACATAGTAATGGAATAGTCCATTATAGCCGAATAGGCACGGGTGTCCCAACAGTATCATAAAGAAATAAGTACATCTTGAAAATGGATACATACATTGGTAACAGGTAATGTAAGTTTTAAAAAGTTATATAAGAATATCTTGAAAAATATATATATACATCAACAACAGGCAATGTAAGTTTCATAAAGATGTATAAGAATGCCTTATATATATATCTATATATATATATGAAATTATTTGTTTGAACATTATTTGTAGTTGATACTCATAGTTGAGTAGATATTTTTTTTGAATCAAACAGTATATTTATATATTTATTTCTTCCGGCCTAATTATTTACAATAAATTTTGTACAAAAATGTGCGTCATTCATACAAAATTTATCATTATTAAAAATAAATAATATAAATAAATAAAATCGTAAATGATATAAATAAATAAATAATCGTAAATAACATATATAAATATACTGTTTAATAAAAAATAGAATATCTACTCAAATATGAGTATCAACTAAAAATAATGTTCTAACAAATATTTTCAGGATGTTTGTTGTTAATTTCGTTAATCTTCGGGATTTTTCATAACATGCATACATATATATATATATATATATATATATCAGCATGCAGTGTGGGTATAGAATAATCCAAAGGAGTATCCTGTACATACAGTGGTAGGATAACTCTCTAAGAAAGCTCTAAATATATATCTATATAAATACATATAGAGCAAATATAAGAAAAATTATTTTGTATAAAATCCTTTGTATAATAAAGATGGAAGCTGGTGATGGTTCTCCTGAAATACTTCCGATTTACCTATGAAATAACATGTCTGCTTTAATTTTTCATTTATATATATATATATATATATATATATATATATATATATATATATATATATATTATCCTACATCTATGGCATGACTCAGAGTTTCATGCATTATGCAATCATCAAGTGCATATTTCAAACTGATTGTTTAATACATTTGAATTTAAGTTCACTTGATGTTCATGGGAATTAAATCTTATAAAGTTAAAGTTAAGTTACTGATTTTTTGATAACAAGGTTGAAAATTTAGTTATTCTAAGGTTACATGTAGAGAAAAATTAAAATTTAAAATTTAAAAAACTAATAAAATGCAGAGAGAAGAAATGAAAGGGGCATAAATCATGAAACATAAAAATTTAAATATTAAAATATTGCATGTAGATAAAAAAAATTAAAATTTTGAAATTTTAAATAAAATAAAATCAAATCAAAATGAAACTAAAAATTAAGAATCAAAAATTAAAAGTTAAACAGTGTAGGGGGCAAAATTTATAATTGTTAAAAGTAATATTGTGGGGGAGAAAGAAAGAAAGAAAGAAAGAAAGAAAGAAAGAGGGAAAGAAAGGGACAAACATACAGAGAAATCTATATCAATCTGGGTCTAACAATTTAAGTAAGTACTTTTTTTCTATGTGATCATTAAATCATTTTTTTTTATTAAGCAAATGAAACCTGCATATATATATATATATGCTAAAAGTGTAACTGAAAGAACTTGGATAAACAAAACATTTGGACAATTTTTATATAATTTATATCCTCAGAAGAAAAAGATTGTAAGATCACATGAAAAATTGCATAAAAACTTGACCATCACACCTTGTCTGTCATTTTCAATGAAACCTACATTAAAAAAGAGATTGCTGCCTAAATGTAGAATATATATACAAATAAGATGTTTAGAATGGCTCATAATTAAACATTATAGACATTCATTGTCTCTTATATTTAACAATATATGTTTAGAAAATTATCTGCTGCCTTGATACACTATAGCGCTCTAGCTATTGGGCATGTATAATGATATGCGCTAAAAAGTCTGCCTACTTCCACCGAACGCCCATAGCCCATGGGTAGAGTCACCAACTGACGCCATTTCGGTCGGGTTTCGATCCTGGGTAAAAAAGCAATCGGAGTCCAACCGTACTGATGAGCTGTGATACGGCGAAACAGATCTGTCTGCAGATGACAATATATATATATATATATATATATATATATATATATATATGAGTATAGGGTATATATGGATGGAATAATATTCCTTATCCAAAGAAACACTATTCTTAAAAATGTGCTCAATACAAAGTAGAGCTAATAATATTTATTCAGAAATTATAACATGGATATGTTATAATATCATTACAAAAGTAGCTATTTTGTTTCGACACTTCTTGTATCTTGCTAAATGATGTGGTTTATTTCAAATTGAAGGGTTTTAAAAGGTTAAAAACAAGCAAAACCCCTTTAATCAGGGAGGCATTGTTGTATGTACAAAGTGGACCAATCAGAGTAAAGCAACATCTAATTTGGAGAATATGTGAGCAGACTTAAAAATAATCTTGGTGGGCATTAGTATTAATATTTGATTAAATTGAGATCAGCATTACTAAATAACTATTAGATCTACTTTATTATTGTTGCGAAATTAAAAAAAAACATTTCTAAGTTTAACAATTTATTAAATTTAGAAAGTTATTCATATATTAAACAAGGAAGAGAAAGAACGCACACATAAATAAACCAACAAATACGCATACACACACACACACACACACACACATATATACACACATACATTGTGAAAATTAAACATTCCTATAATTCTACATACATACATAAAACAATCTATATATCTAGTTAAAAGTAAAATAAAATTCATATATAATTCAAATATAGTTGTAAGATATGCTATATTTTTTAAGATAGATAGATAGACAGATAGATAAAGCTAATCTATTATAAAAAAATAACCTTCCCATGAGAACATTTATTTTTCAAATATAATGAAAGGTACAGTTGCAGCTTTAGTCATATATGACTCCATTATTCATACTATATCTTCTTAAAACTGTATATACAAAAATAATTTTAGCACTTATCTGTATTTTAATTTCACACCATGATACTATCCTTGTCTCTATATGCTCGTTTCTATCTCTCTCTGTCTTGAAATAATTTAGAACAAAATCATGTTTGAAATTACTGTTTTTACAGTGCCCTCCAGAAAGTAGAGGAGGAATGGTTAAATTTCTGTGAGTATTTGTTTGTGCATGTCTCAGTGTAAATGTAACTGTCCATTTTATGTCAGCGTCTTCATGTAACATTTTGTGTGTCCAACTTGTTGTGTGTAAATATGTATACTTATATATATGTATGTATATATGGATGTATGTGTGTAAATTATTTTCAGAGTGTATTTATAAAGGAACAAAATAAATAAAACGTATAAGAAAAACTATTAATTATTTTCAACATAAGAATGAATAGTTTTATCTTGGATTATAAAAATGTTGAACACTTGTATAACTGGGCTAAGAACAGTTTTTACTATTTCTTGTTTTTTTCTATGTATAGATTTGTTTGTTTGTTTGTTTTACAGCATAGCAACATAAATGGGTTATTTAATGCTGATAAGCATTTTAGGATAAGTTTTTAATATTGCTGATAAATTATTTTCATTTAAAGATGTTTGATTGGTAATATATTTTCTTTATAAATGTATGGCTGGTAATATTTTATCTTCATAAATGTATGGCTGGTAATATTTTTCCTTTAATAAATGTATGGTGGGTAATATTTTTCTTTATAGATGTATGGCTGGTAATCTTTTTTCTTCAAAAATGTATTGCTGGTAATATTCTATCTTCATAAATGTGTGGCTGGTAATATTTTTCTTGAAAAATGTATTGCTGGTAATCTTTTTTCTTCAAAAATGTATGATTGGTAATACTTTTTCCTTAAAAATGTATGGCTGGTAATATCTTTTCTTTAAATAATGTATGGCTGGTAATATTTTTCTTCATAAATGTATGGCTGGTAATTTTTTCTTCATAAATGTATGGCTGGTAATTTTTTCTTCATAAATGTATGGCTGGTAATATTTTTCCTTCATAAATGTGTGGCTGGTAATATTTTTTTCTTCAAAAATGTATTGCTGGTAATATTTTTTTTTTCAAAAATGTATTCCTGGAATTTTTACTATAAAAGTTTGTTTTTATTTCTTCACAGTGTTTTTACCCCAATTTGTAGGTTAAACCATTTGCCCATAGCCGGGATCTTAACAAGTGCAACCACCCTGGGTCAGGGTGGACCTAGGAACAAGAATAATTAAGAGGTGGCTCATTGCTCCTCAATACTTCCCAATTACTGCTGGGTGCAGTTTATCCTTAAACCCAAGACTTATATATATATATATATATATATATATATAGAGAGAGAGAGAGAGAGAGAATTAGAATTAATTTGGAGAAGTTTGTCACTTAATGAGTAATGTTATTTCTGTTACACCAACTCCAAAGTTCTTGTAAAGGCATTGTAGTGATGTATTCATTCTTCAGAGTTTTTTGCTTTTGTGTTGCAAAAAACCCTGAAGAGTGAAAAAAGATGTCACAAAAATGCCTTTACAAAACTTCAAATCAATATGACTAAAATAATACTGCTCAGCTAAGTGACAAACTTTTCCACATTAATTCTATGAATGCTCTTTCTTTCTATATCTTGATATTGAGCGCTTTATGACAAAAAATCTGCTTTCCTAAAATGCCTTTCTACTAGTAAACTATTGAAAAAACAGCAATTTTGGCAATAAGCATCATTACAATTAAATACTATATATATATATATATATATATATATATATATATATATATATACTTCATTTGTAAACGAGTTATTACACGAACTAAGTTTCTACCATGTAGTGTCTTCAGGCAATTTGCAATAACTGATTTTAGCATTTTTTTAAGAACATTCATGTAATGGGGATTCTTTTTACTTATATATATATATATATATATATATATATATATATATATACCCACTACCATAATTATTTGGTCACCTCAGTTTTAGAAAAAATGATGTATTTTATAATATTTTTAATATTTATTGCCAAGTGAATAATTCTAAATGAAAATAGAATGTTTTTTTTGTTAATACTGCACAATAACATGTGCATCAAATGAAGTGTTCAGTTTTTGTGATCTCTTCCCCATGCTAGTCTCTTCTTATTATTGGCTGGCCAAAGAAAATGCTTCCTGGCTGCCTTGTAAAATTTTGCAAAGTAATAATAACAAAAGAACCACTCTATTTTCATTTAGAATTATCCACTTGCCAATAAATACTAAAAATAGTATACAATACATCATTAAAAAAAACTGAGGTTGCCTAATAATTATGGCTGGTAGTGTATATATATATATATATATATATATATATATATATGCACAAAGAATTTATCTCTTTAATAGAGCAGATTCATGCCTTTCTTTCTTTTTAAGTGAATAATTGAATTGTATTTGTCTCATTGGTGTGTTGTAGCTATGTTATGTTTGCAGTGGCTGGTTGGATGTATGTTGCTAGAAAGTGGCTGTATAAAGATAAATTTCTGCAGAAGGGCTCGATCGGGGGTATTTTTCTTTCTTCCTGGAGCTAGAATAATGTTCAATTGGGATAATGCTTAGCATCAAGATGGTTATTTTTCAGTGGTCATTTTAGATAAAATGTATTTTAGCAAGCAGTTTTTTTATCATTAAGGGCCCAATATCAGGGTGTAAATAGAGTACTGATAGGTATAAAGAGTTTATTTCCTTAATAGAGTAGATTCATATTAAGGAGATAAACTCTTTGTACACATCAACACTCTATCTACATACTGATATTGACTACTTTACAATGATTCTATCTTGCATATCTCTGGATAATTCTTCAGTTTTATGCCATTTTTAATTCTTGAATTGCAGAATGTACATCAAAGAGTCAGATGATAAGTAGCATTATCTTGTAAGCAATTGCGTGCTTCTCTGATTGATCAGAGATAACATTCCAATACTATTGAAAATTTGAATATTTTGAATACAAAGTTTCGATTGGAAATTTGAAAAAAGTGTCTTGTATCCAATACTTTTGCATAGAGTAATTTCAAACTTTGATAAAAAAAATGAATTCAACCATGAGTTTTTTATTTTCCTTCCACATACAACTAAAACAACTTTACGAGATATTACTTACCGAATATCAGGCAAAATGGCAAACATAAACTAGAGTTATAACAGAAAATAACATGTACCCAATACTTTTGTGTGTCACTGTATATACAGTCTTAAATTGTAATGATACATACATATATATATGCACATACACACACACACACACACATATATATATATATATATATATATATATATATATATGATGCATATTTATAAATATATGTATATGAGGCATATATATATATATATATATATATAGGATGCATATATAAACACAATACTTTGTCCATCAGAAAAATAAACAGATCTCTATCAGTGAAGTCACAATTTTATTCGCCTGAAGAGAGTCAAAACACGTGTAGTCTAGCAAAACAAATTCCATTATGGGCACTTAATATATCATACAAAAAGCAAGTAACATTAATAATAATAATAACAATACATTTACACTTAAATCAAAATGTTTACAGCTTCTGGCACTTTTTCTTATACATATACATATATATTTAATACTATTTTTTAGTATTTATTGCCAAGTGAATAATTTTATATGAAAATAGAATGGTTCTTTTGTTAATACTGCACTATAACATGAGCATCAAATGAATTTATATGAATTTATAAAAATTTAATAATTACCTATATTGCAGTTTCATCAATGGAAGAATGAAGAAAATTTAGGATGATTCGGACGAGTTCATCTTTGCTTCCTTGCCTTGTAAAATTTTGCAAAGTAATAATAACAAAAGAACCATTCTATTTTCATTTAGAATTATTCACTTGACAATAAATATTAAAAATAATATGAAATACATACTTTTGTTTTTTAACTGGGGTGGCTTAATACTTATTGCCGGTAGTATATATATATATATATATATATATATATATAACCTAAAGGGTGCGATGGGTAAATTATCGCTATTTGCCTTGTAAAAAGAACAAAAGAAAACAAAAGAACCACTCTATTTTCATTTAGAATTATCCACCTAGCAATAAATACTAAAAATAGTATGAAATACATAATGTTTTTTTAAAACTGGGGTGGCCTAATAATTATGGCCGGCAGTGTATATGTATATTACAGTAGTTGTTTTCAGCAAATCTATCATTCAGTTGAGAAATGCCATAACATAAATGATAAAGTTGTTTTAAAAGTACTTTGTTTTTAGACATCATGAATATTTTTTAAATCTTTTTCTAAGGTACAACATACCATATATAAGGTGTTTCATAATGTCAGGTCACATTTCAAATGCTAGTATCTTGGATTATTAAAATGACATAGAGTACCAAATATGTTTATTACTTAACTGCTGTACAACAGTTCAACATATTATCTAAAATTTGAATATTACATCATTAAGATGTTTGCTCTCTCATTTCAAACACAGCTGCCATCGCCTGTTTCAGGAATGTTTGCAACAGTTTGCAGGATCATCTTTCAGGATAGTGTCGGTCACTTTCCGAAATGGCCCAGTGGCTATAGACATTGGTTAATTCCTGTGACTTGAGCCAAAGAGTTGTGAGTTCAATACCAGGCTACAGTAGTGGTAAACAATTAACTTACAGATTTAGAGGGAGATAACTCATGACTACCAGAAGAGGCGCTATGCAAGGGATGGAGATGATATACCCCAGTGATTGTAATAAAAGGTTCTGTTCAAAATTCCTAGCACCTGAAGAAGGCTGGAGCATACAACGGCTGAAACATTGTACAAATGGCAACAAAGATGAGGACAATAGTCTGAATAATCTAAATACTGTAAATACTTCCTCATCTCAGAAATATAAACATATCCCATCTTTCTCTTATTCTTTCTCTGACCCCCCCACTTGTATCTTTTTTCTCACTTTTCTTACTTGTAACCCCCTGCACGCTATTGGCAGTACTGCCTTGCTTGGAGTGAATTGATAAAAATTAAAGTTCTGAATTAATAAATTCATTTTATTTTCACTGAATTTATCTTCTATTTTGTTTACTTCTAATTTTAACAACTACTTCAGGACAGGGGTACTCTTTTTTTTTTAAAGCTCTGATTTATTGAAATAAAATTGAGACATTGTTGATTAAATATCAAATCAGGCCTCAGCTGAGTAAATATGAGAACACTATAAGACAAATGGCAATTCAAAAGTCCTGAGAATGTGATCATATTGATCAGTCTGTGTAGCTGTCAATTACCCAACATTTCTTGTCTGACCAGACAGTTCACACATCTCTGCAAATCATTCCACAAGAAAATAAAGTGTCTCATCGCTCAAGTTCCATCAACATTTCATTATCTTCTCATATTATTATCTTTTTCCTTATTTTTATTTCTAGCAGATTTATCACTTCATTATTTACAAATGGACTATTGTCCTCATCTTTGTTGTTATTATCATCTGATTACCCACTGCCTGAATTTCTTAAATGAGTAGTTATCATAATTTATATTATTTACATGTGAGCTATTGTCCTCATCTTTATTGTAATTATCCCCTGATCACCTTCTACTTGAATTTCTGGGATGAGGAGTTATCATTATTTACATGCAGACTATTGTCCTCATCTTTGTTGTTATTATCACCTGATCACCTTCTACCTGAATTTCTGGGATGAGGAGTTATCATTATTTACATGCAGACTATTGTCCTCATCTTTGTTGTTATTATCACCTGATCTGCTACTTGAATTTCTGGGATGAGGAGTTATCATTATTTACATGCAGACTATTGTCCTCATCTTTGTTGTTATTATCCCCTGATCACCTTCTACCTGAATTTCTGGGATGAGGAGTTATCATTATTTACATGCAGACTATTGTCCTCATCTTTGTTGTTATTATCCCCTGATCACCTTCTACCTGAATTTCTGGGATGAGGAGTTATCATTATTTACATGCAGACTATTGTCCTCATCTTTGTTGTAATTATCCCCTGATCACCTTCTACTTAGATTTCTAGGATGAGGAGTTATCATTATTTACATGCAGACTATTGTCCTCATCTTTGTTGTTATTATCACCTGATCACCTTCTACTTGAATTTCTGGGATGAGTTATCATTATTTGCATGCAGACTATTGTCCTCATCTTTGTTGTTATTATCACCTGATCACCTTCTCTTGAATTTCTGGGATGAGGAGTTATCATTATTTACATGCAGACTATTGTCCTCATCTTTGTTGTTATTATCACCCTGATCACCTTCTACCTGAATTTCTGGGATGAGGAGTTATCATTATTTACATGCAGACTATTGTCCTCATCTTTGTTGTTATTATCCCCTGATCACCTTCTACTTGAATTTCTAGGATGAGAGTTATCATTATTTACATGCAGACTATTGTCCTCATCTTTGTTGTTATTATCACCTGATCACCTTCTACCTGAATTTCTGGGATGAGGAGTTATCATTATTTACATGCAGACTATTGTCCTCATCTTTGTTGTTATTATCACCTGATCACCTTCTACCTGAATTTCTGGGATGAGGTTATCATTATTTACATGCAGACTATTGTCCTCATCTTTGTTGTTATTATCACCTGATCACCTTCTACTTGAATTTCTGGGATGAGGAGTTATCATTGTTTGTACAGACTATTGTCCTCATCTTTGTTGTTATTATCCCCTGATCTCACCTTCTACTTGAATTTCTGGGATGAGGAGTTATCATTATTTACATGCAGACTATTGTCCTCATCTTTGTTGTTATTATCACCTGATCACCTTCTACTTGAATTTCTGGGATGAGGAGTTATCATTATTTACATGCAGACTATTGTCCTCATCTTTGTTGTAATTATCCCCTGATCACCTTCTACTTGAATTTCTGGGATGAGGTTATGTTATTTACATGCAGACTATTGTCCTCATCTTTGTTGTTATTATCACTGATCACCTTCTGTTTGAATTTCTGGGATGAGGAGTTATCATTATTTACATGCAGACTATTGTCCTCATCTTTGTTGGTAATGTCACCTGATCACCTTCTATGTGAATTTTGGGATGAGGAGTTATCATTATTTACATGCAGGCTATTGTCCTCATCTTTGTTGTTATTATCCTGATCACCTTCTGAATTTCTGGGATGAGGAGTTATCATTATTTACATGCAGACTATTGTCCTCATCTTTGTTGTTGTTATCACCCTGATCACCTTCTACCTGAATTTCTAGGATGAGGAATTATCACTTTTCATATTATTTACATGTGAACTATTGTTCTTATCTGAGTTGTTATTGCGACAATGTTTCATCTGTTGTGCCCTTCTGTCTTTATCAGGTCCATGTGGATCTTGGTAACCATTAGGGAATTTCACGCTGAACCCTTTATTTAATCTACAAGGGTAGGTTGTTCTTGATCTGCCATCTAGTTTCCACTATATAGGTTCTAGTTTTTATTTAGCATTGCTAGTACAATATATTATCTTAATAATAATAATAATAATAATAATAATTATAATAATGAGATGTGGTTGATTTAATAGATAATGGCTCAGAAGGAGACATTACAAAATTGTGTTCTAATTCCAGTCCAGTTCATTACATTACATTCAGTCAGTTAAGTGCCATACATGATACACGCTTGGGCAATCATGTCTCGAAAGAGATATGACTGACTAGGCAGAAGATTATCTCGCAGTAGGTTGCTATTGCTTTCTGCGGTAGACTGGTTGCTGACCAAGGCTATAGAACCCAATCTGTCCTATTATTTAACCCATAACTGGAGGGAAGAGATGGATTAATACCTTTCCCAAGGGTATTTGTGTGTAAGTGAATGCAATGAATTCGGCTGGAATTTCCCGATTTCTCGTTCCGAGCCGATATCCAATGCACCACAACGCATTACATGTGCAAATACTCCTGGAAAATGTATGATTTTATTACAAGGCATAGTACCTGGAGTCCAACATTGTCAGGGTTATATTAAGGACATTGACAGCAGGGTCAATGGCAGCAGGGTCAATCGCAGCAGTAGTCAATGGTAACAAACCAAATTTGTGGCATTGAGCCACAAAGGTGTCATGCAAAATGATCCTTCAATGGCTGAGATTTAATTATTCCAAACTTAGAAACTCAAGAAACATATTAAATAGCACATTGTGTTCCCTAATATATGCACAAACGAAGCCCTTATGATGACATATATGAACAGCACCAGGAATTAATGGGTGAAACTTATTGAGTATCCCAACAGATTTTTTTTTATGATCATTTTTACCCAAAGCAAGGCAGTACTGCCACTGGTGCAGAGATGGCTACATAAGAGGAGAATGAAGGGTTACATTGGAGGAGAGCAAAGAGAAAGAAGAAATGTTTATGAGGTGTAAGAGAAAGATGGGAGTGAGTTATGTCAGAGTAGAGTAAAAAGGGAGAAGAACAAAATATAGAAGGTGTTGGGGAGAGAATAAGAAGAAAAGAGAAGGATGGGAGTTACATCTCATCGGTGAGATAGTGAATGGAGTCAAGCCGCCAGATCAGGACCAACTCCATTGCATGTTTTCCTCAGGATCCTGTTGAGGACCCTGAGATGCATAGCAGGGGTGCCCAATCAGATGTGACAACAGTATTCAATGCAAGGGCAGATGGTAGATTTGTATATGTGCAAAATGGATTTAGGCAAGAAAAACTTCCTGGCTTGACACAGTGACACTACCTTCCTAGTAGTAGATTTAGCTACTGATTCAATGAACATGAACAATATAATATATTAGGTTATGAAGCATCATAATAACTTTATTTTTGTTGTTGTTGTTGTTGTTGTTGTTATTAAAATCTTTTGGCCATTGTGCCCTTTGAACCCTTTATTAATGTGGGTATAAAAAGGGTTAAAATGTGGGTATAAAAAGGGTTAAAATGTGGGTATAAAAAGGGTTAAAATGCTTAGTCTGCTTTAGTATTTAATTTATAAGTAAAGAAGGATGGGTTCATGCCTTTTCCATAGGCATTTGTGATAAGTGGACAAAACAGACACAGTCAACATTTCAACTTAGCAAGCTGATTCTGCTTTCTTCATGAATTTCCATAACACTGCCTACACATCATTCAAGAAATGTTAAATTGAATTCTTTACTTTACCATTTTTCCTTTCGTTATCATTTCTAGAAAATTCAGACTTTGGAAATTGTCCTCTTTCATTTTGCTTTCTCCATTGAATTGATAACATTCACACACTCCTTTTCTGAAAAATTCCACCTTTAACTTCCCAGAAATGAGTCTAATACTTGACAAAGGCCTAAGGCTATAATAATCAAAACAGGATCATGATGCATCTTTGAGTAAAAATACATATTATTAGTGAATGTTGGACAATCTGAAGAAGAAATTTAAATCAGCAGAAATGTCCTTCACAAAAGAATGCTGGGGATATCATGAACACATGAAGTTTTAGAGAAAATAAAAGCAAAAACAAACACTAATACTTCACTTCAGAAATAGATAGGTGAGATTTCTATGTGGCGTAATGAGGAAAGAAGGCTTGTAAAATTTGACACACACACAGGATTCATTGAAGGTAAGGGAGGTTGAAGAAAGCAGTTCATAAATACCTAACAATTTTGAGTAAATGGATAACAGAACAAGGTTTATGAGAGATAACAAAAAGACAAACTTTGCTAAGAGCTAAAAAATATAGAAAATTGTGGAGAGCCATGATCGCCATTGTTTTGAAGGAACACGGCACAATGCATATTCTACTCGGTTCTTTACTCTGTACTCAAAATCACTTCGAGATTCTGTTCTATGATGAGTTTTTCCAAAGAGTTTTTTGACAAGTCACTCAAAGAATTGGCTGTCAGTTTAGTGCAAACAAATGGTTCACACCTGTTGTTGTTCTTTGCAGTGCTTAAATAAGAAATCTTTCCAAAAAACATATGATTAAGAAAAAAACATTTTGTGAAATATTGTTTACCTTTAACAAAATACTTGCAAACCAACTAAAGTTTTGTGCCCACTACCAACAGAAAAACATTATACAATGTGTGACAGAAATCTCTCCCACGTAAGGGTAAAACATTAGCTAAATCAATGATTTCCAAACTTCTTTTCTCTAGGTAGTCTTTTCAGAATTATACCTCACCAAAATTTATATGATAAAAAGTACATTTAAAAATAAAAAATTGGAAAGAGAGTTAAAGAGAGGTAATTGCAAATTCAAAGTCAGAACATTATCATTGATAACTTTCTCCCCTAATTTGCGGACACTAGTTGTTCTTCTATGTGCTGTGTCCCTTCAGATTGTAGTTGATCATGGCCCTCTACATCTCCCTATCCCTTTTAGCTCTTGAAACTCTTTTTCTTGTTATCCTCTAAAACCTTGCTCTGCCATCCATTTGATCAAGCTCATCAAGTATGTCACGCATTGCTTTCCTCTGTCTCTCTTTCCCTCTATCTGTTCTGTGAGTATCAGATTCTATTCTTAATTCTTGTTATAATGCAAAAATAGTAAAATAGCAAAATCAGTCAATAATTATTTATAACTATCTATATTCAGACTCAAGCATGTAATTACAAGTAATTCATAATAATATTTTAAATTTTGAAATCATATTTATTTTTGGCATATGAATTTTTAAAAACTGTTTCTAATCTTTGATTGTCTTTCAATCATCCTATCTCACCTTTTCTGGTGCACATATAAGTTGCACTGAATCATTTGGGAACCATTGAGATAGATGAAGACACCATTGCAATTAATGTCTTACCATTATGTGAGAGGGAGGTATTTCTCTCACGCCCTGTATATTTGTTTTCCAAATTTTTTTGACATTTACATTGAATAACTGGAAATTCAGCTTTTCAATCAACAATGTTTTTTTTGTTTTTTTTTTGTGAAACATGTTTTGAATTAATAATTTTCCTTTCAATAAGTTTTTTTTTTTTCACTTCTTTAGCAAAAATTCAGTGAACAATAATATTAACCAGGATATAAATCTGTGGTGATTTTGCAACAAAATGGTAAAATTTTAAGCCTGACTCTTTGAGTCCACATAAACCATTCTCATGATGCCAATACTGGTTGAGCATTCTGTGAATTTATTACATTGTCCTAACCCACTTGAGAATACATTGAGAAATTGTTTGTGTAATTCCTCTTTCAATTTCATAGCTTCTGATGGCTCACACTCTATTTATTTTTACAAAAAAGAACTAATGGGTAAATCCCATATATCAATCTTTTGCATCCAGTCTGTTCCTACCAGATTTTCTGTGTTTTTCATAATGTATATTTTTAATTTTTTGGTTTTTCCATATAATTTCTCATTTATGATTATTTCATCTTTGAAATTGATCCATTTTCCTGTGACAGATTTAGCAATTTTTTTGTGTGTGTAACATGGTGTGCCTGTTCAGTTTCCTCCATGTTTATAGGTTGATTATTATTAAGTCCAAACATAAATCTAATTGTAGTTTGATCTTCTTATTTAATATTTCAAGTTCTACATATTTCCTCATGTTTTATTTGTTTTCATATTCCACGCTATTAGTTCTTACGTTACTGGACTGTTTTTTGATTCTGCATACTGCTGCTTTATGTCCCATCTTTCCACACGCTAGACAGTTTTTTTATTTCAACCAACAATCACTAAACCAATGCAATCCACCACATCTGTAACGTGCAGATGTGGGGGAGCTTGTTTTTTATTTGATTTCTGTCACTAGTTGCTTTATATCTTGTAATTTTGTCATTAAAATCTTGTTTTCCTTTTGGAGAGAGTGAAAAACATAAATTTTTATTTAACTTGTGAATATGCGCGACTCATGATTCTTCAATATCTTTACTGTCTTTTTTAATACTTAGGCATTTTAGGCAATCCTCTGATAGTTTTTGCAGTGTTAAACCTGGTTCATTTTAGAGTTTGGTAAGCATTCTTTTTCGCTTTTTGCTGTCTTTAGCAGCAACTTATCCTTGAACAATAAGGCATTTAAAGTTATCTGGAGTTAGCTCTGCCAGTTTAAAGTTGTCACAATGTATGTTGATGATTGCTGTGAATGTTGAATAGTCCTCGTTTTCACCTTTCATGAGATTGAGGCATTTCCACCTTTTGTGAAACAGTGAAATCTTTGGATGGAAGAACTCTGTGAAGCATGTCACTGCCTCATCGAACGTTAAGTCATTTGTCTTCTTTGGCAGAATATAATCTACAAATTTTGTATATTCCTCTGCACCTAATTTCCTGAGCTGTAGCCTTAATTTTTTCTTTTTTGTTCAGTTTTGACAATCAATATTAAAAATGTCTTTATAGCATCTGTAATAGTCTCCAAAATTTATGTCATCATCTTTCTTTTCTTTCTATCTCTTTCTGTTCCAAAGTTGTTATACCAGCAGATTTTCTGCAATATTGTCGCCAAATTGTTTATGATCAACTTGTTTTTTTTGTTGTTTTGTATGAGTTTTTTCAAGCTTTTTCATTACTCTTGAATTTCTATTGGCAAGTTATTGTGTTTGACTTGAATTCGAATTCTTCATCGTTAAGTTCAAATCCTTTGTCGTTAAGTTGTTATTGTGTATGTGAGTTCAAATCAAATTTGTTGCCATGTTGTTGTGTACGGGTGTTCAAAATCTTCCTTCATTAAGTTGTTGTAAGGTATACGTGAGTTTGAATCTTCATCGCCAAATTTTGTTGCAACTCACATTCGAATCTTCATCGCCAAGTTATTGTGGATCCGGGTGAGGAACCACACAAAAATAATGAGCAAAAAAACACATAATGCGATAGAAAAATAGGTTATATTGAATGTAAATATACAAAC
Organism: Ascarosepion bandense; assembly: GCA_037127315.1. NCBI lineage: Eukaryota > Metazoa > Mollusca > Cephalopoda > Sepiida > Sepiidae > Ascarosepion > Ascarosepion bandense. Next base: position 203,533 of record JBBBDQ010002059.1, read on the forward strand.
TGGAACACAGGTTACTAATCCAGGAATACAATTAAAAAGGAATATATATATACAAGTCTTTGAAGTGAAGTCATGTTTGAAATAGTATATCCATGTAAGGCTGAGTGAAGCTCAGAGCTACTATGCCAACTGACGCAGTATTCTCTGTGTAACTTCAGTATTGTTCGGTAACTTCCAGAACAGTCCTGATGTCTTTAACAAATCTCTGTATGGCAGAGAGTATATGTATACTCATGTCAAGTCCATTATCACAGAAAAAAGGGGAGATCCCACAACATTTTGTATAGAATTGATGGATTTCATTTTAAATTTGGCATTATTTCTTATTACTCTCAATCAGCCTTTGAGATTTCACTCAAGTTTATTGCTTTACTCGCCTGCGGTCAACTAAAAATCTCACAATGAAATGCATCACTTCAAATATAGAAAAAGAAAAACTGATTTCTTTTACAACCCAAAAGTATGCCATTGAAGATTCACAAGTTACTTAGAATGACCTATAATGACATTATCGTACTCTTTGGTTTTATACATGGTGCCTGATTTACAATTAACACTGCCAGAGTGGAGCCAAAATGTCACCCAGATTAAAGACACTCACAGATTTTTAGAAACTCATTTGAAAATAATTCTCCTTGAATTAACATCTGTATTTCCTCCCCACTTATGAAAAGTAATAAATGAACATTTGAAAGAAAGAAAAAAAAATATGTATACTTCTATAAACCACGCACTGGCATAGTAGCTCTGAGCTCCACTCAGCCTTACATGGATATACTATTTCAAACATGACTTCACTTCAAAGACTTGTGTATGTTTCAATGGAAATTACTTACTTGTATAATTTGTATTATACAAGTAAGTAATTTTTTTATATAAAATCGTTGAGATTCTCAGATTTATTTTTTATCATCTATGAGATGGAGGATGTACTCAAACAGAAGATATATAAGAATTTAGGTACCTCCACTCAACAGCCAAAAAACTCAGCATATCATCAAAATTAGAATGGCTCAAACTTAATAAAAACAAAGTTTTATCATCAAAATGTTTATGCTATTATTAAGAGGAAAGATCAAATTTTGTTGTTAGTTTTTGTTTAAATTTTTTGAATCCTTTCTAACACATTTAGAACTTTAATTAAAATTTCATTTTTTTGTTTTCATGCTATGTTTACGTAAGGTGACTATTAAGAAAATGGAGTTGGTTGAGTAAAATGATTGTGGGGCGAGTAAATTTTCCCTCACTCTCAACCGCTGGTTGAGTGATTTCTTTTTCAAATCTCAACGGTTGTTCTCAACATTATTTTGTGGAAGTGTAGACATGTTTGATGCACAGACCAATAGAAAAAATTCACACTGTTAAAAAAATAATTTTTGTGGCTTCCCTCTGATTTTTCTACAAGTATTTTCATGGCAACTACTCTGATGAGATTTTTCCTTGGTTTTCCGACAACATGAATTTACGCATGCTACTTGATTGGCATCTACATCCCACTCTTTTACCATTGAAATACTTAAATGTTACCACCTGTTTGACTCTAACAGTTTCTTCTCTCACACTTTCCATTTGTGGAACTTTATAGGGAGATTGATCATGTTAAATTGGCTTTGTACCAAATATAACCAAACTCCCCACAAATTATAATTATCATCATCAGAAGGTTGGAAAGAATAAAAGTGTTTCGTTTGTATGTTTCAATGGAAATTTATTTACAGAACAGAATAACATCAATTCTGTAGAAAGTGAAATTATTAAGTGTGTAAATATTCAAAGAGAAAGTGTAGTATGGAGTTAAATGAATCCAGAGTTCGTAATTGTAGCAAAATGTGTGTATGCAGAAAAAGATTAACAGGGTAGTAATAACGTCTGTGTTTCTTTCTTTCTTTTTTGTGGATGGTGAAAAACTGAAAAAGCAATAAAGGAAAATTGTACTTAATTGTAATTTTTAAAAGTCAGTTGAAGTGTCTTGTTGTTGTTGTTGTCTTTTCTTCCTTGTTGATGGTGAGAATGGTGAGGACAAAGAAGAAGCGGTAAAGGAAAATAGCACATGTGAAGGAGAAGAAGAAGGGGAGGGAATGTATATTGTCAAGACATGTCCTTCAGCGGCTTGAAATTTCTCTCTTACATTGTGGCGGTGTCTTATCTGATCTCTGCTCCCATTTGACTGATTCCACTTTCTTTTTCTGTTTATCATAAAGAACTTTTCACACAGGCTTGTTAGCTTTTCTCAGTTTTGTAAATCGCTCCCTTTTCATTGGGTAGGAAATAATTTGCACTGGATCGTGAATTTGGCATCGTCTTTTTCCTTCAATATGGAATCAATCCTTTTCTATTAGTCAAACAGATTTTGCGCTGGTTCATGAAATTTGTAAACAGCAAAGTGAAGCGAGTCACTTTTAATTTTGTATTCACCACTCTTTTTTTAGTTTACTTGCTTCCCTGACAGCTACAATCTTCAAACATTTAAATGCAACATCAATTTCTATCTTCTATCTCCTTGAATTCCATCTTTCTTTAATCCTTTCTTTGACATTCCCTGTACACTGTTTTTTCTCTCACTGTAACCCCCTTGCGCAACAGTAATTGTTTCACCTTGCTTGGGGTGAAATAATTAAAAAAATAAAAAATAAATAAAACACCTCTACTCAATCATGTGTATCTAGAGAAATAATGTTTTGATTAAAACTTTGAATAAAATTTTTTTAGTTTAATTTTTTTCTTTTTCTCAATGTTTAAAGAAGGAATGATGCCCCCTCTAATAATGTGTAAAATATGCAAACTAATTGCCAGAACTTTTTTGAATTTGATGCTAGAACTGACAGCTAAAATTTAAAATGGTATTTGGCTATTGACAGAGTGCAAACTATAGTACCACTCACCAGTTTTTCATTAACTTATTTAGTTAAAAATTATTGCAAACTTTGTTGAAAGAAGTTTTTGATGTTGCAAGAAATTTTGGTTCCTTGCTATAATAAAAACATTTAAATGAGAAAGAATTTAAATAATTCTGATGCATCTGGATAAACTTATTCTGAAAGTGATTGTCATAAATCCATTGTGTAAAACTGTTAGGATGTATAAGACACAGTTAAAAAAATGCTGAGAAATAGCAGGAGGGAAAAGGTATTTTCATGTATAACCCTCACAATATTTTCATGTATAACCCTCACAACAGACCTCAGGTGAAATGACTATATCAAATCCATAGCTAAATTCACTGCTAAGAAGATTGGTTCACTGTGTAGGGCCAGGAAGTTTTTCCTGTCTGAATCCATCCTACATGTATATAAATCTACCATCCACCCGTGTATTGAATGCTGCTGCCACATCTGTCTGGGTGCCCCTGCTATTCACCTCAAGGTTCTTGACAAAATCCAATGAAGAATCAGTAATTTGATCAATCCCGACTTGGCAGCTCAGCTGCGGTCACTCTCTCACTGACGTATTGTGGCTTCACTGTGTCTCTTCGACAAATATTTTCATGGCTTCTGCTTCAATGAACTTAGCCTCCTACGTATGAATTTACTTGAGCTACTAGACTAGTAACTAGCTCTCACCCTTTGACAGTAAAACCAATAAAATGTAACTGTAATTTCTACTCTAGCAGCTTCTTTTCTTGCATTTCTCACCTGTGGAATTCCCTTTCGTATACTGGGATCCCTGACAGCTACAATCTCCAAGAATTTAAATGTAAGGTCAATAGTCATCTCCTATCTCGCTGACTTGAATCCTTTCGCTCATGCTCTTTTCTCTGTCCACTCCACTCTCATCACATCAGTATTCTCATCCTTCTCTTACCCACTTCCTGACAACCTCTATAACCTGTCCCTCTTTCTCATCACCTTCCTCCTATGTAAACCCCTGCACACCAGTGACAGTAAAACTTCCTTGCTTGGGGTGAAATGATTAAAAAAAAATAATGAATTTATTTTCATGTTTGTTACCAAAAAGTATAAAAGGATTTTAAACTTGCTGGTAGTAACACGTGTGGAGATCCAACTGTCTTCTTGAATATAGTAAAAATTAAGCCATTTTGTTTTTTATTTTTATTTATTTTTATCCTCTTTTATTTTGCCTGTTTTTGTATAATTTCTAACTTTCATGCAAGTTACTAACCTAATTTTTTAATTGGAGTAGATAGACTAAACTATCGCCCGGTTCACACTCCACCCACATCTATTGAACAGGTGAAGAGGCTCATCCATTGTTCCTTGTTTAGGATGTGATTTCTGGCTTTCTCTTTTCCAATCTTTTCACTCTTATGTAGCCCCCTGTGCTTCAGTGGTGTTACTGCCTTGCTCGGGGTGATATGATTAAAAAAAAAAAAAAAAAAAACTCATCTGAGCAAAGAAAATGACCAAAACTTGTGATAAAGGAAAAAAAACAAAAAAAAACAAAACAGGAGAAAATGTTTGCATTTGTGGCTCATAAGCATTATAAAAACATGGTAATGATTCTTGTGGCCCATTAAATCACTGATATACATCAAGAAAGTAAATCAAAATAAAAAATATAACTTGTTTCTTTTGTTTTAATTTTTTTGTGACAATGTGAAATATTTTTTATAATTATTTGCATAGTCCTGTAAAGGACTGTAATTGAAATGACATAATCCTGAAAAGACATATGTCAATAATTGTTTGTCAAATTAATTGTCAAATTAATTGTCAAATTATTGACATATGTCAATAATTGTTTGTCAAACTTGTTAATGGTGTTTATTGTGAAGCACTCATTAACTTCTTCTTCCTCTATGTGCCCTGTCCCTTCAGGACGTAGGCGATCATGGATCTCCACGTCTCCCTATCCCTTGTGGCTCTTAGTATGTTTGCTCCTGTTGCTCCTGGCAACCCCCGTTCCGTCATCCACCTGATCAGACTCTGCAGATATGTTATCCGCTGCCTTCCTCTGTCTCTCCTTCCTTCTATCTGACCAGTCAGTATCAGGTTCTCCAGGCTCTCCTTCCTCATTGCATGTCCCAGGAACTTCAGTTGTCTCTTCCTGATGCTCAGCATCAATTTCCTTTTTGTTGCCATTCTTTCTAACACTTCGTCGTTGCTTGTATGCTTAGTCCACGATATCCGTAGCATCCTTCTGTAGAACCACATTTCGGCCGCTTCCAGTTTTGTCCTCATTTTCGATGATATTGTCCAGCATTCACAGCCGTACTGAAGAACTGACATCACGTAGCAGTCTAGCACTCTTTTCTTCGTTTCTATTGAGATCTTCCTGTGTGTTAGTATTTTGCTCATCTTCTGGAACGCGTCCTTTGCCATGCCAATTCGCCTTCGGATCTCCGTGTCGCACTTTCCATCTCCTGTTAGAACACTTCCTAGGTACTTAAATTCTTGGACTTGTTTGATTCTGTTATCCCCCACCTGTATTTGGCATTTTGGGTTTATTGTTTTTTATTATTTTTATTTTGAAACTATATCTCATTTTGTATTTTCTTTCATCGTGCGTAAATTAAATAAGATTTTTAATTTTGATTTCTAAATTCAACTAGGTGTCTAAACGACATTTTAGATACATATTGTAGTGGGACACGGCTTAATATCCCACTTGTTTTAAATTTTATGGCTAAGGTGAATAACAACAGACACAAGAACAAATAATGAATGAAGAAAATTCTAGTTATTGGTAACAACAAAACAAATAATATTTATATTCACAAAACATACAAAATGTTGATTTGAGATTATATGTTGAGAGAGCACAAAACAGTTTATTGAAATAGGATGCTTGAAAGTGAGTTCAAAGGTGTGCGTAGAAAATGTTGAATGTTTGTTTCTTTGAGTGAATTAAAATGAGTGCATGAGTGAGTTGAAATTTTGGTTTTTGTGTTAAGAGTTACTTAACAAAAAATTCAACTGTTCGTATTTGCGTGAATTTTTGTGGCATTCAGCTGATGTTTGGATTCTCACTGAGGATTAATATTGAATGAGTGAATAAGAGTTGAAATTGAAATACTACGCCTCCTTGGCCTTACACTCTCGGCGGACCTCAAATGGAATGACTATATTGAATCCATTGCCAAATCTGCTGCTATGAAAGTGGGCTCCCTGTGCAGGGCCCGGAAATTTTTCCCACCTGAATCTATTCTGCACATATACAAATCTACCATCCGCCCGTGTATTGAATATTGCTGCCATATCTGGTCGGGTGCCCCTGCTGCTCTCCTTGGGCTTCTTGACAAAATACAAAGGAGGATCTGTAACGTGGTTGATACTGACTTGGCAGACCGGCTGCAGCCGCTCTCACACCGGCGTGATGTGGCTTCCCTGTGCCTCTTCTACAAGTACTTTCATGGCTTCTGCTCCGATGAACTCAGATCACTGGTGCCGCCTAAGCACGAATTTACATGAGATACTACATTAGCAATGAGGTCCCACCCTTTTACAGTTAAACAAATAAGATGTAACCGTAAATTCTACTCCAACAGCTTCTTTTCTCGCGCTTCCCGCCTGTGGAACTCCCTTCCACAAGTCTGCTTTCCCGACAGTTACAATCTCCAGGTGTTTAAATGTAGGGTCAATAGACACCTCCTATCACACTAACTCCCAACTATTCTCACAACACTCTCATCTACCCAACCCTCATTCTCGGTATCCTTACCCGCCTATCACCCACCCTCTGTCATTTCCTATATTTAATCAGCCTTTCTCCACTCTACGTAGCCCCCTGCACAGTAGTGGTAGTGACATGCCTTGCTCGGGGTGAAACGCTTATAAAAAAAATAAAAAAAGTGGAATAGAGTAAATTTTTCACTTGAAGATTCAGGTTCACGCCGCATGATGAGCAAAGTGGGCAATTATTCTTCTGTCTGTTACATGGAGACTTGCATGGCCGTCTGCTTCCTGCTCGAAGTGAAATTTTTTGCTGGTATTTTTTCTTTGCAAGTCAGGTGAATCAAATGAAAGTTTAAATTTTTGGCGCAAAATTGATCTAAACACGTTCTATCACATGTTCTCACATACCTTTGGTTTATTAGCCAATCAACGAAGATTTACATGAGTTTCCTATTTTACATTTTTCTATCCAGCATCTGCGCTAAATAAATATGAGTTATCATTCAGAAGTAAGTTTTGTCCTAATGCAAATTTTTTTATCCTGACTCATGACAAGTATGATATGTAAATTGTTGTGTCTGCTTTTTAAGTTAAACCTTGCAACAACATTATTTAATCTATCCAGTAAAGAAAATAAATTCAATTTGACTTGGGAAAGGTATGAATCCATTTCTTCTTTCTCCATGGTTAATAGGAGGACAGATTGGGTTCTATAGCCTTGGTTGGCAACCAGTCTACCACAAAAATATTCTGCCTAGTCAGTCATATCTCAAAAGAGACATGATTGCCCATGTGCATATTAACTAACTGAGTCCTAGAAATATGTAATTGTGTTTGTGGGGGTCACTCACCAACAGTGATAGCCTTGTGTTTACAGGAATAATAATAATAATAATAATAATAATAATAATAATAATAATAATAAAAACATACAAAGAAATAACATTGTAGTAAGAAGACAAACACAGGTTATAACTTATCTAAAGCATTATTCAATTTATGAAGCTAGACTTACTTAAATATAGGTAACTCCAATAATTCACTGAAAAAAGTGTTGCATAAAGATAAAAGGCACAAAATACTTAACAAAAACAAAGTTTTTTTTTGTCAAAATGTTTATGTTATTATTAAAAGAAAAGAACGCGGTATTTTTTAATTATTTTTAAATATTTTTAATTCTTTCTAATATGTTTGAAATTTTGGCAAAAAAACTTTTTGTTTTCATTAGCGGGGAAACAAATTGTTACCAGAGTTTTCTATGGATAATGTAATATTACACATTCATTAAAATAAAAACCACATTAATTTGGAAATTCTTACAAAAATCAAATAATTGTTGGATTTTAATGAAGCTTTCAGGACTTATGTACAAATGAATGAAATTCTTTTTGAAATTATTATTTTTAAAAAATTGTTGTAAAAAATTTTTTTTCTTACAACAAATTTTTGTTACACCTCCCCACATAAATTCATGAAATTTCAAGAAATTAAAATTTGTATTGAAAATTCATTTTATTAGTGACTCCTTGGGGAATGTAAATCATCTATTTTTTTTTTATTCAGTTAGATATTCTTTCAAAGATCTGCTCTGAATAGTAAAATAAAAAATGCAATAAAACTATGACATTATTTTACTAGATAAGCTTTTAATTGCTTTTATAAATATTAAATATTAAGGACATTATCAGTTAGTTAAATGCCATACGAGATACATGCTTGGGTGATCATGTCTCAAAAGAGATATGACTGAGTGGGCAGAAAATTATCTCGCAGTAAGTTGCCATTACTTTCTGCAGTAGACTGGTTGCCAGCCAAGACTATAGAACCCAAACTGTCCTGTTATGTAACCCATAACTGGAGGGAAAAGATGGATTAATACCTTTTCCAAGGGCATTTGTGCATAAGTGAATGCAAGGCATTCAACTGGAATTCGAACTTGGCTCTTTGGTTTCATATTTTGTTGCAGTTATTAAGTTATTAAGTAACGACTATATTTACTAATCTAAAATTGAAAAGTTTAATACAAATCATCGAGCCAAAAGATTTTTTATCCTTTGGACAATTATGTCAATTTTAGTCAACTAGTCGTAGCTGTCATCAATCACTTAACATCATTTGGCTGTCATCACTCACAGGTCAGAAATATCAGAGCTCCATGATTAAGAAATGCTTTTATTCTAAATTTCATGATAAACAAGTAACACTTGTGTAAATCAGAGTAATTTAACTTTAAATTTGCTAATTTTCTAAAAGTAACATGTCAGAGATGTATATTTTATTTTTGAAAGATTTGTTAAAACAAAGAATTAACTTTTGTTTACGTGCTTGTCAAACTGTCAAAACAGATGCAAATAATGATGAATATTGAAAACTCCAAAAAAATTGATATTCCATTTAATATAATTTCTATTTGAAAATCACTAGAATATTTTGCTGACTGGAAATAGTAAATTTAATCATTTCAATTAAAGTTAAAATGAAAGCTTCAAGAGAACTTTTTATTTTAAAAATTTTTATTTCAACTTAGGTATCAAAAATTAGTAGCGGTACCTACAGAATGCATAAATCCATAGCACAAACACTAAAAATACATATTGAATTGTAAGTTACAATTATATAATTTTGTTTATTGTAGTGTATTAGCGTCTATATTTTAGTTATATGTATTATAAGGTTGCATGTAATAGAGGAAGAATGTTACATCGTCTTATGACAAGCAAAGTGCTGAAGGAGAGGAAAGGAAACAGAGGTTTTGTCTTTTTGAAGGTCAGCAGCAAAGAGTGTGAGTATGGTGCTTTTTTAGACATGAAGAATCTATTTCTCAGGCATGAAAATCATTTATTACATGCTGAGAGAACTCTTATTATTTGGGTTTTATTTATTTAAACTATAAGATCTTTTCTGTTCATTCGCTCCAAAATATTAATTCACTTTAAAATATTAATTCAAACCAAAACAAGAAGAATTTATATTTACTAAAATTCACACGAAATTCTTCCACAGTGAGTCCCTTCTATTGTACTCCAGTTGGATTGACCTTTGTGATTGCCCCAAATGTCTGGGGTCTGCATTCACACATGCCCCAATAAACAAGCCAATACCAGATATTTTTTTTTTTTTTTTCAAATTGGAAATAATCTTTGAATATCATCTCTACTAATGAAATGTGAAACTCCCTGATATTTGGTAATTTTTTCATTATGAGCTTTGGAATCATTGTGAGGCAAGCACAATATACTTTCATTTCAATTTTATAATTTCAAAATAGAACCAGAAATTTAATAAAAAACAAACTTTGATTTTAAAAAGTTTTTGTTGCAGAAAATTTTGCAATAGCAAGAAATAAGCATAATTTAAAAGGACTTTTTAATGTAAATTCTAATAACTAAAAAACAAATGGTTTCATCCCAGTCTTATCAAGTTTACCACTGGGAATTAAAATAAGAGACATGTAAAATAAAGAGAGGATGACTAATGGGGAGGAAAAAAAAGTATGCAAGGAAAACTAGAACCCAATAGCATTCAAACTCAGCAAGCAATCCCTCTGTTTACAGAGGGAAGACTTGTGGGATCTGATGCATAAGGACTCCAGAACCTTTAAATGATATGAAGAGTGGGACCTTGATAAGACAGAGAAATGGTTCACACTAAATCCAGAGACACAATTCCTGCTATCTATAATATACTGTGCAATAGACAAACCGGATGTATTAACTAGTTATCATTGCTATCAGTCAGATTCAAAATCCTAGGCAGTAAGTGTTGTTTTATTCTCAAATCCAAGTGTTGAGATGTCCTCCTATGTAGTCATGTCCACAACTACATTCATATTTATGAATTATGGAATTAACATGCTGAGGAGGGAGGACATCCTTACAAATGGAAGAAAGAATTTGTCAAGCACTAAATATTACTTGAATATTAGTCGAAAAATAACAATTGTTGATAGAATGCAAAAACCGCTTCACTAAACACTCACACTCAGAACGAATAAAGGGAAGACACATATAAACTGGACATTTTTTAACAAAATGCGGCTTAGTCTTATAAAAATTATTGATGACATCACGAATAACAGAATTTAAAACGTCTAAAGGATATCCAGAAAGTGTCATCTTAATAAAATCCTTTTCACTGCAGAGGGAGGAATCAGAACAAATCATAAGAGCCCAGTTAGTCAGAGTCTTAATGACATTTATTTTGCGTTGTTGTGGGCAATAAGAGTCCTAACGTATATAAGGTCCCGAAAAAGTAGCCTTCCTAAATACAGAAGTCAAAAACCTGCCATTATTCCTATGGACCAGAACATCCAAAAAGGAAAGACAACAATTAGACTCTTTTTGTACAATAATCTTAAGAGATGAATATATGTATGTATGTATGTATGCCGCATTCACCCTAGTCGGGTTGAGCGGGCTTCCTCCGACGGAGCAAGTCTCATTGGGATTTGTTTAAGGGCAGGGTCCCAAGTCCTACCCCGTTATTTAACCCATAACTGGAGGGAACGGACGGATTAATACCTTTCCCAAGGGTACTAGTGCGCAAGTGAGTGCAGTGTGCTCGACTGAAATTGGAACTCGGCTCACCGATTTCCCCCTCCAAGCCGACATCCACCGCACCACAACGCACATCCGTGAACGCTAACAGCACCTGTTATTCCCAAGTGGTCACCCACGTAAGTACTGACCAGGCTCAACGTTGCTTAACTTCGGTGATCGAGCGGGAACCGGTGTATTCAACGTGACATGACCGTTATAAAGGATATCCAGGAAGTGTCATCTTAATAAAATCCTTTTCACTGCAGAGGGAGGAATCAGAACAAATCATAAGAGCCCAGTTAGTCAGAGTCTTAATGACATTTATTTTGCGTTGTTGTGGGCAATAAGAGTCCTAACGTATATAAGGTCCCGAAAAAGTAGCCTTCCTAAATACAGAAATCAAAAACCTGCCATTATTCCTATGGACCAGAACATCCAAAAAGGAAAGACAACAATTAGACTCTTTTTGTACAATAATCTTAAGAGATGAACGGACAAAGTTTAATAATGTGAGAAAGAAGTCAGCTTCAACCTCATTATTAAAGAGGCAGAAGTTATCATCCACATAACGACGATACATAAAATTTAAAATTCATCATTTATTAGGATGAATTAATATTTTCATTAAGTAACTTTACATTATTTGGGGTGAATTAACAAAAAAGACTCCATATAAAAATTCTAATATTTTCAGTGACAAATAAATAAAATCAAAATCAGGGATTTTAGTCGTTTAAAAAGTGAATCAATTTTGTTTCACTAATGTTGATTTTTGTTCTGAAAGAAATTTTTTTGTTGCATGCTGGGATAACTTCTATTATTTGAGTTTTATTTTTTAATAATAATATCCTTATAAGTTTTAAACTAAACTATAAGACATGTGCATTGTGGTGCAGTGGGTATCAACTTGGAACAAGAGATCGGCATACTGAGTTCAAATTCCAGTTGAATTCCTTGCAATCACTTACGCACAAATACCCTTGGGAAAGGTATTAATCCGTCTCTTCCCTCCAGTTATGGGTTAAATAATAGAACAGATTGGGTTCTATAGCCTTGGTTGGAAACCAGTCTACCACAGAAAGCAATGGCAACCTACTGCGAGATAATCTTCTACCCAGACAGTCATGTTTCTTTCAAGACATGATCGCCCAAAGCATGTATCACGTATGGCACTTAACTGACTGATAAGACATGATTTTTAATGAAACAACCTTCATCTTGTCTTATGAACACAGGATTATGGTAATTGCATATTTAGCACATTGTTCGTAAAAGATTATAAATTCTGCACATTGAACATTTTGGTTATTATAAACCGTTTCTTTTAATACTTGTTTTATTTTTTTTTCCAGACTAGTCCACAACTAATGACTCAAAGTTGGAGTGGCTGGTCTGGAGACAGCAGCTACTCAGATACAAGTCAAGGAGGTCGAGACAGCGGCAATTTGTCTCTGGAAGAAGACATTTCATCTTTAGTCATTCCACCGCCTCCTATTTCATCATCATCATCATCATCTGAATCTTTTAACTGTACAGATAAGTCTTTACAGCCCAAGCAAGGAGCAATGTCATCACTATCATCAGCATCACAACTACCACCACCACCACCACCTCCACCACCGCCACCACCACCTATAAGAACTAGATACACTCGGTCTCCCTCATACCAACGTGCCAATTCCATTGACCTTCTGTATGAGAGGGATTTTGAAGAAACCATGCTTCGCAGGTCCGATTCTCAGGAATCTGTAGACAGCCAGATTATGCTGCCAGTAACAGACGATTCTGGTGGATCTATTGGTCAATATCGGATTAATATTCAGTCTCCGACTTCAGTATCAGAGAAACTGAAGAACCTTTTGCAGTTAATGCCTACAGCAGATGAAGAAAAGCAAAGCATCATAGGTAAGTCTGAGTGTTCTGCTTCAGATGGCCATTCCTTTATCTTCCGGAGTACATCAGAATCAGCTTCACTGCGAAATATTTTTAGAAAAGATGCCAACAGTCTTGAGGTCTCATTGCAAACCGAACATAAAAAAAATTCACAACAACCATGTGATAGCAAAGCTTTGAACATTATAGGTATACACAAATGTACAAAGCACGAACCTATATTTTGTACCTGTGATAAAAAATCATTGTGCTGTTTGCAGAAGAGTAATGAAGGCTGTGATCAAAGTAAGTGCAGGAATAATGGCCAGTCAGGTTCTCAAGCATGTACCTCAAGCTCTGTAGAAGCTAACAGCAATGAAAAGCAAAGAGGCACTTGCCCAAATACATCACCTTGGACAGTTAGCAGCTCCAAATGTAATGGAGACTCTTCTCATAATAAAAACAATGCCGTACAATCAACAAACGAGCTACCGTCACGGTGTCTGGGTAAGTCTAGTTCTTTGGATGTTGGACAACCCAGTGAGGAAACTAACTGTGCTCAGGTGTGTAGCAGCAGTGAGACATTTACAGCACTAAAATCAAAACTGCAAGCTTACCGTGACTTTCTCCTAAACCGGAAGACCAAGTCTAGTACAAATAATGGAGGCGACCTACGCAGGTCCAGCTCTTTTACAGTCGGCACTAAAGTCACTGACAGTATGTGGAAAGCGGTATTCAATAATGGCAGCAACAACAACAGCAGCAAACGAAAAGTTTCCCCAGAAGCCACAAAGGGAGATAATACGCCAGTACCTACTGTCGTTGAGAAAAACAACGTTTCGGGGGCCAACAAACAGGCACTTATGATGCAAGGAATTTCCACATTACCCCGAGCCATTCTCCGTCGGAGAGTAAACAAGGTAAGTTTTTCTTCTCTAGAGATGTGTTTAACCAGACATTGTTTCATAATTATAAATTCATACGATATAATATGGGGATCATTTTATAATTACAGTTAACATAATAATTATAATAATTGTAATTATTTACATTGTTTAGACTGTTGTCTTCATCTGTATTGAGGCTTATAGCCTATCACATTGAATACATCAGTTCTCGCTCGATCACCAAAGTTAAGCAATGTTGAGGCTGGTCAGTACTTAGATGGATGACCACTTGGGAATACCAGGTGTTGTAAGCATTTAGTGATGGATGTGCGTTGTGATGTAGTGAATAACAGTTCAGAAAGACAAATCGGTGAGCTGAGTTCGAATTCCAGTTGTATACCCTGCATTCACTTAAGCACTGATACCCTTGGAAAAGGTATTAATCTGTCCCTTCCCTCCAGTTATGGGTTAAATAACAAGGGTAGGACTTGGGGACCCTGCCCTTAAAAACAAATCCCAATGAATCTTGATACTCGAAAAGAAAAATGTATTACTAGACACAAAACTTATATAAAAAACAACAATAAATTGTTGAAAGAAAAAGGTATTACCATCAATAAATAAATAAAGTTTAGTTGGCAATAAATGATCCGCCGAGGTTGATTTGCCATAAAAACAAAACAACCAACAATCAATCATCTGTATAGCCATATTCATGACTTGACCCAAAGAGTTGTGAGTTCAATATCTGGATACAGCAGTGGTGAACAAAAACTTAGAGAGTTGAGTTAAGTTAGAGATCCAGAAGTTGTATGACTCATGGAACAACAATAATTTACCCCAGTGATTGAAATGAAGAGTTTGGTTTGAAATTCCAATCAATTGAAGAAGGTGTTGTAGGGATTTCGGGATATTATTTTTTGTTTAAATTATCAGAAAGTTATATGTTGAATTGAGCTGTGTGAAAGAATACTCCTCTATAAACAATTTGTATTTTGCATGAAAAAGAATGAATGAAGATGGAAAATTGACTGAAAAGACACTTGATCATTTAACGAATAAATATCAATTTATATCAAAAGGTATACAGATCTGAAAGGTGAATGTTGAATGTGATAATTAATGTTCATGAAATATGAAATCAGTTTTGATGTTAGGATTAAATTGATAAAGTTAAGAGATCAAATGTTGTGCACAAAAGGACGCTAAAATGAATAAAAGTCTTTCACAATAAAGTTCTTGAGTTAAGTGTATTCATTCAAAAGTATGTAGATAAGAGTTTGCTACCTTTGAACATAATTTGAAAAGAATTGTACTTAGCTTGAAGTTGGTAAATAATGATGATGATTTGTGTTCAAATTTTTTTTAACTTATTTTCTAAGAATGTGTTATCTGCGGATGAACTTCTCTCCCTCAATAAAGTCAAATGATGTTTGAATATATTTAGATTCCGGGTTGAAATTCAAGTGATAATGAAAATATTAATTCATATATTTCAGTTGGTTGAGTCTGGCTTGTTTAAAATTGAGAATTCATCTCTTAGTTGGTGGACATTTAAGAAACTGAAAATTGTTGAGTTCAATCTTGTTTGCTCAAGAATGTGTCTCGCTAAGAATTTGGTGAATTTCTTGAAAGTAGTCAGTTTCTACAAGTGACAAATTAAGGCATGTTGACAATTCTCCACTAAGGTCCTTTTCAACTAGGGTCCATTTCTAAACTTAAATTTTAGGCATGTTTTTTTTATTTTATACTGTCTGGCCGTGTGTCAACTACATGGGCTGATTTTGGTGCAAATTATTGAAATTATAGGAAAAGTGATTCCAAGAAATGCTACAATTTATGCTGACCAATCATTGTTCAGTGTATTGTTTCATTACAAGTGCACAGCTTGCATGGCAAAAAAGCTTAGGGAGGCTTGATGTCACTTGTTACTGTAAGAAAAGGTTTTATTTTTGAGGTCATATTTTTTCTGCACTCATATTGGAAAGTTAGGGTTAGGGTAAGGGTAACAAAGGTCAGAGTGTACAATGGTCAAAACTTTGTGAATATGGCAATGCAGATGAGGACAACAGCTTGAACAATGTAATGTACATAACAATTGTTTGTGTGGGACATGATAGATTCACCTTATCAAATAAACTGATAATAAAAGTAATAAAACCATTTTTACCTCATATTGGCATAATTTCATGTCAGCTCAGATGAGAAAACATAGAGTTATGATTACGTACTCAACCTTTATATTTTGCTAAACTTTCAATAATCATCATGGTAGTGTTAAGGGTAACATAATATTTATTACTCATTAAAAATTCATTATCATTTTGGTTTACATACAATCTTTATTCTTTAAATAAAAATCCTTCTATTATAAATTATTATAAAATGACTTATTTCTACTGTTATTAGCAGTAATTTTTGATTGCTGACAAAGTATAGGTAAATGGACATTAGTACACCAGGCTGTTTGTAACTGTTTAGATACAGAAAAAGAAAAGGAGGAAGAAGAAGAATCAGAATTTGCAAGAGATCACATGATGAACCGTAAACTGCCATATTTGAAGATTGATTAATCTATATCCATATCAATGAAATCAACTAAGAAAATGTAAACATCAAGTTTTTCCCTTGTTCCTTGTTTAGGATGTGGTTTCCGGCTTTCTCTTTTCCAATCTTTTTACTCTTTTCTTTTTTTTCAATTGGAGTAGATAGACTAAATTATCGCCCGGTTCACACTCCTCCCACATCTATTGAACAGGTGAAGAGGCTCATCCCGTGTTCCTTGTTTAGGATGTGGTCTCCAGCTTTCTCTTTTCCAATCTTTTCACTCCTATGTAGCCCCCTGCGCTTCAGTGGCGTTACCGCCTTGCTCAGGGTGATATGATTAAAAAAAATATATATATATACTCAACAATCTTTATCTTTTGCTAAACTTTCAATAATTATCATGGCAGTGTTAATTACAGCAGTAATAACATTTAAGATAACATGTTTATTTATCATTAAAAATTCATTAACATTTTGGTGTTAAATAAAACATGATTTTGGATTACATACAATCTTTATTTTTTAATAAATATCCTTCTACAGTTTTTAGGATATAAAACTACTAATTTCTACTGTTATTGGTATTTTGTGATTGTCAATGAAGTATAAATGGCCATTAGTACACCAGCCTGTTTGTAACTGCTTAGATAAACGGAAAGAAGAGGACGAAGAAGAATCAGTATTCGCAAGTGATCACATGAACAAAACAATGATTTTCTTTTAGGGGACATGTGTAGGAAAGACATGATATAAAATCGGTTTTGTTTTTCATTTATTTTGAATTTTTAAGGATAGAGTAAGTAACAATATTTCTAATAACACCATATAATCAATAAATAGTTGTCTTATACTACAGGTATAAATCCACAAAAATTTGTAAAAGTGTTTTGATTAACTTTCAATAATGATCATGACAGTGTTAATTTTGCCAGTAATAAAATTTAGAATTTCGTTTTGCTGGTGGTTCCATGATTGATATAGATATAAGTTAATAAAAAATTTCAGTCAATCAGTTAAGCACTATACATGATACACACTTGGGTGATCATGTCTCGAATGAGACATAACTGACTGGGCAGAAGATTATCCCACAGTAGGTTGCCATTACTTTCTGCAGTAGACTGATTGCCAGTCAAGCCTATAGAACCCAGTCTGTTCTGTTATTTAACCTACAACTGGAGGGAAGAGACAGATTAATACCTTTCCGAAGGGTATTTGTGTGTAAGTGAATGCAAAGCATTCAACTGGAATTCAAACTCGGCTCCCTGATTTCTCGTTCCTAGCCGATATCCACTGCACCACAATGGACATATCCAAAGGTCAACTGAATATAAAAAAACGTTGAAAGTGGAATTGTTTTTTTTTAATCATATCACCCTGAGCAAGGTGATAACGCCACTGATGTGAAAGGGGCTACATAAGAGTGAAAAGATTGGAAAAGAGAAATCCGGAAACCACATCCTAAACAGGAAACAAGGAATGAGCCTCTTCACCTGTTTGATAGACGTGGGTGGAGTGTGAACTGGGCGGGAATGTACTATTATTATGATATTTTTTCTCTTCTTCTTCTATGTGCTGTGTTCCTTCAGGATGTAGTGATCATCTTCATTTCCTTGTAGCTTTTAACACCCTTTCTCTTTTAACTCCTCCCAAATCCTGCTCAAACATCCATTTGCTCAAATCCATCAAGTATGTCATGCATTGCTTTCCACTGTCACTTCTCCCCTCTGTGAGTATCAAATTCTCCCCTCTGTGAGTATCAAATTCTCCAAGCCCTTCTTCCTCATTACATGTCTCAGAAACTTCAGCTGTCTTTTCTTGATGTTAAGTATTAGTTTCCTTTCCATTTCCATTCTCTCCAAAACCTTGTCGTTGCTCACATGTTACATCTATAGTATCCTCAGCATCCTTCTGTAGAACCACATTTTCGTTACTTGTAGCTATATATTTCTATTAATAGCAATGATATAATTATTGGATATATTTATACATTGTATATGTGCAATGGATATTGGCTCGAAACAACAAATCAAGGAGCTGAGTTCGAATTCCAGTTGAATTCCTTGCATTCACTTATGCACAAATACTCTTGGGAAAGGTATTAATCTGTCTCTTCCCTCCAGTTATGGGTTAAATAATATGACAGATTGGGTTCTATAGCCTTGGCTGGCAACCAGTCTACCGCAGAAAGTAATGGCAATGTACTGCGGGATAATCTTCTGTCCAGTCAGTCATGTCTCTTTCAAGACATGATTGCCCAAGTGTGTATCACATATGGCACTTAACTGACTGACTGATATATTTTTGAAAGAAAAATATTACCAACAACACATTTTTGAAGGAAAAAATTATTACCATAACATATTTTTGAAGGAGATGGTCAGGGGCCCCTGCTGTTCTCCTCAGTGTTCTTGACAGACTCCAAAGGAGAGTCTGTAATGTGATAGGTACTGATCTGGTGGCTCGACTGCAGCCACTTCCCCATCGTCGAAAGGTGGTCTCCCTTTGTCTGTTCTATAAATACTTTCATGGCTTCTGCTCAGACGAATTTAAGTCACTGATGCCTCCTCAACAGGTGTTTACTCATGCAACCAGACTGTACATCTGGGTCCCACCCATTCACAGTCAGGTTAGCCAAATGCAGATGACAATTCTACTCCTGCAGCTTCTTCTCTCACACTTCCCGCCTGTGGAACTCGCTCCCGTATTCTTGCTTTCCTGATGCATTTAAATTTCTGGAGGTTGTAGCAACCTCCAGAAATTTAAATGCAAAGTCAATACTCATTTACTAACCACTGGACTCTAGCTCTCTCGCCACCCCTGTATAACCCTCCCTTTCTCTCCATCTATGTATCTGTCATCACACCTGCTTTCTCAGCTTTCTATTGTTCCTTTCTAACTAGTTTGTACTCCTCACTCTTTTCTAATTAATCTTTTTACATTTATGTAGCCCCCTGCACATCAGTGGCATTTCCGCCTTGCTCGGGGTGAAATGATTTAAAAAAAAAAAAAATATTACCATGATACATTTTTGAAGGAAAAAAATTATTATCAGTAATACATTTTTGAATACAAAATTAGAAGACATCTTCAGTTTTCTAAAATAGAATAAATAAAAAAAAATTTTCATCAAAATCTGACTAAATCAATCAAACATTAAAAAAATACCTTAAAACCCCACCTTTTTGGCATTAAGTAACCCACAGAGGTTGATATGCTGTTAAACGGAACTTAAACTCAAAGGAAAGACATGTTCATTATGGAAACAAAATCTTTAAATATTTAGGTCTTGTTGCAAGCACACAGACAGAAAATTAATGCTACTAACACTACTGGATTTGTAGTGGGTCCTCACAGCATCAGAATCATGATAGCAACCTTTCCAACTCACGAAGTAGAGAATATGAAGTCAAGGTATTTATCAAACAATATGTTTAAAAATGAACTATGGAATGGTGAGTGTGTAAGACGTGAATAGTTACGCTGTTCCCCATCCAAAGTTCCTTTGTACTGCTTTGTATGTCGCCTATTGTTTAAGAATCTCTCTTTGCTACATCAGGGTTCAATGACTGGAAGCATAGCAAAATTATAGTAGGACATGAAAATGGAGAAGAACATTGAAAATGCATTACAGTATATTTGATAAGGCATAAACTTTATTGCTTGAGCAACATCACTCAGAGCAGGAATATTGGCATAAAGTGTTGATGTATGTGATTTCTGTAATTTGCTTTCTTGCCTCTAGAGACTTGCTTTTTCATGGAGAAAATCAGATTATTGGGTCAGCAAAATTTGCAGCTATTTAGGTATAACTAGAGCTAATGAGAGAAATTGACCCTTTCTTGGAAGACCATCTCAAAATGTACAGAAAACCTGGAAAAGAGAATCTGTTATATTTATCTGCAATATTTATGATAAATTTATTGAATTAATGGGACAACAGCTTCTTTGTAAAAAAAGAAAAAAATTTTATGGTCAAGTGTCTGTTGACCTGAGATATGAGGGAAGCAGTTTGTCTATCACCTTACAGTTAAAAAGAGTCTTACACTAAAAGAATAACAATTCTTGCCATTAAAATATGTCTCACAGTAAAAGAATAACATATCCAGTAATAATAGATTTTTTTTTTTAATCATGTCACCCCAAGCAAGGCATTTCATTGCCACTATAGCACAGGATGATAGACGAGTTAGGATGTACATAGGGGGAGAGTTGGAGAGAATGGGAGGGTTAGTGTGTTAGGACACCTCCTAACACATCTATTGACCTTACATTTAAACTCCTGGAGGTTATAGCCGTTGGAGAAGCAAGCATGTGGAAAGGAATTCCACAGGTGGGAAGTGCAAGAAAAGAAGCTGTTGGAGTAGAAATTGCAGTTACATTTCATCGGTTTCATTGTAAAAGGGTGGGACCTAATTGCCAATCTAGTATCTTGTGCAAACTCCCACAAAGTTTTTATTTGGTATTCTACCAAATAAAAAACTGTTAGAGATTCTTTTTTTTACATTTTCTACAATTGTTGTTTTAGTAATCAAATTATTTATAGGACTTCATAAATTTTTTACATCTGTAATAATATATATTATGGTGTCCATTTTTATAGCAGGATTGTTTTGCAGACAATTGCTACCATTGTTATTTTATTCTAACCCAGTGTTTCATACTCATAGCTTTGTGCCAAAACTATTCTAAGCTTAATAAGCATTCATTTACTCTGCAATGTTGCAGACTGCATATCAATATGAGATATCTATTCTCATGTTAATTTTATGAGCCTACTCTTCCATGCTGAATGAATGCATGTTGAAAGGGAGCACTCAGAAGATTTTCCCGCAGTAGGTTGCCATGTTTTTCTGCAATAGATTAGTTGTCAACTTAGACTATAGAACCCAATCTATCCTGCAATTTAACCCATAGCTGGAGGGAGAAGAGATCAATTCATACTTTTTTGTACATAAATGAATGCAATGAATTCAAGTGTAATTTGAATTTAGCTCTCTGATTTCTCGTTCAGAGCTGATATCCACTGAACCACAATGCACATCTATTCTAAGCTTAGTAAGTAAGTAAGTGCTTAATATATGGTTCGCAGACATGTACCTCAAGCTCTGTAGAAGCAAACAGCAACAAAAAGCAATGAGGCATTTACCAGTTAGCATTTCTAAATGTTATAGAAATTCTTCTAATAATAAAATCAATGCTGTACAATCAACAAACGTCAAGGTATCTAGGTAAGTCTAGTTCTTTGGATGTTGGACAACCCAGTGAGGAAACCAATTGTGATCAGATTTGTAGCAGAAGTTAGACATTTACAACATTAAAATCACTTTGGAATACCAGATGCTCTAAGCTTGGATATGCAGGGGGGTGTAATGTATAATGGCTCAGAATTGAAAACTGGAGAGCTGAGTTTTAGTTTATACTTTTGGCAAAGGTATAAATCCACCTTTTTCTCCCCAGCTATGGATTAATTAGTATTACTTGTATCAATAAACCATTATCATTTCAAAAAGAAAAAAACCTTCTTACAATATAAAAGTATTTTCTGGCTTTAAATAACCTACAAAAGGTTGATAAGACATAAAAAAACAACTCAGTCACTTGTAACATTATTGCTATTTATAATTGTCATGTTTGTTAATACCAAATTTATTTTCTTTCCTTATTTTATCTTATTTCTAATCCACAGAATCAACATCGTTGCCTTGGTGGTGCAAGAACGGGACCTATGAAAGCATTGCAGAATATATTTGGTACATCCTCTGCAGGCGTTGAAAGTGGAGATAAACCTAAAGTTAGTGAGATCAAAGTTGAGGATATCAGTGAGGCAGAAACAGAGAAAGCTGCCCCTACGGATTTTTATGAAGTGACTTCCAAAAAATTTAAAGACAATCCTTACAGCACAGTACGCATGTGGCGACCAGTTGCTCTTGGTAATCAATCAACTGAGGACCCAATGCGTGTCACCCGTTATGCCACTTTCAAACGCCTTTGGGACTCGTTCAAAATCCAGAAAACAGAGGAAGGTGAAAATCAGGGTGGTGACTGGACAGACTTTTCCATTGAGGATGATGACGACTATCCAAAAGTTAAAAACGAGATGCTGAGTCGTATTTATAATAATGAAAATGGCTTCACCATAGCCACTGAAGACATTGAGGTACTTGTTGTGGACATTAAGATGGATATGGAGAACCTCCAAAACATCCAACTCATTGCAGATAGAAAGCATTTTGTATGTGTTCAGTCGAAACTTTACCAACAAATCCAGCAGTTTGTTCATCATGCCAAGTTCTTCCTCATAAACGCAGCACTCACAAAGGAAAAATTAGTCCTCAGCTTAATGACGTGCATGCATTCTCTGACCAGAATCTTCCTGTATGGACGGGACACAATGATTGCTTTGAATTCCGTACACAAAGCGCAGAATTTGGGCTCAGAATTGATCCGGTTGGCCAATGCCTTCAAAAGCACAATACACGCTGCCAACACAGCTGCAGGGAAGCCCAATACAGACCCCCACGTACAGTACCTGATGCGGCAGGCACTTAGTTTGGCATCATTACTGCGGAATCTTTTAGCCCTGGTTAAAAGTTTAAAGTTTCAATGAATTTTTCATAAGTTTTATTTCCGCAGTTCTGGTTATACTAATTCAAAGTTCTTGATTGAGCCTGTCAGATGCCAAATTGGAGATAATAACATTTTGGTTGTTACAGTTGACAAAACAAACACCAAAATAAAGAGAATGTGACATGAGAATGTTAATGCATTTTAATATAACCTCATGTTTAGGCTATTCTAAAATCCTTCATAAGCAACAAGGATTTAGTTGCTGTCAAGTGGATCTTGGAATTTGGCTTCTAAATGTATCCCAAGGTTTTGATACGAAGTCATTGGAAATAAAAATAACCTGGGTATTTTTATAAAGCCGATAATTGCATTTAATCAATATAAAGAACAAACTGAGACATTTATTGGCAAAAGACTAATTAAAAAATCTGCTTTCTCTTATGAATTATTTTTTTGTCAAATTGCAAACTTTGCTCAAATGTTTTACACTGAAGGGATTTAGTCAGTACATTACAAACACAAAACAAAATGTCATAGGTCATTCCAAATTTTTTTATTTTTCTCTTTCTTTTTCTTTCATCTTTTTTGCTAACTAATCAGTAATCATCTCTGATGAATTTTAATTAAATTATTCTAGGTGTTATTTTTATTTTATTAATTTTTCTCTAATTGCTAAAAACAAATTTGTTAATTTGGTATCTTGCAATTTTTTTCTTTTTCTGATTAAGGGTACGTAAAAACTAAAAACTACATGTATTCCCTTCTAAAAATACCAATAAGTATTGACATGAGCTAGTTATTATTGGGAGTATTCAATCAAAAATGGCAACACATAAGGTATAAGCATTGCAATTGGTTAGAAACTATTGGAGGTATCCAATCAGAAATGGTGGCACATAAAATATAGGCATTGCAATTAGTTATAAACTGTTGGAAATATCCAATCAGAAACGATGACACATAACTGAAAACTTGTTTTACTTTACAGTATGATTATTTTGCATGCAACTTGCTTATTTCAATGTTTGTTTTAATGGAGAGATAAGCCCTCAGGCAGACAACATCAGATATATGATCCAGTTCAATTTCTATATGGCTGGTATTTTTATTTGTCTTTCATGAAAAAAGCAAACTTGATATTTCCTTTCTTAATAATAATAATAATACAACTGCAGAAAATCATGAAAATTATGAGACTTTTACATGTTTTTCAGGTTAGCAGAACTGCTAAAAGTGCTCAATACATAACTACAACTGTAATATTCAATATATAAAGAAAAATTCAAATGACTTAGCTGGTTTTGCATTGAAAAGCTCATCAGGGTCAGATGTTTGATAAATCTATTGAACTTGTTCACAGATTCAATATTTACACTTTTCCTGAGTGAACAAAATGCTAATTTTAACTTTCAAATTTGAAATTTGAAATACTTAAAATGCTCGAGTCTTGTTAAAAATGTTACAATATCTGATGAGCATTTTGATGTGAAACTCTTTATTGGCTAACAAGATAAGTCACTTAAACTTTTCTAAATTTATTGAATATTTTCATTTTTATTAAGTTTTATGAATAATCATGAAACTCACTAAAGAAAGAAAACAAAAGAAAATGTTATATTTGTTTACTTTTGATGTTGAAAACTGTGCTTCGGGCATTTTTGTTATGGTGAGAGCTTAATCCTTTTCAAAAGGTAAAAAGTGTAACCCTTTTTTGGGAGAGATAAGGGATTTTTGGTTAGTTTATTAGAATCGTGATAAGAAGAATGGTGAATACTTCTGTTGGCAAGTAATATTCTCTGATTTCATCTGAAATGCAAGAGGGTTTACAAACGTCTAAGAAGTGTGTGGATTATTTGTTAATCCTTTTAATGGATATAAAGGAAACTCTCCTTAATCAGGGAATTAATAAACTTTCTTGCTAATCCTCAGGTCTGTTCTTATCACAAACAAAAAACAGTTGTGTTGGGTGATAAGTTGGAAATGAGCTGGAACCTTTTTTTTTTCTACATTTACCATTTTTAGGCACTTGTGAATGGTTTTATTCCTATTTCTTTCTGCGGTCTTTGTTCAAAATTCTTATTCTTTTTACCTAATTTGGAGCCAGTTGTTCTGCAAAAAAAAAATGAAGAATTCCTACATGTTTGTCTGCAGTCTTTTTAATTCATAAGTAGCGTCCATTTAAGCACTGGCTTGATTCTTGATTGTTATTTGATTTTATTGTTTATCAGTGGATTAACATTCTTAGTGAGCTTCCATCCCAAATCAGTTTTGATTGTTTTCAGACTCTGTATACAGAGCATTCATTTTTTTTTATGCTCCACAAAAATCAAATGTTTCTTCCTTATCCTCTAATTTTATGACTTTAAAATTTGCTCTTTCTATTCAATATATTCCAGTTTTAGAAGTTTAGAAATATCCTGACCAATAGTAGCCATAGAGTAAATCTGGTTCTAACAACATTCCATGGCAGCCTAAATAATCAAAAATTTATAAACATATAGCAGTCTAAATAATCAAGAAATATGAACACATGGCAGTTTAAATAATCAAACCATATGAACACATGGCAGTCTAAATAATTAAACCATACGAACACATGGCAGTCTAAATAATCAAGCAATATGACCACATCGCAGTTGAAATAATCAAACCATATGAACACATGGCAGTTTAAATAATCAAATCATATGAACATTTGGCAGTCTAAATAATCAAACCATATGAACACATAGCAGTCTAAATAATCAAGCAATATGAACACATGGCAGTCTAAATAAACAAACAATATGAACACATGGCAGTCTACATAATCATGTAATACAAATGAACACATTACTTTAGGATTAGAAGAGTTTTGAAAATGAAAGTACTCAAGTCGCAATTTGTTGGTACAAATGATCATTTATATGATATAACAAATAAAAACAGTCTTGTGAAATTTTCAATTATTGAAACATAACAAATAAACTGACTTCAGTTACTCAGATGTCAACACCACGTCATAAGTTGTAAAGATGTTTTCTTTTTTGTATTCATTTTATTGCACAAGACAGACAGAGTGGTACTGATTCTCGGACGTAATGGGAGGAAGATGTTCAGGCAATGCATGCCCACTTTTCAGCTTAGCATTCCTCCACATGTGACATAGCCTCTCTAAGAACTCTGAGTGTGGAAATTGTGTTGGTGTTTTAAAAAATTAATGCAACTCTCTGCAAATTTTCCTCTGTTTTGGTCTTATCTTATCTTCTAGTCTTATCTTATCTTCAAATCTTAGACAAAGGCAATCCATCAATGTCAGAATTCCATACCCACAAAGTATTCTGACCAATCACATGCCATCCTGGTACAACCTCTGCATTCTGTAACTCTGTATTTTATTACTAATATAAACAGGGTAAAAATTGGAAATGAGTAGCTTCTAATGTGATTTGATCTTATAAACCATACATTATGAATTTGTATAGACATTGGCTAAAACCATTCACTCTGAAAAATGTTATGCTTAAACAAATATTCTGATTTGTCGTCAAGGCTTCCCTGGTTGGCGTGATTAAAACATCATCTATGAAAGACAAGCTCTCAGTATGTGGTATATGAGTTCATGTCTTGGTAGAAGCATTATTTCCAATTTCATGCTGTTTCTACAAGACTTTTAAAAACTAGCTTGTTGTAACAAAAGTTACAAATAAAACTAGCAATAAAATAATAATTTTGAAAATGTTTATTCTAAAAAGCAACCATGAGATGGAGTAAAATTAGTAATAAAATAATAATTATAAAAATATTCAATTAAAAAATCAACAATAAATTAGAAATAAAATAATACTGAAAATATTATGACATAATAAAATGTTATAATAAAATTATATTATAATTAAAATATATTAATAGTAATAAAATGATGCTGAAAATGTTTCCTTTAAAAAGTAGTGACAAGATGAGTCAGCCACATGATAACATTATAACATTGTAAATGCTTTATCTAAAAGTCAGTAATAAAATAGAATAAAAATTGTAATAAAATAATAACAGTGAAAAGGCATTACCTGAAAAGCCAAAATAATATGATGGAATAAATCTGATAATAAAATATCATAATTTGCAATTAAAGTTTAAATTGTAGTTTATCAAAACTTGTCAATTCAAAATACACTTCAGAAAAGAAAATACATTAAAAAAACTTCTTAAATCCTTTGTATTTTTAAAATTATTTTTTATCAAATAATAGCAATACCAAATAAGAAAAAATGAATTTCAGAGATTGGAAAGTTCAAGGTTATATGGAATTAAGAAAACAAATTTGAAATAATAAAACAACCAGCAGTTAGATAAAAAATAATAATTCTGAAAATTACAGAAAGTTAAGGTTGTTCATTAAAGTTGACATTGTTGCAAAAGAAATAAATACATAATATTAAAGAAGAAGAAGAAAACAGAAAAAGAGTAGAAGACAAAGAATCAAAGAAGAATTGAAGAATTAGAAACAGAGCAATTAAAGAAGATTGGAATAAGTAGAAAAAATAGAAGAATAAAAGAAGAAAAATAAACAAAGAATTGAAGAAGAAGAAAAATTGAAGAAGAAGAAGAAGAAGAAGCTAACAGAATATTTATTCTTCTTGTTTATCTGCTTCCTAACTCATAAAAAAGGTCGATAATTGGAGCTAAGGCACAACTAGAAGTAAAATGGCCAAAACACTGCTGTCAAATTTATTGGTAGAGATTATTATCTGATGTTTTGGATTTAATAAGCTGCCATATTGTAAAAATAAATTTCCAAATATTCAACAGGACATTGTCTGTTCCCCACCAAAAGAAAACACAGTTAAATTTTAAGGAGTAATTTTAATAGAAAAATCGGTCAGGCAGAATATGTTCAAGTTAAAATTGTATTAGTGAAAAGCTAGAAGAGTATTTCTAAAGTCATTTTGGACAGAAGGAAAATATTGATCAATATTAAATTTTCTGGTTCTTTTTCAGTATTTTTCAAATCATTTTTTTCTTTTTCCTTTTTCTGGACACTTGCTTAATTTTTTTTAAATAGTTTCTTGATGCACTACTGTAGAAAAAAAAATAACAACAAAATAATGTTTTAACTACTTAATTTGTTTCAAATGACAAACATTGGGGTTTCTTGGCTGGAGAGAGACAAAGAAAAAAGAAAAGAAAACAAATAAAAAAACAATCTAAAAAAACAAAAAAGAAAAAAAGGAAAGAAAACATTGTAGTGATTCCAGAACTATGAATATTTTTTTTTGTTTATTTTAATATTGTAAATAAAATGTATGTACCAACATAGTGATGTGATTAGAGATTTTCTTATCAGTAAAAGTCAGATTTTAATTTTGAAATCTTTTGTTTTGTTTATTTACTTTTTTTAATCATTTCATCCCAAGCAATGCAATAAAACCACTAAGATGCAAGGACTTACTGAGTGTTAGAGAATAAGAGAAAGAAAAAAACACCATTAACAAGAGAGACCAATGAAAGAACAGAAATTAAGAAAATAGAAGATAACCATTGGCATTGCATTTAAACTTCTGAAGATCAAACTTGACTTTCCAGAAGCCAGAAGAGAGTTTTGCAAGCAAGAAATGTGAAAGAAGAAACTGTTAGCATAGAACTTACAGATACATCTTGCTTTTAAAAGAGAGGAAAAAAGAAGAGTTACTTATATTCTGCTGAACATGTAGAATCTAAATTTGGAGAAAAAACCCAAAACTGCACAACAACTAGCTAAAACCCAAAGTTGAATAAAAATATGAGACTAGAACAAATAATATTGAGATGTTCCCATTGAAATGCATAATGACACAAAGGTAAGTAAACGGAAACAGTTTTTGGAAAAGGGGTATATAATCCGCTAAGTGAGAATGTCTTTCCTGATTTGCAAATCAAACTTTCTAATCACAACTTGTATTTGGTGTTAGAAGTTCATTTCTGACATTCATGGTGCTTACTGAAGGTTCTTAGTGACTAAATGTATCAACAATTTCTATATTTATCTATATCATTAACTATACTGACTCTTGTGATCCTACCTAGGATTGAACTCACCATACTTGACTAACAGATTTCTGAAGATATTAAACCCCAACACATCAGCTTAATGGATATGTTCCAAGCAGTGGCAGTATCAAGCTCACTCTTTGCTAAATGGATTTAACTGTTTCTAAGTTTACTGAAATCTCTTCTTGGTGAACATTTTCTGATTTGTCTGAAATGCTCTCACTCAGTTTACGCAAGATAATGTTTTACCATCCTGAATAGTACATTATAATTTTTAACAAAATAAATACAGATTATCCGTATCTGTTGTCACCTAGACTTCTTCTTCTTTATGTGCCATATTCTTTCAGGTCATAGGTCATCATGGACCTCCACCTACCCCTATCCCTTGTCGATCTTAACATTTTTCCTCTTGGTATCTCTCCCAAACCCTGCTACACCTTCCACTTGCATAATCCCATCAAGTATATCTTTCATTGCTCCCTGTCTATTTTTCCCTCTATCCATCCCATGAGTATTTGATTCTCCAAGCCCTCTTTCCTCATTATGTGTTCCAGTAAGTTCAGCTGTCTCTTCCTGATGTTAAGTATAAGTTTCCTTTTTGTTTGCATCTGCTCTGAAGCCTTGTCATTGCCCACATATTTTGTTCATGGCACCATCAGTATACTTCTGCAGAACCCCATTTCTGTTGCTTTGAATCTCTCCTTCATGTTTTAGGAGATTGTCCAGCATTTGCCAACATATAAGAGGACAGCTATCACATAATAAACCAATACTCTTGAGATTTTCCTGTCTCTCAATACTTACTGCCATTGCTTGGAACATAACCATTAAGCTGATGTGTTGGGGTTGAATATCTTCAGAAATCTGTTAGTCAAGTATGGTGAGTTCAATCCTAGGTAGGATCACAAGAGTCAGTATAGTTAATGATATAGATAAATATAGAAATTGTTGATACATTTAGTCACTAAGAACCTTCAGTAAGCACCATGAATGTCAGAAATGAACTTCTAACACCAAGCTTAGCTTTTGAAATGCATCCTTGACTACGATAATGCACCTTTGGATTTAAAAACTTGGAGGGACTGAAATTTACAGTCAATTTGTTGTTACATTTTTAATATTTTTAAAATAAATAAAAACTGTTAACTTTGCTGATTAATGTGGTCCTACCAAAGATTGAACTTGCATTCCTTGGCTAACAAATTTCTGAAGATATTAGATCTCTACTCCTCAGTTTAATGATGCTTTCTAAGCAGTGACAATAGCTTGTCTCTTTTTCTGACAAAGTAGATTCAATCTTTAGGCATTAAGTTTATTGAAATTTCTCCTTAGGCAACATTTTTCTTTTTGCCTGGTGAAGTGCTGTCACTTAGTTTATTGAGCAAGATTCTGTTTTGACATATATATCTATTTGTAGTAAGTAGTTCACACCAGGAAATATCACCAATCTCGTAGTGCATTTAAATTGATAAAGTCGAGATGCCATAGAGGATTCCTGGGAGATTTCTTATTCATTTGTTGTATACATACAACATTATTTTTCATAAATATATACCATATTTTCTGGCTTACAAGATGCACTTTTTTCATAAAAAATACCCTCAAAAACATGTCTGCATCTATCAAGATGAATGCATCAGTTACCACCACGGTTAACACCATGTTTACCACCATGGTTACCACCATGACATGGCTGGTAATGAGGATCATTTATTGTATATGATTGACAGTAGTGATGACTATGCAGATGGTAGTTTATAGCTTTTGCATGAATCCAGCAATGACAAATTTTTGGGATTTGAGGATAAATAAAATTTCTTTAATTGTTTTATATTTTTACATGTATAGTTTAAAAATTTTAATTCATTTTTATGGAAATAAAACCAATGAAAGATATATTAGTCAGTTAGTTAAGTACCATACATGATACACACTTAAATGAGCATGTCTCAAGAGAAACATGACTGACTGGGCAGAAGATTATTTTGCAGTAGGTTGAAATTACTTTCTGTGGTAGACAAGGCTATAGAACCCAATCTGTCCTGTTATTTAACCCATAACTGGAGGGAAGAGATGGATTAATACATTTCCCAAGGGTATTTGCACATAAGTGAATGCAACAAATTCAAATGGGATTTAAACTCAGCATCCTGATTTCTTATTCCCAGCTGATATCCACTGCACCACAATGCACATCTGTATTTGCGCATCATCCTTGTGCAGGGGACATGCTAATCTTCTCTGCATCATTCCAATTTTAGTATATGTACTGCCAAAGTGAGTACTTATACTAAGAAAGATGCATAGTATATATAATAACAACCAACTAGTATGTAATTGCTAGGTAATGAAAATGGGATGAGTTATTAATATATACAATAATAGTGCCAATATGTGAGACACGTATGGTGAATGACATTTTTTCTTACAAGTTTCTTTCCAATATTAGGGTGTGTCTTCCAAGCCATAGTAAGCTGGAAAATATGGTATCTTATTTTTTTTTTTTTTTTTAATCATATCACCCCAAGCAAGGCGGTAACGCCACTGATGTGCAGGGGGCTACGTAAGAGTGAGAAGATTAGAAAAGAGAAAAACCGGAAACCGCATCCTAAACAGGAAACAAGGGATGAGCCTCTTCACCTGTTCAATAGACGTCGGTGGAGCATGAACCGGGCGATAGTTTAGTCTATCTACTCCAATTGAAAAAACAGTGAGAAGATTAGAAAAGAAAAACCGGAAACCGCATCCTAAACAGGAAACAAGGGATAAGCCTCTTCACCTGTTCAATAGACGTGGGTGGAGTGTGAACCGGGCGATAGTTTAGTCTATCTACTCCAATTGAAAAAAAAAAGTGAGAAGATTAGAAAAGAAAAACCGGAAACCGCATCCTAAACAGGAAACAAGGGATAAGCCTCTTCACCTGTTCAATAGACGTGGGTGGAGTGTGAACCGGGCGATAGTTTAGTCTATCTACTCCAATTGAAAAAAAACAACAAAAAAAAAAACAAAAAAAAAACAGTAAGATTAGAAAGGAGAAAAACCGGAAACCGCATCCCAAACAGGAAACAAGGGATGAGCCTCTTCACCCGTCCAACAGGTGTGGGTAGAGTGTGAACCGGGCAATAGTTAAGTATCTACTCCAATTGAGAACAAAAAAAAAAGTTAAAGATTTCAAAAAAAGAAAAAAAAAAAAAAGTGACTTATTGAGTTTTAACTTAGTTAAAGTCCAGTCAAAAATTTCTTCTAAAAATAAAATCAAGCGTACAGTTAGACATGAAAAGTTCTAAAATTAAGCAAAAATATTGGGCAAAAATGAATAAATAAATAAAAAAATAAGCGAAAAATACCTCACAGTTTAACACAGGAAATTTGAATTAAAGTTTCATTCTTCAATTCTTGCTTTTCCCAAAAATCAACATCAAGTTAACCTGCTTGGTGAAGTCTCATTCAAAGAACAGAACATGGCGTGGGGGGGGGGACTAATGGCTGCTGATACCTTGGCCAGTGTAGCTTCGCATAACAGAATAAATAAAAAATTTCAAACTTTTTTTTTTCCTCCCAAATGAAGCATGAACTCCAAAAAAGGGGGAAAAAAAAACGAAAAATACAGATATATATATATACAGAAATAAAAAAATAAAAAAAAAATAAATAAATAAATGAATGAATAAATAAAAAAAAATAAGCGAAAAATACCTCACAGTTTAACACAGGAAATTTGAATTAAAGTTTCATTCTTCAATTCTTGCTTTTCCCAAAAATCCACATCAAGTTAACCTGCTTGGTGAATTCAAAGGATAGTGTGCCTATGTGTTTAGGGGGCACCTCAGCATGGTGTAATGGTTAGCAAGCTCGTCTCGCTAGAGTCATTACACTGAGTAGTGAGTTCGATCCTCCCTACTTTCAGCTGTGTGTTACATCTAAGCTACGCTTAGAAAATCATCTTCCTCCAGGTTTGGGGCTTGGGTGCAGGGCTAACAAACCTACTCCATAAAAAACTGTTTGTTATGGAAACAGCAAAGATTCTGCCCTACACACCACTAGGTGTAAGGAAAAGGTTTATGTGTTTAGAGAGACCTTTCTCTTTCTCTTTCTCTATCTCGCTCTCTATTTCATTCAAAGTGTGTCCTTCAGCAGGATATTAATTTGCATCCTTTTATACAGGACACACCCTTGTACAACATGAATAATTTTCTTAGCAAATCAAGGCTCCGTTACCTTTGGCTTATAGAAATGTTGAAACACTGGTTGCTGTACAGTTACTGAAGTTAAGTAATGTTAAGCCTGGTCAGTATTTAGATGGTGACTGTTTAGGAGCTGTAAATATGAATGTGTAGGTAAGTGTAATGGATAATCATTTAGAATTGTTAATTGGCGTTCCAAATCCTCTTAGGTTTCTCAAATTAGGCTTACATGCAAATGCCCTTGGAAAAAGTATAAATCCAACTCTTCTCCCTAGCAATGGGTTAATTAGTAAAATTTGTATCACTAAACTGTTACTATCTCAAAATTAGTTCTTACAATCTAAAAATATTTTCTGACTTTAAATAACCTGCAAACAAAATAAATCAAATCTAATTATCCTTATGACAGAAAGCACATTTATTTCTTATTACATATATTTTTAGTTGATACATGTGTCTGAGTAGTTATCTCTGTTTTATGATCGTTTTTTGTTGTTTTTACACAGTATAATCTTCATCAACTGACCTTGATTTTTTGAGCCTGTGTTCCCTACATAATATGCTTTTTACACATAAGGGGCATGCATGTTCAAACTCTGCTAAAAGACACTTTTTTAATAAAGAATCTTGAAAAAATTCGGGCCAGTACACAAATATTATACTGCATAAAAAAGCAGAGATGTCTACTAGTACACACGTCTCCACTAAATATAACAGTTATAGACATATTTCTATTTATAATCTGACTAATAATTTATAATCTGACTAATGTCTGACTAATTTCTATAAATAGAAATATTTGTTTTATTTCATGAGATTGATGGATGGGTAGCAATGATTCTAGCAGATAAGGGGTGGACAAATTTCAGGTGAATACATGCTCACTCGTTGACTTAGTATTCTCCCACATGTGACCTAGCCTCTCTAAGGAATGTGGGTGTTGAAAGCGTGTCAACATATTTAAAAATTCTTGCAGTTCTCTGTGAACTTTGCACTGCTTTGGTGTTATTTTCAAAGCCTCTGCGTTCTGTAACATTGTATTTGATAGCAGTGTGAAAATTGGAAAAAGTAGCTTCCAATGTGACTTGATCTTATAAAGCATATATTAGCAACTTGAATGAACATTGGCTAAAACCATTCACTTAGGAAAGTGTTATGCTTAAACTGATATTCTGATTTGTCGTCAAGGCCTCCCTGGTTGAAGTGACGAAGATATCATCCCTGAAGAGCATGCTGTCAGCATGTGGTATGAGAGTTCAAGTCTTAATGGGAGCTTCTGCTTTATTTCTAGTTTCATGCTGTTGGCACTAAAAATACTGACCAGTACACAAAGAAATATATGCATAAAAAATGGAGACGCCAACTCAAACACATGAGGATATATAAATATATGTTATAATATAAAGAAATAATATCTGATTATAAATAAAAATCCACTAATTCCTTAAAATTACAACCTTATTATTACTTTTTAAAATGATTTCACCCCAAGCAAGGTGGGACCACCACTAGTGCACAGGCGATTAAAGTGAGAGAAAAGACTGGGTACAGAGGGTATCGAAGAAAGGATAAAAGATGAATGAGATTCAAGAAGATAAAAGACGCCAATTGACATTGTATTAATTTTTTGGGGATTGTAGCTATCAGAGAAGCAAGTAAACGGAAGGGAGTTTCACAGGCGGGAAGTGCGAGAAAAGAAACTGTGCAAGTAGAAGTGGCAGTTACATTTAACTATTTTAATGATAAAAGGTGGGACCTAGATGCCAATATAGTAGCACGCTCCAATTCATGTGGATGGGGCACCAGTGGAAAAAACCTCATCAGAGCAGTTTACATGAAAATATCTGCAGAAAAGACAGAGAGAAGCCACGTCATGTCGGTGAGGAAGTGACTAAAGTCGAGATGCCAAGTCAGGATTGATTAGATTTCATACCCGTTTTTTTAATTTTGTTGAGAACCTCGACATAAATAAATAGATGGAGCACCCGATCAGATATATAAAAATATACACACTGATCGATTTCATGAGAAAAAGAACAAAAAAGCAATTACAGTTGTCATATTCAGGAGTCGTTTAGGAACAGGAATGAATGATGGGAAAAAAATCTATCAAGTCTCAAGCTAAACTGCATTTTATCAAATCATTTCACTCCAAGAAGGAAATAAAACCACTCAGATGCAAGAGAGAACTGAAAGTTTGAAAGAATGAGAAGATTTTGCTGAAGAAAAAGGACAATAAATGAACAGGTTTCACTGGGAAGAAGTGTGAGAAAAGAAACTATTAGAATAGAACTTACATTAACATCTAAGATAGTTCAACACTTTCTATTTGCCAATCTAGTAGTATGCTGAAATTTATGTGGTTGAGGTACCAAGCTGGAAAGCTCATCAGAACAATTGCCATAAAGCTATTTATAGAAAAGAATTCAGTAAATTTACAAAATAGGAAGTGTTAGACAAAGAAGAGACCGAACCATCATTTTGGTACGGCACTAGCTTAAATTCATAATGCCTATGTATCAATGAGGAAAGGTCATTATAACAATTGTCATGAAAATATTTATAGAAATGAATTCAGTAAATTTACAAAATAGGAAGTGTTAGATAAAGAAGAGACCGAACCATCATTTTGGTACGGCACTAGCTTAAATTCATAATGCCTATGTATCAATGAGGAAAGGTCATTATAATTGCCATGAAAATATTTATAGAAAAGGTCGGTGACGCCACCTCATGACAGTGGGGAAGTGTCTGAAGTTGAGATGCCAGATGAAAACACGCATCATTACAGATCCTTCTTTGGGATTTGTCAAAAAAGTATATATATATATATATATATATATATATAGCTCTTTCGAGACAGACATGATCGTGCAATCCTGTACCACGCATAGTTTTTAACTGGTTTATGCCGGAAGCACCAGACCAGATATGGCAACAATACTCAATGCACGGAACAATTGATATGCATTGTCGTGCAATAGATATCGGCTCGGATTAATAAATTTAAGAACCGAGTACGAATTTTAGTTGAATTCGTTTCATTCACTTACGTAAAAATACCCTTGGCAAAGTTATTAATTCACCTCTTCTCCTCTAGCTATGAGTTGAATAGCAGGACAAATTGGGTTCTGTAGCCTTGGTTGGCAACAGGTTTACCGCAGAAACAATGCCAACCTATTGCGGAATGATTTCTGCCTAGTCAGTCATGTTTTGAAAGATTGCCAAAGCGTGTATCACACAACTAACTGATAGCAAAAGCATCAGACCAGATATGGCAACAATACTCAATGCACGAAGAAAAGGCAGATTTATAAACGTGTAAGATGGATTCTGGTGAGAAAAATTGTCTAGCCCGACACACTGAACCATATTACCAAGCAGTAAAACTAGCAACTGATTCAAGGTAATCCACTTCATATCAGTGAAAAAATGCGAGCACATGAAATCACAAAAATGTTGCTGTCATGGAAGGTAACATCAGCCATGCTGATAGCAGGCAGAAAATCCATGGTGACTAAATGATAGCAATTTTATTTAAAAGAGGCCTAAATTTTAAATGCAGTCGTTAATTCGACTATAAATGTTTTTTCTTAAAAAGTGAAATGAATTTCAACCAGCCTAGAATGAGAAGGAGTACAAAACTTTTGTCAGCAAGGGTATTTTCCAAGTACTACTCAATGCTCAATATTAGCTACTCAATATTACACTGCTTAAGAAAATAAAAAATGGTATATCAACACAAATACATGTACCCACTAAAAATAAAAACTAAAACAATATAAAACAAAGTTTATTATGAAAAGACAGATCATGTATACGAAAGATTGGAGAGATAACATTATGAGTTGTCATGTTTGCATTTGAAGCCATTTATATACATAATTTTTAAGACTGAAGACATCAGATTCCTAAGTAAAGAATATATCTATCAGTCTGTACAATCTAAGACAAATCAAATCTATCTATCTCTATCTCGCTTTCTCTCTCTTTCTCTCTCTCTCTCTCTCTCTCTCTCTCTATATATATATATATATATATATATATATATATATGTATATATACAAAACCAAAACGAAAATTGCATGGAGGTAAAATCCCCAAACAGATCCTATTAATATTAATTTCATTAACATTAAAATGATTCTGGTAGAGGGCTCGATGTAAATAGTATCATATATTTACAGAGCCAAATATGCATAATATCAAATAAAACTCCGAAAATTACATTTGTCGCATGGCCATTTCAGCGAGGAAAAACCTACCTCGCTTCTTCAGCGACAAAATTCATTATTATCCAAATACAGAACAAAATTCATACACTGGGACTTTTCATGAAAGAAGGAAAAGATAAGATAAATAGGAAGGGTGTTAAAAGAGAGAGTGGATTATGTTAG
This sequence comes from Ascarosepion bandense, assembly GCA_037127315.1. Taxonomy (NCBI): domain Eukaryota; kingdom Metazoa; phylum Mollusca; class Cephalopoda; order Sepiida; family Sepiidae; genus Ascarosepion; species Ascarosepion bandense. Next base: position 241,109 of record JBBBDQ010002059.1, read on the forward strand.
AAGGTTGCCATCTAGATATTGATACGGAGGGTAGGGAAGAAGGGGAAAAGGGGAAGAAGAGGAAAAGAAAAGAGAGACAGCGAAAAGGATTCAAGACTCGATCATTGAAAAGGACATTTAGATTACATCTGTGTTAAGAAATCAAAAATTAATCGTGTTAAAGAAAAAGTGGGTGCAAAAGAAAAACGGAAGGAAGGGGAAAAAAAGAAAACATTGAGGTAAACAGGGAAATAGTTAAAGGAGAAATAGTGAGAGAAAGAAAGAAGGAAAAAATCACGCCCGATAGCCGTTGTATGAAATGCCAGCTAAAGGAGGGCGGAAAGAAAGGGATAGATACATAAAATGGAAAAAGAAAAAAGAAAGAAGAAAAAAAAAAGGGGAAAGGAAATAGAGAAAAAAGATAACATGATGTAATATTCGGCTCTACCAAAAGTTTTTTTTAAAACAATTTTCCATTTAAAATAATATAATGTCATCTTATATTGTAGGGATAAAACTACTTTCAATTCTACTACTGGGATAAAAGGGGAGGAGCGGAAAAAGAAAATATTGTATTGGAGGGGGTCTAAACAGAAAATTTTGATAAATAATATATATATGCAAACACACACACACACACACACACACACACACACACACACACACACACACACATATATATATATATATACATAAAACTTTAATTAAGAAAATATATGAATGCTCAAAACAGAAGGGAAAATCAGTCATAAGTGCCATACGTGATACACGCTTGGGCGATCATGTCTCGAAAAAGACATGACTAACTAGGCAGAAAGTTATCCCCCTGTAAGTTGCCATTACTTTCTGCGGTAGATTGGTTGCCAGCCAAGGCTATAGAACCTAATCTGTCCTTTTATTTAATCCATAACTGGAGGGAAGAGACGAATTAATACCTTTCCCAAGGGTATTTGTGTGTAAATGAATGCAAGGAATTCGACTGGAATTCGGACTGGAATTTGAACTGGAATTCGGCTGGAATTCGAAGAGAAAATACTTAAGATAAAAAAATTGTTAGAGGGAATTCGAAAGATATAGCTAATTGTAGTGTAGATAATAGATTTCCTTAAGTAATGGCATTATATTAATAATCGCATTATATCAATAAATTGATTATTGACATAAATGAAACGCTAAAAGGATAGATGAAAAATATTTAAAAAATTATACAAATATATACATACACATACGATCATCCACATATGTAACTACAGAAGTACACCTGTCCCTAAGATATAAATAAATATATATACTCATATACACACACACTTACATAGAGGTTACAAGAACGTTAACATAAAAACATTCACCATCAGCGTAACCTCTCTGAAGATGGCTCATGTGAGCCAAAAGCTTAGAACCAACTTAATAAAAAATGACCCAAATGTTGGAGAATTTTTGTCTTTGTTTTCACCTGAAATTAAAGCCAAAATACGATGTTTAGAACGGCTCATGATTAAACAATAGACATTCATTGTCTCTTATATTTAACAGTATATGTTTAGAAAACACACACACACACACACACACACACACACACACACACACACATATATATATATATATATATATATATACACCTACACACCACACGTATACGTACATACGTACATGCCATACTTGTAAGGCATAACCAAATATAAGAGATTATGGTAGATGAAAGGCGAAGGATATTAGAATAGGTAGAATAAGAAATAGGAGAAAAAAATTAAATGAAAATTTTAGGTAGGTGAAGTATTCAGGGATTGAGAAAATAAATTTAGAATTTGTGATTAGTTGCTAGCTAAATTACTAGGCTCGGAAAATGTAAGGATTAATAGTTAGATCTATATGGTCGTTTTAATACTATAGTGATTAGGAAGAGGGGAAGAAAGCTTCTATCAGACATATATTAGTTTTGGATTACTTTTAAGAGCGTTTTTATATTGTAATTTAAAATTTAAAAAATTAGATTTGTGGCGGCATTTGCTTATGAATTCTTTACGTATATTTAAAAGTAGATTTTGTTTAGGATACTTTATTATTTAAATTTTTTAACTGAACATAGATTACATCTACCGTAAAGGATTTTGAGGGTGCTGGCTGAACCTATCAGTTTCCAATTTACTATGAGATTTAGTCCCACTTCTTTCATTTCCCAAAATATTAAAAAAAGGGATGTTTGAAATCTTAGATTAGGGTTAGAAAAGAAGTGTTTGTGAGTGTAGTAACGTTGTTTAAATTCACCAGCTGAAATAACAATATAATTGGTAATTCTGACTGTTGTTATTTGGGGAGATTTTGGCTCAGTAGATTACCTGTGTAGATCTACATTTGTCTTCCACCGGACAGTTGTTTACAGACCTACAATTACAAGAATTTAAAATCTTCGTTTGTGTATTGGTATTAAAACTATATAAACGGAAGGGAGTTTCACAGACGGGAAGTGCGAGAAAAGAAACTGTGCAAGTAGAAGTGAAAGTTACATTTAACTATTTTAACAATAAAAGGTGGGACCTAGATGCCAATATAGTAGCACGCTTCAATTCATGTGGATGGGGCACCAGTGGAAGAAATTTGATTGTTATGGGAATTGATAATATTATTATTATTTTTTTAATCATCTCACCCCAAGCAAGGCATTCCACTGCCACTATTGGGGCTACATAGGGGAAGGTAAAGAGAAAGAGTGGTTAGACATAGGGAATGTCAGGAGGAAGGTGACCAGATGAGTAAGGATACCGAGGATGAGGGTTGGGCAGATGGGAAGAGTGTTTGATAGAATGGGAGCAGGTTAGTGTGTTAGGAGGTGTTTATTGACCATACATTTAAACTCCTGGAGATTATAGCCATCGGGGAAGCAATCGTGTGGAAGAGAATTCCACAGTCGGGAAGTGCGAGGAAAGAAACTGTTGGAGTAGAAGTTACGGTTGCATTTTATCGGTTTCACTATAAAAGGGTGGGATCTAGTTGCTAATCTAGTATCTCGTTTAAATTCGTATTTAGGGGGCACCAGTGATCTAAGTTCATCGGAGCAGAAGCCGTGAAAGTATTTATAGAAGAGACACAGGGAAGCCACGTCTCGCCGGTGGGAGAGAGACTGCATATTAGGAAAATTATATTATGCATATTACATATTATGAGTGCAAGAGTAACTAATTTTAGGAGTATTTCTGTTGAAGATATTGTGTACTGGATTGTGAGTATTGAAATGTTTACTGACAGTTTAAGAAAATATTTTCCTAATACAATGCTCCAAGAAAATGACAAAACTTTATTATATTAATATTAGATCGTCTACAAAATGGAGGTGGGGTTAAACCATATATTGTCTACCCCATTGTTTTTTTTTCCTTTCTTTCCATTTTCCCTTTTCCCCACTTAGATTTTTGTAACACATTTAATTTTTGATATCTTAACACAGATGTAATCTAAAAGTCCTTTTCAATGATCGAGTCTTTAATCCTTTTCCCCTTCTTTCCTACCCTCCGTATCAATGTCTAAATGACAACTTTCTAACATAACCCACTCTCTCTTTTAACACGCCTCCCATTATTCTTTCTTATTTTATCTTATTTTTTCCTTCTTTCATGTAATCTTCCGGGTGTATAAATTTTTTTGGAGTAAACTTTTGATATATGAATTTTGTCCTGTCTTTGCATAATAATAAATTTTGAGGCTGAAGAAGCGAGGTAGACAGACAGACAGACAGACAGACAGACACACACACATATATATATATATATATATGTGTGTGTGTGTGTGTGTCTGTCTGTCTGTCTGTCTGTCTACCTCGCTTCTTCAGCCTCAAAATTTATTATTATGCAAAGACAGGACAAAATTCATATATCAAAAGTTTACTCCACACACACACACACATATATATATATATATATATATGTGTGTGTGTGTGTCTGTCTGTCTGTCTGTCTGTCTGTCTACCTCGCTTCTTCAGCCTCAAAATTTATTATTATGCAAAGACAGGACAAAATTCATATATCAAAAGTTTACTCCACACACACACACATATATATATATATATATATATGTGTGTGTGTGTGTCTGTCTGTCTGTCTGTCTGTCTGTCTACCTCGCTTCTTCAGCCTCAAAATTTATTATTATGCAAAGACAGCTGTCTAAATATATCTATTAGGGTGTTACAAAGAAAATGGCCGATTTCAGAAACATAATCTTATTCTTGAAAAATTAACTGCAAAATTATTGAAATTAGTCAAACTAGGAGCCTTGAGCATCTATGCACCTCTACTATCAATCTACGAATTTATTTATTCCTCGTTGATGAAAAGTTATTGGCTGTGATACAACGAAATCTTTGAAAACTGACTTCACCTCGGGTTTAGGCCTAAAAATGTTACTATTAAAAATGTGCTTAAATGCTTGAAAAAATGATAATCAGTGGATGAAGGATCAGAAGATCAGAAAGTATGTATTCCAATTCTATGAGTTTTTGCAACGTCGTTCTTGCAACATCTGGCCGCGCATTATCTTGGAACAGAATTGGACCCCGTCGATTCACCAACGCAGGTCTTATTTTTTGCAGGCGTAGATGGTCGGATGTGCGTTGTGGTGCAGTGGATATTGGCTCGGAACGAGAAATCGGGGAGCCGAGTTCAAATTCCAGTTGAATTCATTGCATTCACTTACGCGCAAATACTCTTGGGAAAGATATTATTCCGTGTCTTCCTTCCAGTTATGGGTTAAACAACAAGACAGATTGAGTTCTATAGCCTTGGCTGGCAACCAGTCTACCGCAGAAAGCAATGGCAATCTACTGCGGGATAATCTTCTGCCTAGTCAGTCATGTATCTTTCGAGACATGATAGCCCAAGCGTGTTTCACTTATGGCACTTAACTGACTGACATGGAATTGAGCAAGTTGGTTGCAGTAATGCTCTGCATTAATGCTTTGATTGACTTCCAGAAAGCTGTAGTGGATAACACATTTTTTAGACCACCATTTTTTTTTTCGTCTTTTTATAATCGTTTTACCCCAAGCATGATATTACTGCTAAAGTTTGCAGGGTGTTATATAAGAGGAGAGTAAAGAAAAAGAAAAACAGGTCACGGGGGGGAGGTTGTAGAATTGGTAAGAAGGATGAAAACACTGGTGTGAAGAGAGCTGCGTGAGAGTAGAGCGGGAAGGGAGATACAGGGGGTGTCGGGAAAAGAATGGGAGTCAAGGAGATAATAGATGGCAATTGACATTGCATTTAAGCTCTTGGAGATTCTAGTTATCAGGGAACCATGTATACGGAAGGGAGTTCCACAGGCGGAAAAGGTTAGAAAAAACCCTCTAGAATAGAAGTTGCGGTTACATTGGTCTTTTTTCACTCTAAAAGGTAGGGACCTAGTTGCCAGTCTAGTAGCTCGAGTAAATTCGTTCAGAGGGGGAACGGATATTTTCACGGCTTCAGAAGCCGTGAAAATATTTGTAGAATAGACAGAGGGAAGGCACATCTCGTCGGTGAGAAATTTACTGGTCCAGCTACCAGGTCGGAACCGGCTACATTGCAGATTCTCCTTTGGATATATCAAGAACCCCGAGATGAATAGCGGGGGCGCCCGACCAGATATGACAGCAGTATTCAATGCACGAGTAGATGAGAGATTTGTATATGTGCGAGATGGATTCAGATGAGAAAAACTTCCTAGACCGACACAGTGACCCGACCTTCTTAGTATTAGATCTAGCTTTTGATTCAATGCAGTTGTTCCACTTGACGTCAACTGTACGAGTTAGGCCGAGGAGGCACAGTGTATTGCTTTCAAGGAGACTAGCCTGATCTATGCTGAAAAAGTGGTGGGCAGGTAGTAGCGATTGTCTGTGGTGGTTAAAAATAGTAGCAGCTTCGTTTTGGAAGCATTAAAATTTACGAACCATTTCTTACCCCATTCCACCATAGATTGGAGGTTTTTTCATCATCAGTAGCGAGATTTGCCTTGTAAGTCTCAGCAGATTTCTTATCGAAGCGGGAGTAAACCCCCTCTCTCTCTCTTATATATATATATATATATATATATATATATAGATCTAGACATGCTAGTTCGTTATCTAAGTCATGTCATTATCTATCTATCTATCTATCTATCTATCTATCTATCTATCTAAGCTACCTCAAATCTATCTATACTTGATCTCTCTCTCTCTCTCTCCATATATATATATATATATATATAAACTAATATTATAATTATCATTTGAGATAAAGAGAACAAATACTACACTTTGATCTCAACTACATTTCCGAAAAGTATAATTCAAGTAGCAGTGGCAGTTCAGTGGTCAATGAGTGATGAATTAATGATATCACTTAAAAAAAAACCCGAAAGAGGGTATATAAAAAAAAGATCAAAAGATACGCTTAAAAAAAGGAGAGAGAGAAAAAAAAACCCGAGGCAATACTTAAAATTTATGAGCCAATTCTTACCCCAGTCCACCACAGATTGGAGGTCCTTTTCAAGATCAGCCGCGAGGTTTGTTTTGTCATATACCCTTGAATAGTTGTTGGCTTGGCTCGTTTTTTTTTTCTCTCTCTTTTTTTTAAACGGATCTTTTGATCTATTTTGATATCCATTGTTTCGGGTAAGCGATATTATAAAAACTATTTGTTTTATAGTTTGTCATTTTTCACCATGGTCCTCCTCCTTAAGTGTCTATAGACACTTAAGGAGGAGGACCATGGTGGAAAAATGACAAACTATAAAACAAATAGTTTTTATAATATCGCTTACCCGAAACAATGGATATCAAAATAGATCAAAAGATATATATACAGTCATCTGCAGACAGATCTGTTTCGCTGTATCACAGCTCATCAGTACGGTTAGACATCTGATTGCTTTTAACCCAGGATTAATACCCGACCGAATTGGCGTCAGTCGGCGATTCTACCTCTGAGCTATGGGCGCTCGGTCAGCGAAACAGATCTGTCTGCGGATGACTATTTAGCTCTTACACTCATATTGAGCACTCTGGAAGAATGGTAGACTTTGAGAAAACACTGCTACTCTGGCATCTATGCATAGCTCATTCAGTAATGAATTAGAGCACTCTAGCTACTGGCGTATGATACGCTAAAAAGTCTGTCCCTTCTGTCACGCTCAGGGTGGGGGTGGGATTATGTTGTTTTTTCTTTTGCCTTAATGTAAGATACTCAATAGTTTTCTTATGTCTTAATACAAGATAATCAATAATTACTATTGAATAGTAGATACATCAATATATATGTTGTCGTCATTTTAGACGGCTTAACGATATAAAATATTTTGTCCCTGTTTTTTACGGCACGAGCCCACTCGTATATATATATATATTAACTCCGTAGATTTCTGCTATGTTGTATGAAGCCATAGATCCACCAAACTAAGCATTGCATCTGTGACTTTTTCGTTTCTTTGGGGCGCCAGACTGACCTGCTTATATGGATTCCAGCCAAAAAATTGGCCCGGGTCGGCAAGTTACGCATTAGTTCTTTGTTTCTTATTTTTGCAATTTTAATCAAATTTCCAGATCTGGAGAACCATCCGCGCGACCTGGAGCAGTTGCAGGCTTCATTCCTCCTTTATAACTCATACCTGCTTTATTTCATGCCTCGCACCATTACTTCCAGGGATGTGCGTTGTTGTGGGGTGGATATCAGCTCTATACGAGAAATCGAGCCGATATCCACTCCACTGCCGAGTTCAAATTCCAGTTAAATTCGTTGCATTCACTTACGAGCAAATATGCTTTGGAAAGGTATGAATCCGTCGCTTCTCACTCTAGCTATAGTTTAAATATCAGGAATGATTCAATTTTGTGGCCTTGGTTGACAACCAGTCTACCACAGAAAGTAATGGCAGCCTACTGCGGGAAAATCTTCTGCCAGTCTATCATGTCACTTCCGAGACATGATCACCCAAGCGTGTATGATGTATGACATTTAACTGACTGACCATTACTTCCAGTTGGGTGAAGTTTCTTTTTCATTCTCCTTTTTTGGAATTTTATCTAAGCTTATCTCCACAGGGTGGCTTCGGCTGTCTTTATGACAATTTTGATTTTTAAACAAAGGTGAAGGAGTGGGTCTTATTTTTATCTCAGTTTTCAATTATAGTGGGTTGCTTATCTATTCTTGTTGTAGTGAAGGGTAGTTGTATACAGTTGCAGGTTAACGGAATTTGGCCTTGTTGTAGATAGCCCACTATAAGTCATAAACTGATTATAAAATCAAGAAAAGCAAATTGAGTTGAAAAATAACATTTTTATATATACACATATCAATTAATGTTTTTACAATTAAAGTAATACTTGAATATAGGTCCAACGGATGTTAATATGTTCATGGCAAATAAAATGCTGAAAGAGATTTAAGGCTTAGGAATGTGGGGAGCGTGTAAGTGAGGAATGTCTTTGATGTAGTCGCTCCTTAGGTCAGTAAGTAGTTTTGAGACAGGGAAGAAGGAAGGAGAGGTGAAGGGACGAGCATAGTAGCCACGTGACTTGGTCAAGGGAGATATTAATTACTCTCGCCTGTCACCGTCGGTCTATCTGACGATGCTTTGCGTATCGGCTTTTTATTTCGACTTTTCGGATCGCAGGTATTCATTTGGGAATTCATATCCGTATTTGATTCTGGGCTTCCCATTGGCCGATAAATAAAATTCGCGTAGGCTCGCGAACTGGAAATTTAATATTTAATTAATTTTTAGTTTTCAACCGGAACATCTGCGCGAATCCGGATGCGCACGGACAACTTTTGGTCATTTCTTTTTTGTCGTGAGAGTTCAACATCCATAGCTTTTGCTCCGTATCACCACACAATAACGAATATCATTTCGCAATATCTAGTCTTGTTTGTTGAAGTGGACACCAACCAGCCATTTTGTCGACTGTCATCAGCAAATTTTGTTTTCACAACGTTCGGTTAATCATACAGAGGAACCTAACGGGTTCATTGCTCATTTCAATTGTTCTAACGACAGATAAATTTCTGTTTCTCGATTTGTTTATATTTCCACAATCATATTCTGGAGTGTCCTTTGACCTGCCAATTGTAACTTCTATTTGTCTGTTGGCATAATTCAACTTCCTCAATTTTTTTCGCTTTCGATTCCCAATGTTAGCAAATAACCCGGAATGTACTTTTTAACGATTTCCTTCCAAGGTTTCATAAAATTGAAGCCTTTTCAGATGACCTTCTGATAATATGTATTTCTCAAAACAGATAATCATTTTTCAAATCTGTTTTTCCTGTATTCATCGATAGGAAAAAGAAAAAAAGAACAAGTAAAGATCTCCATCTCCCTTCCTCCATTTTGTATTTACAAAAAAGCTCCAATGACCAGATGAAAAAAATTCTATTTTTGTTTCTTAATGACCACAAAGATTTTTTTTGCGATTAATTGCTTCTCTCCAAGTGTAATATAACAATCTGGCCCCACCCGAGGAAGGCTGATGCAAGCGAGGGTGTTTCCGGTCGTTGAAAGGAACGGATGTCGTTTGACCTTATTTCCGGCAGCAGCGGAAATAACTACAGAGGCAAACAGAACAGGTGTCTCTGAGAATTACGTGGGCGTGCGTGGGCGAGGCAAAACCGGAAGAAAAAGTCCCGGTTCTGGAAGATTATAAAAAGACCTCGGCACACGGATCCGCCAGTAGTAGAGAAGCAACAGAGATCGGCCGGTGAAGAGAGACACAACAGATAAGACTACACTCCCGTCAACCCATTAGAAGCGCGCTCTCTCAATTCTCTGTTCCCTATTCTACACGGTTCATCGTCATTAATAAAAAAATATAACTTTATATTTTTATATATATGCGTGTTTGTTGTTTGTCGATATAAAACACAAGAATATTCAATAAAGTACAAGTCAATCTTAAAAAGAATTATTATTTAACCCCTTTAATTTCACCAGTGCCACGTAGTGTCATATCCTACTTTTTTCTGTTGTGAATTAAATTTTATTTTTTTGTTTGTTTATTTCAATAAAATCTTTGAAATTTTCAGATTTTATTGTCTTTAGACAAAAAAAAACAAACTGTTAAAAGCAATTTGACGACAGATGAAATTTTCAACATAATGGAAAGGAGACAAAAAACAAAGCCAAGTTATCGTACGGAATATAGGATATTGCACAAAGAAATAAGGAACAAATACCGACGGGCTAAAAATGAAAAACTCAACAAAAAATGTGCAGAATAAGGAAGAACGATTATCTATATATATAAAAGGCAATCTGTGAGTCTGTGTGTGACTGTTCCATATGCACGCCTACATTTTTTAAGCTACTCCATTCAAACTTTCTAGGGCCACATATCTACAGGGAAGCCAGGTCGATACATACTTTTTGAGTTTAAGTTCAACAATTTTCCCTTTCACACTTTTTGGCCAATGGAGCCGATTGTTTACATTTGCTCCGTAAAACATCTAAGATATAAGATGGTTGCTAAATTACGTCACAGAAATCAAATTACACGTGTCAAACGCGACTAAAAAAAATGAGCTTTTATATTTCATTTTTATCCCGACGTTTTAAAAATTCATTTGGTCAACAAAAAATGTAAATATTTTTCCCCGTAATTTTGAAACAAAAGAAATATTTAAAAAAAAATGAACTGAGAGCGTAATAGTTTTTATATTTCTACATTTTTAAATATTCTTCGAAAATGTCTGAACTAAGAAAGTAATAGTTTTTATTTTCTAATTTCAGTGAAACAAAATAAATAATTTTTATTTTTATGTTAAATTCATTTAGTCAACAAAAAATGTAAATATTTTCCCCCGAAACTAAAACAAACGCAATGTTGTTTACAATGTCACACAAAACATCAAATCACGTTTACGCAAAACAGAAGAAAATAGATTTTTTTAATGCTTCTCCTACTACTAAAATGTTTTGAGTTGCACGGGCAACGCCAGGCTATGATGCTAGTCACAGGTAAAGCAGAGATGTTAAAAACGAAAACTAACAGAACAAAAGAGGATCCATAAAATTCAAGGACAGAATATATTAAAAGGATCCAATGAAAGCCGGAAACCACACCCTAAACTGGAAACAAGGGATGGGCTTCTTCACCTGTTCAATAGACGTGGGTGGAGTGTGAACCGGGTGATGGTTTAGTCTATGTATTCCAATTGAAAAAATATTTTAAAAAATTATTATTTTTGTTTGTGTATTAATTTTTTTTGTTTTCCTATTTTATTAAAATGTTCAAATTTTATTGTCTTAAGACCAAAGAAATCGGTTAAAAGCAATGGACGACATATGAAATTCTCGACATGATGAAAAGGAGACAAAAACAAGGCCAAGGTATGGTACAAAATAGGACGTTGCACAGAGAAATTAAAAACAAATGCAGACGGACTAAAAAGGAAAGACTCAACAAAAAATGTACAGAATAAGCATAGCTCAGATGTGGCACAAACCTAAAAGTAACGCACGCGAAACTTTAAAGATGTTTGTTTCATTGTTGTAGCTAAGGGCGAGCTTGTGGTTGGTCATCATTTTGTGACGGGATGTGTTATGATCTGCTGCTGCTGATGAAAAAAAAACTTTCAAGATAAACGAATATTTTCAGAAGGAATGAATTCAATATGTGGCGTGAATTTTATGTATATGTCATATTTCTTAAAATTTTGTAGGAATGCTGTATCCTATCTTATATACATATTGTCGATACAGAAAACATGAGAACAGACCAAAAAATATATAAATCTCTTACTTTCAACACATTCTGAAAAATTAGATAAAGATTTACCTTAAATTACTTCTTAGATAAGGCTATATGAATCATTTTCGTGCCACTCTGAAAATAAGATTTTCTTTAAATTCAATAAAAGGAAGCTGAGAGAATACATAAATAAATTTCTACAAGTACAAAAAATACAGATTAAATATTAACATTTTTTTAAACTCACTCATATTCATTTTTTTCTTTCATTACGAGAAACGCCAGCTCAACGGGAAAACACTAATGATATATTATAACTCGGATATAAGATACCTGGATATAAGAAAACCCGAATATAAGAGAAACCTGAATATAAGTGATATTTCTCTGGTCCCAAATTAGAGCCTGTGGTAATGTATATCAAATAGACCAAACTCGAATATGACAGAAACCCGGATATAAGAGAACCACATCAGGTCTCGACAACTCTCTTATATCCGGGTTAAACTGTATAAACCCACATAGACACATATATTTCTTTTGCTTTTGAAGCTGACTTGAAGTGGTATTTTGATTCTGGCCAGCCATTAAGGATATTGTTATATTTTTTTTTTTTTTTTTTTTTTTTGGAGGGAACATTGACAAATCTGCATAAAATAGGATAGTTTAGGCTTGTTTTTGTTTTTTAATTTTTTTTTCTGCCAAATTTAACTCGTGCGACAATGAGCTGTTGGAAAGGATGCAAACAAGATGAAAACTGATAATAAATATCAAGAAGAGACAAATGAGGTTCCTGGAACACCTAATGAGGAAGGAAGGCTTTGATAACCTCACAGGTCGGATAAATGGAAGGAGAGACAGGGGAAAACAGAGCGTGACGTACTTATTAGGTCTGAGCAAATGGTTGATGGAGCGGAACTTAGAAGCAATGCCATTATTAGAGAAATTATTGGCAGCGACAAGAGAAACAGCCAAGTGGAAGTCCATGATCGCCTACGTCCTGAAGGGACACGGCACATGAAGCAGAAGGAGATGAATGTTCATTGACCTCCTTTCGTTTTTCCTCCCTCTTTCTTTAGTTTAATTCCCCTCCTTGTTAGGTGATCAGAGATATCAGTTCTCTGGTGGATGCGGGATGCCTTTCAATTTTGGGTGCGTTTTCGTTTTTCTTGTTATGATCGGATGAGTGTGTGGGTGTGTGAGTATTTGGTCGTTTGAAAATTTTTAAAAGTCCTGCATTAATTGACTGATGTTTCTACCATATTTTAAGGATCGAGTTTCTGACGCTGTTTTTTTTTTTTTTCATGTTTTACATTGTAAATATTCATTAGGGTTACAAATTTGTATAGGTTACTGTTTTATTCCCTCCTCTCTACAGAAAAATTATACACATGCGCACTAGTTAGGGCTTCATAGAGTCTTTGAGGTGTTATGGTGGATGTAATAAGAATGTTAAGCAAGAATGTGTTGTTTTGGTGCAAGGACTAGTGTGGTATGGACAAGTTCAGTGATTATCGGTAGCTAAGTTTAACTTTAAGACCGATGATAACCAGCCTTACCTTCCTCTACTTTTGGATATGCGCTACACTTGTATTTTTGTACAATAGATATCATATTTTGTTGTAGTGGAACATCCTGCCATCCCCGAGAATAAAAGGCTCTACTTTATAAAAGACGGTAACGAGCGGTACGATGAGGAGAAAAGTCTTAGGCATTCGCCTGACTGCTCTATGACACTGTCAGCTTTCTGCCTTCGGGTAGAGGGCACTCTCTGCTTCCGAGCAGAGAGCACAAACCCAGTCGTGGTTCCACCGAAGGGTAGAACCACGACTGGGGAAAACTAGACAGAGATTTTTTGGCCCGGCTATATGGCCGGGAATACCCACTATAAAATGACCATGTGTCCCATCTGGCCTTGAGTGGGATGGCTAGTAAATACGCAGAAAGGTCTTAGGCATTCGCCTGACTGCTCTATGACACTGTCAGCTCTCTGCTTCCGAGCAGAGAGCACAAACCCAGTCGTGGTTCCGCCGAAGGGTAGAATCACGACTGGGTAAAAATAGACAGACATTTTTTTGGCCCGGCTATATGGCCGGGAATACCCACTATAAAATGACCATGTGTCCCATCTGGCCTTGAGTGGGATGGCTAGTAAATACGCAGAAAGGTCTTAGGCATTCGCCTGACTGCTCTATGACACTGTCAGCTCTCTGCCTTCGGGTAGAGGGCGCTCTCTGCTTCCGAGCAGAGAGCACAAACCCAGTCGTGGTTCCGCCGAAGGGTAGAACCACGACTGGGGAAAAATAGACAGAGATTTTTTGGCCCGGCTATATGACCGGGAAAACCCACTATAAAATGACCATGTGTCACATCTGGCCTTGCGTGGGAAGGTTAGTAAATACAAGAAAAGTCTTAGACGAAGGCATTCACTATTCGATAGTCGATTCCGCTCCAACCCGTGGCTTGCCTATATGTGTATTATTGTTAATTGTACCTTAGAACAATAAATCTGTATTTCTTATTTCTGGTGTGGAGTTCCATTCTTCAGCTGATCATTTTATACTGTATAGAGTATACAGTATAGACCGGCGTTGCTCGGGTGTAGTGAAAGCTTTAAACTAATCCATGGTCCTGGAGCTCAGACTCTTTGGACGTTGGCACGAAAGACTGAAAAGTAATAGTTGTTTCAAGTTAAAGCGAAATCGTAGACTGAAAGAAAAGTGAATGAATGTAAGTCAAATTTTGATTTCCTGGTATCGATATCAAATAAGTTTTTTTCGTCGTCAACTGAATTTTGAAGGCTAAATAAGTCCTCTGAGTAAATGGTATCATGGCTGAGACTAAGAACTACAATTATACCTACTTAGAGCCAAACCCGAAGCAAAAACTAAAATAAAAGGGCTGAAAAAATACAGACATACACGCAGATAAACAGACACACACACAAACATCTTGCCTGTTATATATATATATATATATATATATATATATATATATATATATTATCGATTTTCTGCACTATTATAAGAACTGTAACCTTGAAACTTCTGAATATCGTTTCTTATGTCTCTGTCTACGAGTGTATCAAATTTGATTAAAATCGGACCACTCCTTCTATAATACGATTTTTTCGATTATCGATATTTATCGGGGGTACCTCGACACAAAACCTAGCTAAGAACACTCGCAGACGCAACTGTGTAAATTTTCAAGAAAATCGGTTCAGCCGTTTCGGAGTCTATAGGTAACGGACACACACGCACACACACACGCACACGCACACACACACACACACACACACACACACACAGACACACACACACACACACACACACACACGCACACGCACACACACACAGACAAAGTTCCATTTATAAATAAGTTTAGATTCCTTTTTGTAATCTATCATATTTCTTTCATTTTCTGAACTGATGAAACCCAGAAATAGCGAAAAACGTATTAAAAACTAGTTTTAGTGAAACGATTTTTCATTTGTCATATTTCTTCAAATTTGTTGGGATTCTGTGTCCTATTTTATACACGTATATTTACATAAAGAATAACATATTCCACGAAGAAAAGAAAGGGAAAGTTTACATTATTTGCATTAAACGGACTATTGTCCTCATCTTTGCTATCTTGTTTATAACGTTTCGGCCGTTGTCAGCCTTCTTCAAGAGTCAGGAATTTCGAACCGAACTCTTTATTACGATCACTGGAGTATATCATTCTCATTCCATGTACAAAGCCACTTCTGGTAGCCATTTAACATAGCTCAAGGATACATGGCCCAGTGGATATCGACGTTGGTTACTTCCAGTAACTTGACCCAAAATGTTTTTAGTTCAGAACCTGGCTACAGCAGCGATGTACAAATAACTTGAGAAAGGTAAAGGGAGAAGTTATTACCCTTTAACTTAACTCTCTAATTTATTTGTTCACCGCTGCTGTAGCCTAGTATTGAACTCACAACTTTTTGGGTCAAGTCACTACCAGAAGTGGCTTCGTACATGGAATGAGAATGATATACCCCAGTGATCGTAATAAAGTTTTATTGATAGTTTTTTTTCTCGCAATTTTTACTTGTCAAACTTTCATCCGGTTTCTCGTTTCCCTGACACTTCTTTCTTTACGTGCCATGGGCAATTATGGCTCTCCACAACCTCTTGTCTCTTGTAGCTCTCAATAAACTTTGTCTTTCTGTTATTTCTCTTAATCTTGTTCCGCCATCCATTTACTCAAACTCATTAAGTGTTGCCTTCCTCCGTTTCTCTTGCCCTCTATTTCTCCCGTGAGTATCATATTTTCCAAGCCCTCCTTCCCCATTATATGACCGAGAAACCATAAGTGTCTCTTGTTGAAGTTAAGTATATGTTTCCTTTTTATTTCCATTTTCTGTCAAACTTCGTCATTACACACATGTTCGGTCCATCGTATCTTCAGCATGCTTATGTAGAACAACATTTACTTCAGATCTCTTCTTAATCTTTGAGGAGATCGTCTAGCACTCACTGTTATACAGGATGACAGATATCCCGTAGACATTAAGTACTCTTTTCATCGTTTCTAACGAAGTTTTCGTATTTCTTAATATTCTTATAGTAGTTTATCAGTTATAGTGATGCGTGTTGAAACAGATTAGTTTGATTTGACCTTGTTAGTTAGATAGCTCACCATAAGAGACGTATAAAACAAGAAAATCAAGATTGTAAATTAAAACAACAATTTATATACACATAAATTAATCTAGGTTTTACAAATAAAATTAATATGCATTTTGGTTGAAACAGGATTGTTAAAAAGTTCGTAGTTGTTCTTGTAAAAATAAGTTTCTGCGTACGTAGGCAGGAACATATGTATGTATGTATGTATGTATGTATGTATGTATGTATAAGCGTTTATAGTTGAGTCGGAATGTCTTTGAAGTAAACGCTCAATCTTAAAATGTTCTGTTCATTTATCAAGTATAAAAGGAGGCAGACGGCTTGGCAGAGATTAGGTGAAAGAAAAAAGGGGAAGAAAAGAAAGAGGTAGAGAGAGAGAGAGAGAGAGAGAGCGAGAGATAATAAAGATCGCTTGACGTTTGTCAAGGGACGGATTAAGACGCTCGTTTTTTTTTTTACTCTCTCTGGTGACAGGCGAACTTACCCATACTTCTTTATTCAGTTTTTGGGGCTTGAAAATGTCATTTGGAATTCACTCCCTGATGTGATTCCGGCCTTTCCATTAAACGACAAACAAACTTCGAATCGTATCGGCCTAAGGCATTTTACTGCCACTGTTTTGCAGGGTGTTACATAGGAGGAAAGTTACGAGGAAGAGTGACAGGTTATAGAGGGTGTCAGGAAGTGGGTAAGAGAAGGATGAGAATACTGAATGAGAGTGGTGTGGACGGAGAAAGGAGCATGAGAGAGAGAGGATGCAAGTCAGTGAGATAGGAGATGACTATTGACTTTACATTTAAATTCTTGGAGATTGTAGCTGTCTGAAAAGCAATTAAACGGAAGGGAATCCCACAGGCGGGAATTCCGAGAAAAGAAGCCGATGGAGTAGAATTTGCGTTTACATTTTATCGTTTTTTTTTAATCATTTCACCCCAAGCAAGGCCTTCCACTGCCACTATTGCGCAGGGCGGGGGGTTTACATAGGGGAGGTGATGAGAGAGTGATTAGATATAGGAAATGTCAGAAGGAGGGTGATAGACGGGTAAGGATGTACATAGGAAGAGTGTTTGAAATGGGTGCGAGTTAGTGTGTTAGGAGGTGTTTATTGACCATACATTTAAACTACTGGAAATTGTAGCTGTCGGGAAAGCAAGTATGTTGAAGAGAATTCCACAGGCGGGAAGTTCGAGAAAAGAAGCTGTTGCAGTAGAAATTGCGGCTACATTTTATCGGTTTCACTGTAAAAGTGTGGGACCTAGTTTCTAATCTAGTATCTCGTGCAAATTCGTACCTAGGGGTCACCAGTGATCTAAGTTCATCGGAGCAGAAGCCGTGAAAATATTTATAGAAGAGGCACAGAGAAGCCACGTAACGCCGGTGAGAGAGTGACTGCAGCCGGTCTGTCAAGTTGGTATCGATCACATTACAGATTCTCCGTTGTATTTTGTCAAGAACCCCGAGGTGAATAGCAGGGGCACCCGACCAGATGTGACAGCAGTATTCAATACACGGGCGGATGGTAGATTTATATATGTGCAGGATGGACTCAGACGGGAAAACTTTCATAACAGCGGATTTAGCAATGGATTCGATATAGTCATTCCACTTGAGGTCCACTGAGAGTGTGAGGCTAAGCATGCGTAGTGTTTTACTATATGGGAGGCAAGCCTGTTCCATGCTAATGGGAGGTAGATGCGATTGTCTATGATGGTTAATTGATAACAGCTTCGTTTTCGAAGAATTGAAATTTACAATCCATTTTTACCCCAGTACACTACGGATTAGAGGTCCTTTTCAAGCTCAGCAGCGAGGTTCTCTTTGTCGCCCACACCAGATTTTTGATCGAGGCGGGAGTAAACTGTGGTGTCATTGGCGTACATGTCTACCTGGGATCTTATAGCATCGGGGAGATCATTAATGTAGATCAGAAAGAGCGTAGGACCTGGGTTCACAAGAAAAAGGGTGTGACCTAGTTGCTAATCGTGTGGCTCGAGTAAATTCATATATAGGGGTCACCAGTGAGCTAAGTTCATTGGAGCAGAAGCTGTGAACGTATCAAGATGTGAAATATAAAAGAAATTTCGTAACTTTAGTTTTGGATCTGCTTTTGCGTATGTGCTAAGCAAAGTTTGTAAATTCGAGTATATTTAATTTTTAACAAAAATCAACCAATCAGCGCTTAGCATTTGAAGTTTAAATCTATATCTTGTTTTGTTCGCTACAGTCAGTATTTGGAACAAACGCTGCTGAAGACAAGAAGTTGAGGAGATCTCCCATGGGTACCTTACATGGGAGAATGGTCACAAGATTCTCATAGTGCAATATCCTTCTGATGGCAGTCTGGGATGCCAAATATCGAGATCTATTATGACATCTTACGGTTACACTTTAAATATTGGATATGTGCCTAATATAACAAGAGCAGCCCTATTCTGGAAATCTTTGGCACCTTTGAATCTCAATGTCACTCTTCCCGTCCTCGGTTAAAACACTTCCTAAATATCTAAAGTTTTCGGTACTTGATAGATTTTGGTATCTCCGATTTGCCATTCGCACTCCGGGTTCATCCGTTTGCTAACAACCATGCATTCTTCTTGCAGTTGATGTTTAGTCCTTTCTTCCAACTTTCCTTTACTACCTTCTGTAAGAGTTTTTGTAGCTTACTTTCCGTGTCTGCTATCAACACTGTGTCATCTGCTTTCTCTTTATTGTTAATATTGTGGTAGCTAATAATGAATCATGGTAGAACTTCTAATTCTCTCAAAATTGCCTCACTATTTTTTCTGATATGTAATGAGGAATGAAGGCTTGGAGAACCTATGTTCACTGGACGGATAGAGGGGAAGAGAGATAAGGTAAAGCAGCGCACGACATACTTGATTAACTTGAGCAGATGGTCGGCGGAGCGGGAATTGAGTGAAATAACAGAAGAGGTATTAAGAGCGACAAGAGATAAGGAAATGTGGAGAGCCATGATCGCCTACGTTCTGAAGAGACATGGTACATAGAAGAAGAAGAAGAAGAATAGGTCTGATGAGAGCAGAACAAAAAGGAAAAAGAGAGAGTGAACCATTTTTGAGTCCTAGTGGGCACATTGGCATACAAGTTAGGGACAAATAAGTTTGGTCGAAATATTAATTCATGTACTTCACAATGATTTTAGAGTGCACCCTGTTTTTACTCTTGAACCAAAACAACACTGAGAGTTTATTAATTTTTTTTTTTTTTAATCATTTCACCCCGAGCAAGGTAGAAATGCCACTGATGTGCAGGGGGTTACATAAATGTAAAAAGATTAATTAGAAAAGAGTGAGGAGTACAAGATAGTTAGAAAGGAACAATAGAAATCTGAGAAAGCAGGTGCGATGACAGATATATAGGTGGAGAGAAAGGGAAGGTTATACAGGGGAGGGGAGAGAGCTAGAGGACAGTGGTTAGTAGATGAGTATTAACTTTGCATTTAAATTTCTGGAGGTTGTAGCCGTCAGGAAAGCAAGAATACGGGAGTGAGTTCCACAGGCGGGAAGTGCGAGAGAGGAAGCTGCAGGAGTAGAATTGTCTGCATTTGGCTAACCTGACTGTGAATGGGTGGGACCCAGTTGCCAGTCTGGTTGCACGGGTAAACACCTGTTGAGGAGGCATCAGTGACTTAAGCTCGTCCGAGCAGAAGCCATGAAAGTATTTATAGAAGAGACAGAGGGAGGCTACATTTCGACGATGGGAAAGTGGCTGCAGTCGAGTCGCCAGATCAGTACCTATCACATTACAGACTCTCCTTTGGAGCTTGTCAAGAACACTGAGGAGAACGGCAGGGGCACCTGACCATAAATGGCAGGTGGAAAAAACATCCTGGTTCGACATAGTGACCCAATCTTCTTAGCAGTAGATTTTGCTATGGATTCAATATAGTGGTTCCATTTGAGGTCTGAGGACAGGGTAAGTCCGAGGAGGCGTAGTGTATTACTCTCCGGGAGAATCACCTGGTCCATGCTTATGGGAGGCAGAAGAGGTTGCCTGTAATGGTTGACAGACAACAGCTTGGTCTTAGATGAATTGAAGTTGACAAGGCACTTCTTGCCCCAGTTCACCACAGAGTGTAGATCCCGCTCAAGGTCAGCAGCGAGATTATGTCTGTCCGCCACGACAGGTTTCTTACTGGAGCGGGAGTATATTGTAGTGTCATCTGCGTAGATACCTACTTGGGACTTGATCTCATCTGGGAGTTCGTTGATGAAAATAAGGAAGAGCGTCGGGCCCAGGATAGAGCCCTGTGGGACACCAGCATTCGTGCTGTAGGACGAAGAGGCACGCCCATTCAGAACGACCTTCATTTTGCGGTTATTTAAGAAAGATTGGATTAGGTCAAGCAGGCGACCGGTAATACCATAACCGCGTAGTTTGCATAGGAGGCCAGGGTGCCAAACCCTGTCGAAAGCCTTGGAGATGTCCAGAGCAACCGCGCGGGCCTCGTCAGACTCATCAAGGGCATGTAGCATGTACTCTGTTACAGTTGTTAGCAGGTCGGCCGTGGACCTGTCAAAGCGGAATCCATATTGCCTGTCGGAGAACAGTTTGTGGGCGGTGAGATGATGAACTATTTTAGCATTGATTATAGCCTCGAATACTTTCCCGAATATCGGTAGAAGACTGATAGGGCGATAGTTGGATGGGTCCGAGGGTTCTTAAAGACAGGAACGACTGAGGAGAATTTCCAGCATGCAGGAAAGCAGGAAGCAGAAAGGCAGTAGTTAAACAGTTTAGAGAGGACAGGGGAAAGTTCAGGGGCACACCTCTTAAGGACTATCACCGGGATTCCATCGTCTCCACACGCCTTATGGGGGTCGAGTTTTGAAATTACTCTGGATACTACTGTCGGGGTAATATATAAATATTTCAAGACTTGTAGGTTGATTTCTGTAAGTTTTCATCCAACACTTTTCTTTAGTGACTAAGGACAGTCTTAGTGCTGTGGTTAGTGAACTAGTGTTTCTAGTTTCTTGATTAAGTCATCTCTTACACGCCCCCACCCACAACTAATATTTCATATAATGTCTTTTTAGATAATACCCAGGAGTGCGGTTTCGTCAAAGACACTGGAACAATGAATGCAATATTTATCTTTTTGGTTTTAATCGTTTTAACCCAAGCAAGGCAGTACAGCCACTGGTGTGCTGGGGCTACATAGAAGGAGAGTGAAAGGTTACGTAAGAGGAGTGCAAAGAGAAAGAGGAACCGGTTGCAGGGGGTGTCAGAGAATGGTTAAGAGAAGGATGGGAATACTGTTGTGGAGAGAGTTGTGTGAGAGTAAAACAGGAGAAGAACAAGATACAAGGGGTGTTGGGGAAAGGATAAGAGAAAGATGCGAGTCAAGAGGATAAGAGATGGCTATTGACGTTGCATTAAAACTTTTGGAGATTGTAGCTATCAGGGAAGCTAGTATACGGGAGTTCCACAAGCGAGAATTGCGGGAAAAGAAGCTGTTGGTGTAGAAGTGACGACTGAATTTGGTTGATTTGAATGTTGCCAGTTTGGTTGCTCGAGTTAATTCTTGTAAAGGAAACATCAAGGAGCTAAGCTCCTAGGAGCAGAATCCATGAAAATATTTGTAGAAGAGACAGAGGGAAACCACATCTCGTCGGTGAGAAAGTGGCTGGAGTCGAGCTACTAATTCGGGATCGATTACATTGCAACTTTTCCTCTGGATCCTATCGAGAACCCGAGATAAACAGCAGGAGTGCCCGACTAGATATGATAACAGTATTATTCAATGCATGGGCGGGTGGTTAATTTGTATATGTATAAGATGGATTTAGGCGAGTAAAACTGGTCTGACACAATGATCCAACTTTTTTATCAGTAAATTTAGCTATTGATTCAATGTAGTCCTTCCATTTGAGATCGGCTGAGAAGGTGAGGCCGAGGAGGCAGAGTATGTTATCAAAAAGGGCAATGCAAATGCAGAAGGACGTGTGTTTCATCGACTACGCAAGGGCATTCGACAAAGTACGGCACAAATACTTGATAGAGACGCTCGGCAACCTTGACATATTCGGGAAAGACTTTAGAGCAACCAAGGACATGCACTGGCAGCAAACTGCCTGTATACGGTCAGGAAACGAGTTCAGCAGATATACAAAGATAGAAAGGGGCGTAAGACAAGGATGTGTCTTCTCACCAGATCTATTCAACCTGTACAGCGAGACAATACTGAGAGCTTTAGAAGTCCTGTCAGAATTCATCAGTGGCAGTCGCAATCCGAGCAATATAAGATATGAAGATGATACAGTGCTGATAGCAGACACGAAAAGGAAACTACAAGACCTCCTACAGGAAGTAGTTAAAGAAAGCGGAAAGAAAACTGAATGCCTAATTATCTGTAAAAAGAGGACCCCAAAATGCCAGCTGTTGTGTATTGGCTATTTCAAAAATTAATGTAAAGTTTCTTACAAGAATATTTTATCATATATAAAATAATGCCGGTGAAAAAAGTACATGGACAGAATAACAAAGCGATTGATTTGCAATAAAAGATAACAATTATTTTAAAAAAATTAAGGAAAAGAAGGTTTAAGAGAAGGGTTTCTTTTGTTAGAACTAAATTGCATACACAACGAAATGTTCATAAATATACATTATTGTGCAAAAGTATTAGGACAATAACTATTTTATCTTTTATGAAGTATATTGACAGAAAATAAACAATTTAATTAAAGTAATTTTATTTGATTTGCTCAACAAATGCTTGAACAAGAAAAATACTTGTTACAAAATAAGTTTAATATTTAGTATAATAGCCTTTTGCTTTGAAATAATAAAATAATTACGGCAATTTACCAATCGCACCTGGTATAGTACTGTGCAATTGTATTAGAACAAGAACTATTTTATCTTTTCTGAGGCATATTGACAGAAAATAAACAATTTAATTAAAGTAATTTTATTTGATTTATTCAACAAATGCTTTAACAAGAAAAAAATGCTTGTTACAAAATAAATTTAATATTTAGTATAATAGCCTTTTGCTTTGATCACAGCCTTCATTTTGTCAGGCATTGACATCACAATCGTCTTCAATGTATCTAATGGTATCTCCTGCCAAGCAGCTTGTATTTGTTCCCAAAATGTGTCTTGCGAAGTAACTTTAGATTTATCAATTTATTTTATCCAAAGTATCCCATAGATGTTCAGTAGGATTGAGATCAGGGCTTTGCGGAGGCCAATTCAAATTCCAAAGCCTTCCTTCCTCTTCCTTTTTAGTAAAATAATTCTTACAAAGGTTTGGCTTTTCACCCTGTATTTATATTTCAGTGAGGTTTTTAGGAAAATCACCCCTGTTCTAATACTTTTTCACGCTACCTGTGTGCAAATGTGTTAGGACAGGAGTGATTTTAAACTGTTTTTTGATGCCTCATAAAAGCTAAAATAGTTCTTGTCCTAATACTTTTGCACAGTACTGTGTTTCGAGCGTGACTTACCTGTTTAAATATGTTTGTCGGTGCAGCGACTACAGCCCTTTCAGGCTCAGTAGGAAAAGTTTACAGTTCGAAAGAGGAAAAGCAGGAAGAGAGAGCTCCTTTAATTTTTGCTTGTTAATATACCCCATAGCTGCTGCTGATACGAGGTTTACTTAGCGCTGCTGCTGCTGCTGCGACTATGTTTATTAAGGCATTTCAATGTCGCAATATAAAAGTAAATGGCACCCACTAACTTGCTCTCTTTTGTGGTAGGTACATGTTGTTCAGTCGTCTTTCGGACAAGTCGCCTTCCACCACATCTACACACACAGGATTCAATATTGGCGGCCACAATCTTAACAATATAAAATACGCAGATGGCACAGTGCTGATAGCAGACACGGAAAAATCTCATACAGAAGGTAGGGGAGAAGAAAAAATGACTAAACAAACATGACTGATGCATGGTCATCAGCAAAAAGAGAAGCCCAATATGCCAATTAAAGGTCGAGAACACTAAAATCAAGCAGGTGTAGAAATTTAAATACCTGGGAAATGTTCTAACAGAGGATGGAAAGTACGACACACCGAAGGTGTATAGGCATGGCCAAGGACGAATTCCAAAAGCCAAGAAAAGTATTGAGAGACAGGAAATTTTCTCTGGTAACAAAGAAGAATACTGGATTGTTATGTGATATTTGTCCTTCTATATGGCGGTGAATATTGGACAATTTCTTCCAAAATGAAGGAAAGACTCGAAGCAAAAGAAATGTGGTTCTATAGAAGGATAATGAGGGTAACTTGAACCGAACGTGAGAGCAACGACGACGTTTTGGAGAGAATCGTAACGGAAAGGTTGGTTGGTTGTTTTGTTTTTAATGGCATATCAACCTCGGCGGGTCATTTATTGTCAACTAAATTTTATTAATTTATTGCTGATAATACCTTTTTCTTTCAACAATTGATTGTTGTTTTTATAAGTTTTGTGTCTAGTAATACCTTTTTCTTTTCGAGTATCAAGATTCATTGGGATTTGTTTTTAAGGGCAGGGTCCCCAAATCCTACCCTTGTTATTTAACCTCTAACTGGAGAGAAGGGAAGGATTAATACCTTTCCCAAGGGTACCAGTTCTTAAGTGAATGCAGGGTATTCAACTGGAATTCGAACTCGGCTCACCGATTTCTTTTTCCGAGCCGATATCCACTGCACCACAACGCACATCCATCACTAAACGCTTACAGCATCTGGTATTCCCAAGCGGTCACCCATCTAAGTACTGACCAGGCTCAACTTTGCTTAACTTCGGTGATCGAGTAACGGAAAGGAAACTTATACTTAACATCAGGAAGAGACAGTTGAAGTTTCTGGGACATGTATTGAGGTAGGAGGGCTTGGAGAATCTGATAATCACTCAGCGGATAGATGGAAATATATACAGGGGAAAGCAACGCGTGATATACTTAATGGGCTTGAGCAAATGGATGGTAAAGCAGGGTTTGGGAGAAATACCAAGAGAAAATGTGTTATGATCTATAAGGAATAGGAAGATGTAGAGGATCGTGATTGCCTACGTCCTGAAGAGACACGGCACATGAAAGAAGGTGAAGATTAGAGATATTAATCCCATAAATGTTTTCTGTTCTTTTTTCTTATTTATCGGTCTGTATACAGATATGTGTTATCTCCTCTTTTCAGACATGTTGTTCCTGGGTAAAATTATTTTTCGGTCATTGATTTTTTAATGAAAAATTCGAAACGTGCTGAATACATTTCTCTAAAAAGTTTTCAACATCTTCCTATAACAAGTATCAACTGCATTCATTCTTTTGAATATACCGTATCTCTTCAGAACTTTATCAATCATGTCATAAAGCAACACCAAGTTATTGCATACAGCTTCAATAGAAAATTGTATAACGGCTAAGTCTGTGGTGATACCGAGCAAAAGCGAGGAACCGGATGTTTGTTCTATACCGAACAAAAAGCAAATGATCAAAAGTCGTCGTTGCGCAGATGTTCCGGTTGGAAAATAAAAATTAATCAAATATTAAATTTCCATTTCGCGAGCCTACGCGAATTTTATTTACCAGCCAATGGGAAGCCCAGAACCAAATACAAGTGTGAAATCTCAAACGAGCTGCTGTATCCAAAAAGAAGATATAAAAAGCGGATACAGATAGACCCCAGCAGGCAGACCTCAGGAGAAGAGTGTAATCAATATCCCCTTGACCTAAGTCAAGTGGCTACTACGCTTGCCTCTTTCCTTCTCCCCTGTCTCAAAACTACTTACTGACCTAAGGAGCGACTACATTAAAGACATTCCTCACTTACACGCTCCCCACATTCCTAAACCTTCAATCTCTTTCAGCATTTTATTTGCCATGAACATTTTAACGTCCGTTGGACCTATATTCAAGTATTACGTTAATTGTAAAAACATTAATTGATATATGTATATATAAATGTTATTTTCAACTCAATTTGCTTTTCTTGATTTTATAATAATTTTATGACTTATAGTGGGCTATCTACCACAAGGCCAAATTCCGTTAACCTGCAACTGTATACAACTACCCTTCACTAGAACGGACTCCCACTACAACCAGAAAAAGAATAGATAAGCAACCCACTATAAGTCTACCTGATAACACTATATAACCATAACAATAGAGACTTCCTCTTTTCGACTATTAGAAACTGCCTTCCAAGCTTCGAATCCATTGACTGCATCGATCTACTAGCTACTTGGTCACTGAATGCCGAATATTTCCTTCTCAAGAAATGGCTAATATAACCATTACCATTATCCCGTTGCTCATACCTGCTGTTGTTTATTGGCAGGGTCACCTAAGAGATCGAACTGTGATCTGCAATATTCAATGTTCAGTGTACGTCTCGCCTTCATCAGAATTTTCATTTTTGAATCCATTCTTGTTCAGGACAAAAATTATTCAGTACCATTTTGCGTATAAAAAAAGAAACGTAAATGGAAAATGTTCTAAAAATATTCCACTAAAAATAACGTTTAAAGTTATAACAATCTGTGTGATTAAAAAAAATCTCATTGGTGTACTTGTTTGATTTTGGTATCTCCAAGTTGCAATTTGCGTGTCGGACTGTTCCATTTGCTAACAATCATATATTCTGTTTTCTTACAATTGATATTGTGTCCTTGCTCCTAGTTTTCCTTCAGTAAGAATTCTTGTAGTTTTCTTTTTATGTCTGCCCTCAACAGTGTTTCATCTACATATCAAATTTTGTTAAGACTGTGGCCGCTAATAATGAATCTGATATGTCTTCTAATTCTCTCCGAATCGTCTCACCGTATAGATTGATTAAGTCCGGTGAGAAAACATATCCTTACTACAGGTACTAGAGAAGCCATTTTTCAATCAAGAAAAATGAACTTCTTAAAAGTATGTCGATATTTGTTTATTTCGAGGCAAACAACGAGCCTCATGTTCATCCCAGTGCACGTTTCTCGACTCCTGAAAAGTTTTGTTGGTCTTTTTCTTCCAGAATCAGCTGATCTTGTTATATTAGGCACATATCCAATGTTTCAAGTGTAACCGTAAGATGTCATAATAGATCTCGATATTTGGCATCCCAGACTGCCATCAGAAGGATATTGCACCATGAGAATCTTGTGACCATTCTCCCATGTACGGTACCCGTGGGAGATCTCCTCAACTTCTTGTCTTCAGCAGCGTTTCTTCCTTTTTCAACCCTCCCTCCTCGCCACCCATTCACACAAGCTTATCTGATTGGTGACGCGCTGCCTTCCCCTATCTCTTTTGCACTAGATATGCAATGTGAATATTAAACTTTCCAAGCCATCTTTCCTCGTTACGTGTGAAAGAAATTTAATCTGTCTCTTTCTTATTCTGAGTGCAAATATTCTTTTTGTTAACATTTTTTTAAAGATTTCATCGTTGCTCCGTCCAGGTAATTCTCAGTATCCTTCTGTGCTCTTAATCAAGTCTAAACATGGTTTTCTCTCGCTCAGCTAGAAAAGTAGTACTAAGAATCGATAAAGGGTGGGTCTGATACGCGAAACGAACATCTCAGACACCCCCTTCAAGGAAGGACAGTCTTGGAACAATTCCGACTTTGCTTGAGCGTCTCACATTTATTACTTGGTACCGTGCCATGCCCAGCTTCGTCAGGGTCAGTGGCATTCCCCCTATCCAACATAACACGCACTAGAAAAATGCCGGCTTAAAGTTATGTAATGCCGCAGACACGAGTCCACAATCAATTCGTATTACTCCAATGTTTTCTTTTTTCCCTATCTTTGTCTGAACAGCAAATTACCAAAACTTTCTGGCAACACGAACAGCACCTTTTCCCACGACATTTCGACTGACATACAACTGCTCTCCACCAACCAGCTCGTCGACCATTCGAAGGTGATGGGCTTCTACTGACTGACAGGATATTATGGTTTCTGTCATCACCCTCTTCTTATTCTTCTATAGTGACAGCTTGAATATTAACATTTTCCCTCGCTATTCTATTTTATATTAGCAGTTTGTTGACTATCTTTAATGTCATTGTAGTCTATGTCTCTTTTATACTTTTCTTTTCTAAAAAGTGTGTGGAAATTGTACTTATATTATTAAATAATACTCTAAATTTTACACTGGAGACATCAGAGTTATTTAATGTCAAGTTTGTAACTGTGTCTAGAACATTGATATTGGGTGATGTAATTAATTGAATTAAAAAAAAACTTTTAAAAAACTTTTTCGAGTGCTTTACCGGCCTGTTTATGAGTGGGTTTCAAGTTCTTTCTGTCGTCTGCTTCAGCTCTATACTCTTAACGCCTTTTCTGTCCCATTAGTAAACCTCAACCTTGAGTAACTCTTTGGGCAATGTATTAGTTTAACATAAATAAAAAAATAATAATTAAAAATCTCCTCGTCTATCTTTCCTGTTATTTTACCCTTTCTTAATTTAACACAACTTCACACAGTAACCTCCTACTTTGAATGACTCTTGGGCCTTGTTTTGGGGGAAACATTAGTAAAAAGAAATGAAAGAAAAAAAGGCACTTGCACAAACATTGGAGGATAATTAATTGTCTTAAAGGAAGTCAGTCAGTTGAGTGCATACGTGATACACGCTTTAGGCGATCATGTCTCGAAAGATAATCAAAAGATTATCCCGTAGTAGGTTGCCATTGTTTTCTGCGGTAGATTGGTTACCAGCCAAGGAGATAAAACCTAATATGTTCTATTATTTAACTCATAACTGGAAGGAAGTGACGGATTAATACCTTTCCCCATGGTAATTGTGCGTAAGTGAATGCAACAAATTCAACTGGAATTCGAACTCGGCTTCCCGATTTGTCACTATCAGTCGATATGCACTACACCACAACGCAAATCCTCTTAAAGGAAGAACACACGGAAATATGCATTCACTTTTTAAATTTATTTAAATTTGAAAATATGGCGTAATATCTCAAAATGTACGTTATCAAATTGCATAAAAAAGATGAGTGAGTTGACATACGGAGCTGAAGTCTTTTTGTAAATATAAAACAAAGTACAGATGATAATTTAAAAAAAAAACATGGATCGATTTGATAGTGCATTTATATGATAAACAGGACCGCACCTTTGGAAGTGATAAACACCAAAAGTTTTTATTTCTGACTAGTTTCATGGATTGAGGAAGGTCTAATGAATACTAATTATCAAAAATTATTTCCAAAACTCAATCATTTTAAGTAGTGCTATTTTCAGACTAAGACGTGCATAAAAAGCAACCAAGTAAAAAAAGAAAAAAGAAAAAAAAAGAAATCCTCTTAAAATAACCACCCGGATGATATAGTGATATGTAATTAAAGACTAACAAATAAAAATGAATGTTTACTAGAAAGACCAGTGACAATTTCACGGTTTTGCTATTTGAATTTTCTGATGGATCATAATTCTTAAGTTAATGATTGTATGAGCTCCTGGCAAGTTCGACGACTATAAAAGACTCGTGGAAATTCTACCGTAGTGTTAAATACTCGAGCATGACATCTTTAACAAAATATTTCAATGAAAATCATAAGAATGACTGCAGAGCATTATTTAAAGAAATGTGTATAGATGAAAAGATTAAAAATTGACATCTTTTATCATTTCACTGAAGCAGACGTTAAACGCATGAGAACGCCGTCTTCTTTCTTTCTTTCTTTTTTTTTCTCTGCGCACCCAAACATCGTCTCTGATATGCTTGTTCCGTCTTTTCTCACGTTCAAACGGAATAGTTAATTATTGATGAGGTATTGTCCATTCGTAACGTACTGTGAAAAACCTAAGAGAATTCTAATATGGTTTACTTATTTTTGCATAAAAAAAAAACTTCATTTGTCCTCTATTAAAGAAAAACTAAACAGCTGGCTTGTGTCTGGGTTTTATGACACGGCATCAGCGTCATCATCATCATGAGAGTACTTTCAACCTCTTTCCAAGATCATCTTCAGGGATGTGAGTTATGGTAACAAATATAACCAGAAAACTGGTTGAAAGTACTTGGGTACCTTAAGAAATGAATGAAAATAACATCTATCAACGTTACAGCTCATTTCTGGCATCTTTTGATTGTAATACGCGAAAGATTATCCGTGCGTATGAACAGATTTTATTAAAAATAAGCAAACATAGTGTTTGCAATTTAATCTGCCATGTTTAAAAAAATATTGCTGCCTAAATACACAAATTCTATATATATAAAATAAAATAAAGTTCGATGTTCAAAACTGTTGAATGATCATTTCAACATGAAATCCCTAATAGAGATTTCACATCTCATCGGCAACTACCACATTTCAAAATGAAATAAAAAAGAAATAAAAAAATTTAAAGGTTAAGAATTCACCGGCGGAGGTAAAAGATTGACGTCATAAAAAAATCGGTTAGCAATCAATGTCTATTTTTAGATTTTGGACAATTTTACTTTTAGATTGAGTTGTAAATGAAAAAAAATTAAAAATTTGGCTTTGTCTAGCTTTACAAAGGAAAGGGGTTAACTTTTTTTTTTTTAATCATATCACCCCGAGCAAGGTGTGTGGTGGTGTTTTAACGTAACTGAAGACGGAAACAAAACCTCTTTAATAGGCTTTACAGAACTAATTTCGCAACACAAGAGCATGCAGTAAACGCAAGAGCAGGTAAACAAAATTCCGAAGAAAGAAAAGAACTCAGCCTTTTTAAAGGAAAAGGAACGTGTGCAAAATCACGTGCAATAGAAATTTTTACGAAAATATAACAAGGTGGTAACGCCACTGATGTGCAGGGGGCTACGTAAGAGTGAAAAGATTGGAAAAGAGAAAGCCGGAAACCACATCCTAAACAGGGAACAGGGGATGAGCCTATTCACCCGTTCAATAGACGTGGGTGGAGTGTGAACCGGGCGATAGTTTAGTCTATCTACTCCAATTCGGATGGAATAGGAAGTTGTGTTTGATTGAGAAGTTGGTTAAGCAAAACAGAAAGAGAGGGAGGAAATTGAGAAGAAGAAGAAAGAAAAAGAAAAGAAAAAAGAAAAGTTTCCATATTTTAGAGACGCTTGATACATGACAACAAGTTCTTAACCTTCAAATTTTTTTATTTCTTTTTTATTTCATTTTGAAATGTGGTAGTTGCCGATGAGATGTGAAATCTCTCTTAGGAATTTCATGTTGAAATGATCATTCAACAGTTTTGAACATCGAAATTTATTTTATTTTATAATTGGCTCTGTAATTTTAATTACATTGAGCTCTCCACCTGTATCATTTTTTAATATTAAAATATTAATATTAATTAGGATCGGGTCTTTGGGATTTACCTTCCTGCTTTTCCTTTTGGATTAAAGTTATTTTAATATATATATATATATATATATATATATATTACAATCTATGGAAACACCTGTGCGTGCGTTAACGATTGTAAGTGCTTGACTATTGTGTGTATCTGCGATACGCACGCATATTTATTTGTATGTGTTTGTGAAACTTCAGTCCTCCAAATGGAATATATTATTTTCAGCGGGAAAAAAGAACTGTTAGCGTTGCTACCTACCGCATGGTTGAAACACGTAAAGAGAAAGCGAAATAATATAATCCTTCTAATCTAACGGTATCTTGAAAGTCCAACTGGGGGTAATCCGCATAAACACAAGACGAAATTTTTTATACGTAAAATTATTGTTGATTCACCTTCGCACTTTGTTAAGGTCAGTGACTGGGTGTGTAGCTTTAGCGAGTTTCTCCGAATGTGAATTCTTCTAGTAAGGACGTAACAGAGTGTTTTTCTCCCTTGAGTGAGGGGCTTAGATATCTTCCTGTTTTTTGATCGTCCCACATAGATGGGTCGGACACTTGTTATGATATCAAGTGCTGCCACTGTCATTTTTTATGAGACTCAAATCTGTACCTGGTGGCTAAGATTTCATCTTTCAGTTCAACACGTTAATACACCTGACTTCTCTGGTGCACTGTTATGGTACTTTATTTTATAATTGGCTCTGTAATTTTAATTACATTGAGCTCTCCACCTGTATCATTTTTTAATATTAAAATATTAATATTAATTAGAATCGGGTCTTTGGGATTTACCTTCCTGCTTTTCCTTTTGGATTAAAGTTATTTTAATATATATATATATATATATATATATATATATATTACAATCTATGGAAACACCTGTGCGTGCGTTAACGCTTGTATTTTGGTATAATCTGGGATGAGTTTAGTTCGTATTGGGTTTATTGCAGATCAACCTTTCTTAATATATCCAAATTTATATTATTTAGAATTTTATGGCGTTTTTATACAGTTTTAATTCTATACAAGACCTAAAATTCAATTGAGGTAAATTACTAAATAAGGTTGTCGTAAGGTCATACAGTGGAGTAGACAGCAAGAAGAGAAGATTATTTTTAGGATAAACAGCAATTTGTCCATACACTTGAAGTGATCATTGAAGCATTTTGAATGTTACAATCACTTTCCCAATTTGAATTAATGCTTTTTTTACAGCCTTTATTTTGCCCTGTGTCGATTCTAACACACTGAAGTGGCACATAAGAGGTTTGGTATTGCGTGGGTTACATATTAGTTCATTGACTCGCTTTAAAACAACACTCATATATCTACCGGGTTGTCCAAAAGTAGGTGGACGGTAAGTGAAATAGGTCTGAGTATCGGTTATATATATATATATTTTAATCATATCACCCCGAGCAAGGCGGTAACGCCACTGATGTGCAGGGGGGGCTACATAAGAGTGAAGAGATTGGAAAAGAGATAACCGGAAGCCACATCCTAAACAGGGAACAGGGGATGAGCCTCTTCACCTGTTCAGTAGACGTGGGTGGAGTGTGAACCGGCCGATAGTTTAGTCTATCTACTCCAATTGAAAAAAAAAGTGAGAAGATTGGAAAAGAGAAAACCGGAAACCGCATCCTAAACAGGATACAAGGGATGAGCCTCTTCACCTGTTCAGTAGAAATGGTCTTAATTATAGCTATGGTGTTTGTGCTATGTTATTTTAAATTTCATAACTAAATTTATCTAAATTTAATATGTCTTTTTTTACAGATTATTCAGAGAACCTATAATGGTAAATAATTTAAATAATTTTTGAAAGAAAATGGGCGCAAAAAAGTATTGAAAATCTCCAAATGGGGATTTCTCAAGGAAAAGTCTACAGTCAAGAAGCAAGAAGTGTTGGTGATTTGAAAAATTATATAAGAGATGCATTTCTAGAAATTAATACACAAAGTGAATTGTTCAAAAATGTTTATCGTATTGTAAGTGGTAGCCTTCAAAGCTGTGTAAATTTTGATGGACAACGGTTTGAGCACAAGCGCTGATAATTTAAGTGCTGTACTATTATTATACACTATAAAATTTAACTGTCAAGGTAATAATTATATTAGTAAATATAATTTTATCTGTAATCCCAAAATAAATGTTACCATTTACTGTACACCTACTTTTGGACCACCTTCGATAATATGAATCTCCACAAACATTCTCAAATGCCTATCTAAATCTAAATCTAAACTTATTTATAAATGGAACTTTGTGTGTCTGTGTGTGTGTGTGTCCAGACTCGGAAACGGCTGAACCGATTTTCTTGAAAATTTACACAGTTATACTATAAGCATATGCGAGTGTTCTTAGCTAGGTTTTGTGTCGAGCTACCCCCGATAAATATCAAAAATCGATAATCGAAAAAATCGGTTTATAGAAGGAGTGGTCCGATTTTAATCATATTTGATACACTCATAGACAAAGACATAAGAAACGATATTCAGAAGTTTCAAGGTTGTAGTTCTTAAAATAGTGTAGAAAATCGATAATATATATATAAAAGGCAAGATGTTTATGCGTGTGTCTATCTGCCTGTATGTCTGTATTTTTATCAGCCCATTTATTTTAGTTTTTACTTCGGGTTTGGCTCTAAGTAGGTATAATTGAAGTTCTCAGTCATGATACCATTTACTCAGAGAACTTATTTAGCCTTCAAAATTCAGTTTTCGACGGAAGACTTATTTGACATCGATACTGGAAATCAAAATTTGACTTACATTCATTCACTTTTATTTCAGTCTACGGTTTCGCTTTAACTGGAAACAACTATTGTCTTTCGTGCCAACGTCCAAAGAGTCTGAGCTCCAGGACCATGGATTAGTTTCAAAGCTTTCATTACACCCGAGCAACGCCTGGCTATACTGCTAGTAATAGATAGCAGAAGCGATTGGTTATCCCAATGGCTTTCTATACTTAATACTTCTCGCATCCAATCTCGCGTGGTCATGTGAGACGCCACAAGCTATAGTGCGATTTTCGTTCTCAGCACGCACGCACGTGTTCGTTAATCTTCCATACAAACAAAGTTGACGACTACTAACATCGTCGTCCGCGAGCAGCTTATTACAATCAACACAATTGACATCTTTGATAATGGCGGATGTAAGCCGAAATCTCAGAAAGGATTAGATAAAAAACATGTATCAATATTATGATTTTCTTACCTCTTTCAACGATAATACTATTAAGCTTATCAGACGATATGAAAAAAATTACATAAAATAAATCGACAAAACTTGTCTATATTATTTTATGAAACATACAGCAATATATATGTGTGTGTGTGTGTGTGTGTGTGTATAGTAGAAATAGACTTTCATACATTTTAGCTATGTGAAAGCTTGATTTTTATAGAAAAAAAAAACTTTTATTAATCTTTTTTATATAAGGTTGGTCCAAAAGTAGCTGGACAGTAGATGGGATAGGTTTGTGTATCAGTTACATTATAACAATGGTATTTGTATTATTGTATACAATAAAATTTAATTGTCAATGCAATAATTTTATTAGTAAATATAATTGTATATATAATCTCAAAATAAATGTTATCATTTACTGTTCATCTCCTTTTGGATCGCCCTATAAATATATTTAATTGTCAATGTAATAATTTTATGAGTGAATATAATTGTATATGTAATTCCGAAATAAATTTTATCATTTACTGTTCACCTACATTTTGACCGCCCTGTAGATATACTTAATAGTCAATGTAATAATTTTATTGGTAAATTTTAGCACTTTTGTATTATTTTACCCAATATAATTTAATTGTCAACGTAATAATTTTATTAGAAAATATAATTGTATATAAAAAAGAAGACAAGAGGAAAACTGTATTTAAATCGCTTACGCGTTTCGTCCTGTGATGGACTTTATCAAGGCAAAAAAACGAAATGAGTTTTATTTTAAATTACGTATCTATAAACAGTGTTGGCAACTATAAAAACGCTCACAAATCATTCAAAAAGATTAACAGAATATTTTGGTTTTAGAATTCCTTCATGTGTAGTGCAAAGTCACGAGATGTTAAAATGAAGGGAATTCAACCGTTTTCTTTGAACTTTTTCTTATGTATGTTAGTCTGTTTTAGTATAATTTTCATTTGCAGATACGTAATTTAGAATAAAGCTCATTTCGTCTTTTTGCCTTGATAAAGTCCATCACAGGACGAAACGCGTAGACGATTTAAAATACAGTTTTCCTCTTGTCTTCTTTTTATTTAACCACCCTTTCCTTAATATCAGATCATAGCTGAGTATATTTTTACGTAATTGTATATGTAATCTCAGAATAAATTTTACCATTTACTGTCCTCCTACTTTTGGACCACCCTGTATTATAAAGAAAATTGATTGATTACAAAATAAAAGATAAGTCATCTTGGTTAATTTTTATGTTTTCGAGTTCGCCATTCATTGGTGAAAGAAAGAAAGAAACCGGAAAGGTAATGCCCTTTGTTGACACTTACAAATGATTATCTGCAAGATTTCCCCAAACAGCTGGGCAATAACCATTCGTCAACGGCTACTCGGAACAGGGCACAAAAGAAGTGGTCACCATCAAGTGATGGTGGCGAGTTTCGAGGGTTTAATTGCCTCCACCCCCTCCGCTCAAAAATCAATACATTTTCTTTGGTCCACTTGCATTAGCAAATTGTCTGACATTTAAATCGAATCGGGTGAAATGATAAACGCGTCTCTTGCTCTGTCTCTGTCTCTGTCTCTGTCTCTCACTCTCTGTATGTATGTATCTCCCTCCTCCTTCTGGAAATTGGCTTATACAAAAACTTCGGGTCCAAAATCCAGAAAAAAGTTTTTACCTTCTTTTTTCTGAAGAAAATCTTTATCTAACCATTCTTAAATATTCACATTTTTGCCATTTATAAATTTTGTTAAACAGTCAGTTAAGTGTCATACGGGATACACGAAAGAGACATGATTGGCTGGGCAGAAGAATATCTCGCAGTAGGTTACCATTGCTTTCTGCGGTAGACTGGTTGCCAGCCCAGGCTATAGAAATTAATCTGTCTTATTATTTAACCCATAACTGGAAGGAAGAGACAGATTAATATATTTCCCAAATGCATTTCTCGTAAGTGAATGCAAGGAATTCAAGTGGAATTCGAACTCGGCTCCCCAATTTGTCATTCCGAGCCAATATCCACTGCATCACAACGCACATCCTGTTAAACAGAGTGATCCAAAAATAGATGGATAGTAAATGATAACATTTATTTTGAGATTACATATAAAATTATATTTACTAGTACAATTATTTCATTGACAATTAAATTTTATTGTATTCTATAATACAGTATTGTATGCAACAATAGTTATAATGAACACCATTGTTATAATCTCTCATTCACAGACCTGTTCCATCTACTGTCCACCTATTTTGGACCACTCTTTCTCTCTCTCTCTCTCTCTCTCTATATATATATATATATATATATATATAGTTGAATATATGGATCGGAATCCGACAAGATGAATAGAATATGTTTTCCATTTTCAGACGAGATCATTCCGATCCATATATTCAACTCAAGACGAAGAACACACACACACACACACACACACACACACACGGATCTAAACAACACTACCACCATCTTTAAATTTGTTGATTTTCATTTTTTTTTTTACTTTTCTCAGCGCAGTCTTACCGATTATTACATAAAGTTTCCGATTAACCAAAAGAAAATTTGGAAAGATTTCAATATTTAAACAATTTGGGTGGGGGCTCAGTTTCTCATCCAACGTTATAGTAAATCGATCCACCATGTTTAGGGTCACTTAAATCGAATCGGGTGAAATGATAAATGTTGGGGTCACTTTGTTTATGTTCTTTTTGACGAGTTCTTGCTCTTTATTTTAGCTTTGGAGTCGTTTTGTTTTTTGCTTTTTTTGGTTTTTTGGGACGAGTTTTTTCATTAATTTCTTACAAGTTTTAAAAAAAGAGCAACTCGAAGCGAGTGTTTTCAAAATGGAGGATCGATTTACTATAAGGTTGTATGAGGAACTGAGCATCCTCTAAAATTGTTTTAATATTAACATTTTCCAATTTTTTTTTTGTCTCTCGGAAAGTTTAGCGTTTAATCGATAAGATTGTCAAGAAAATTGATAATCAACAAATTTACAGGTGGTGGTAATGTCGTACCGGCGAGTGGTTCCAAAATGGAGGATCGATTTACTATAAAGTTGTGTGAGAAACTGAGACCCAACTAAAATTGTTTAAATATTGAAATTTTTCCAATTCTTTTTTTTTTTTGTCAGTCGGAAAGTTTAGGGTGCAATCGATAAGACTGCGCTGAAAAGAGTAAAAAAAAGCAAAAATGAAAATCAACAAATTTACAGGTGTTGGTAGTGTCGTTCAGGTCCGCCATATATATAACATAATATATCCAATTAAATATATCCATCTACAAACGTTAAAAATCTGCTTGAGTGAGTTAAAAATGATTTCATGAAACATGAGAATGCCGGAAATAAAAAACAATTGCGAAGAACATTGCATTGCGTAACTACACACAGAAAAATCTTTGAAAACGAACGTAACAACATTTAAAAGTACTCTGGAAAAATATTATGAAATAAAAGTTATTATGAATTCTGGCAAATTTATTGATAAAACAAAACTACTTTTTGGGAAATTTGAAAGACTTAATAAAATAACTAAGAGTTAGAACTGTTTCATATTATTTAACAAAACATGGTTGAGAAAATTCATTCTGTCGAAATATACCTTATATATATATATATATATATATATATATATATATATATATATATATATATATTCAGATACTTTAATCCAAGCGGAAAAAGCAGGAAGGTAAATTCCAAAAATCTGATCCTAATTAATATTAAAATTTTATTTTAATATTAAAAAATGATACAGGAAGAGAGCTCCATGTAATAAAAAATTACAGAGCAAATATATATATATATATATATATATATATATATATATATAATCATGAATTAAAAGGACATTGCAACACGGAAAATTTTTGTTTCCAGATAGAATCTCGTCATCAGGCAATGTTGGATGTTGGTTGTGAAAATGACATCTCGAAACATAGAAATTTCCGTGTCGCAATGTACTTTTAATTCATAATTATATGATTATATTATGCTCTACAATATTTATTGTATTGAGCACTGTTTATAAAGACATAAATGCCAGGGAACTCAAAATCGTAAAACCCTGGGTCCTCTTTACCTGGATTTATATATATATATGAATAAAGAAAAAGGAAAACTTATCATAACTGACGCGTTTCAGTCTTTTCAGGTACTTAATCAAAGTAACTGCAAGTATTTATATACAAGAGCAAAAATGTTATTAGTTTAACAAAGATTTTGAATTTAACGATAATATTTTTGTTATTAAATCTAATATGTTCACACACACACACACACACACACACACACACACACACACACACACACACACACACAAACACAAACACGCACACGCGGGCGCTCGCGCGTATTGTAGCAGAACAAATAAAAGACGGAGGTTTAGTAAATAAATGTCTTAGTGGAAAAATTCAGCAAATGGTAAATTGGTGTAAAAGTCTCTCGTTAAAAGAAAGAGGTAAGTAGAGTTATAAAAGTCGTCCGCGGAGATGTACGCTAGGAGAGGAAGAGTGAGTTGTGATTTACTCCCACGGCGATCACTGGCGGAGAGCATAAGTGTGAACTGTGGCTTTTGAACCGACCTACTGCCAAAGAAGGGCCTTTAATAGGTTTTTATATCCTTTTCTTTAAGCTTAGGTCGGCTTAAATTTTTACTTTACTTATTTAGGCAGGATTGGGTGGAAATTCTAGATTGTATTTTTCTTTGTGTGTGTGAGTGAGACTATGCGCATTTGACGAAGGTTTTAGTTCTGTCTTGGGCTTCAGCCAGTGATGGAAATTTGTGGAACATGAATGAGAAGATCTGGTTTTAGAAAGATTATATATATATATATATATATATATATATATATATATATAAGCAATCGGAGTCTAACCATTACTGATGAGCTGTTTTAGAGCGAAACAGATCTGTCTGCAGATGACTATCCACAGACAGATCTGTTTCGCTGTATCACAGCTCATCAGTACGGTTAAACATCCGATTGCTTAATTACCGACTGAAACCCGACCGAATTAGCAATTTCTTTGTGTCGGCTTGCGAAAAGTGTCCGTAAAAAGAATTTGTTTCTGATAATTAATGATTATTTGAATTTTTTTTCTTTAATGTTTCCTAGTTTTCTATTGGCCGAAAAACATTTCGCATCGAGGTGTGAAATTTCGCGAGTTTTGTGTGTTAAGCAAAGTTTGTAAATTCTACAAAATTCGTTTATTTCTAACAAAATCAATGAGTCAGTGCTTAGCATTTGAATTTTTAAATCTAGAACTTGTTTTGTTCATTCACTACACCCTCATATGAAATCCGATTTTAACCAGTTTGATAAAATCGGTTTCGAGCCCTAGTTGAAATCGACGTAAGAGTCCATATATATATATATATATATATATAGTCATCCGCAGACAGATCTGTTTCGCTGTATCACAGCTCATCAGTACGGTTAGACTCCGATTGCTTTTAACCCAGGATTGAAACCCGACCGAATTGGCGTCAGTCGGCGATTCTACCGCTGGGCTATGGGCGCTCGGTAGAAGAAGGCAGACTTTTTAGCGTGTATATGATCATTATACAAGCCTAATAGCCAGAGTGCTCTAATTCATTACTGAATGAGCGATGCGTACATGTCCGAGTAGCTTCTGTTTTTCAAAGTCTACCATTCTTCCAGAGTGCTCAATATATATATATCATCATATATTTATATATGCACACATATAAGCACTAACGTTACCGACCAACAAACACACGTATTCATACACTTTACCATCAAAGATTTTTCACACATTTATTTAAAAATGTTCATCGTTTTAATACACTTGACACGCGTATAATTTCGCACACATATATGTAAACAGACAAGCGTTTCCATAAATGCACTTAGAAAATTTTCCACATGCATAGATTTAAAAATAATCATCTATTGCTTTAATACATATGTCACATATCTGACCAATAAGAATCAACAGCAAACAACATTCCGGTATACTGTCTTTTTGTAAAAAACATTTTCATTTTTAACTCAATCTTATAGGATACAAATCCTTTATCATCCAAAAGTTAACGGAAACGCAAAAAGTTAAATTGCACACCGGTAAAAATGGATCTGAAAACATTTTGGAAAAAACCAGACCAAAGCAAAAATTCACAATCAAGTGAGAAATTTAATTTTGCCGAATAGGGTTGACAAAAAAAAAAAAAAAAAAAAATGACGAATTTAAAATTCCGAGATCAGATGTTAAAATTTTCTAACCAATCAAAGGAAACGATTTGCAAAACTGAGAGAAAAGTTAGCGATCCAGTGTGAAAATGTGAATCAGTATAAAGGAGGAGGGAGGAAAAGTCAGACTCAGTCAGTCAGATGGGAGCAGCACACAGACGACACGCTAAAATGTAACGAAAGAAACTTCTAACAAGACCCGGACATACAAAGGTCGCGTCACACATTCGTTCTTCCTCTCTTTACAATTTTCCTTTCTTCGTCTTTACTCACTCTCCGTCAAAGAAACAACGATATTTCAACTGACTTCTAAAAACTAAAATCCGATAAGTACAGTTTTTCTTTATTGCTTGACCTTCCTTGTCACTTTCTCGCTGGCCATAAAGGAACACAGACTTTATTAGTAACCTTTTTAATTTTCCTACATACATTCTGCTACTATCAACAATAAACTGGATTCGTTTAACTCCTTACTACTATTTCTCTTTGAACATTTTCTTCTTACAAATTTGTTATTCTGTTTAGCTAATAAAATTTTACTTTAACATACGAAATATTTTATTCTTCCACATTCCAACATCCAACCTTTAACATTCTGATATGTTAAATTGTAGAGACTTCGGTTGCGTTTGACAAAAGGCCATTTGATAAACATCACCGAGGCCCCTACAATCTCTGAAGAAGCTTTAATAAAATGAATCATGTTAGATTGAGACGATTATTCTTCATTTATTGTATCATCTTGACGAATTCCGATCTATATATCCAACTTATATACATAATTCATAAAATCAAACTTTTAACAAAAAGCAATACTTGTCAAGAAAAACTTAAGTCAAAGGCTTAAATAAATGAAAACCGCTCAATACAAATTCAAATAATGAAAATGCAGTGCAATTTAAGGCATAAAATAATTAAAAAAAAAACCTTCTTGCTAGCATCATCAGGCATTAAACACAATCTACAATCCGAAGACAATCTTATATTACACTAGCAGTGTAGCCCGGCGTTGCTCGGGTGTAATGAAAGCTTTAAAACTAATCCATGGTCCTGGAGCTCAGACTCTTTGGACGTTGGCACGAAAGACTAAAAAGTAATAGTTGTTTCCAGTTAAAGCGAAACTGTAGACTGAAAGAAAAATGAATGAATGTAAGTCAAATTTTCATTTCCTGGTATCGATATCAAATAAGTATTTTTCATCGTAAACTGAATTTTGAAGGCTAAATAAGTCTTCTGAGTAAATGGTATCATGGCTGAGACTAAGAACCACAATTATATCTACTTAGAGCCAAACCCGAAGCAAAAACTAAAATAAAAGGGCCGAAAAAAATACAGACATACAGGCAGATAAACAGACACACACAGAAACATCTTGCCTTTTATACATATATATTATCGATTTTCTGCACTATTGTAAGAACTGCAACCTTGAAACTTCTGAATATCGTTTCCTATGTCTTTGTCTATAAGTATATCAAATTTGATTAAAATAGGACCATTCCTTCTAAAACCCGAATTTTTCGATTATCGATTTTCGATATTTATCGGGAGTAGCTCGACACAAAACCTAGCTAAGAACACTCGCAGACGCTTATAGTACAACTGTAAATTTTCAAGAAAATCGGTTCAGCCGTTTCGGAGTCTATAGGTAACGGAGACACTCACACAGACACACAGACACACACCCACCCACATACACACACAGAGAAAAAGTTCCATTCATAAATAAGTTTAGATAAACTTGCCCTTAATAAATGGGAGAAGTGAGAAATATAGAGGAAAGGTGGAACAACTAATATTCCTAGCCGGGTTCATATTTCTTGCATGCTTGATTTTTCATTTCGCAGTTTATGTTGTTCAGGATACTGCATTATTGCCAAATTCTCCTCTAGCATAACTTTCACATTTTGTTCCCAATATTAAATGTATGGGCCTCCCCTTCCTCACCACATCTCATTTGACAATAGATGTTTTGGGATAGAAAATTCTATTAACCTGCCTGACAATTCCAAAATGGTGAAACCCAAGTAGAAGCAGGAATGTTGGGTTCCTATGGTAGACTTTGAAAAAACAGGAGTTACTCTGGCATCTACGCATCGTTCATTCAGTAATTAATTAGAACACTCTCTCTTTTTGCATATATATACATGATATATCACACGCTAAAAGTCTGCCTCTTTCTACCGAGCGCCCATAGCTCAGAGGTAGAATCACCGACTAACCCCAATTCAGCCGGGTTTCAATCCTGGGTAAAAAGCAATCGGATGTCTAACCGTACTGATGAGCTGTGATATAGCGAAACAGATCTGTCTGCGGATGACTATATATTTATTCATTTGTTTAAACATTATTTTTAATGATTACTCGTATTTGATTAGATACACTGTTTATATACATAAATAAACAGTATCTACAGGCCGGAATAATCGAGAAAGCGTGTTAAGAAAATAGGCGCCCTCTGGTAGGAATCGAAACTGCTTCCCCTATTTTCGAACCCAGCCGGATTTTTACTGGGATCAATGGAAAATACAGGATGCAATGGGTAAATTGTCGCCATGTTATATTTTTAATTTCGCGCATGCGCATTATTTGTCTATGATTTTATCGACTGCATCGTCTAGTAAGTCAATTGTACACATTCTCGGAGTAAAAAAAGCACCACTTCGCGCCAGAAATTAAGAAAAGGGCATGCTGTACTGCTTGGTATTCGATCCAGAAACTTCAATATAAACATTTCAAAGTGTTTGAGTGTCTATTTGAGGACAGTCGAGAGGATTCAGAAGGAGTTGGATGATATAACCAGTCAACATCATGGTGTTTCCATTCCTCTTCTCACAGGGCGTCAGAATCGACACAGAGGCCTACATCAAGTGCCTTCAGTAGTGTTGCTCTGGTTCAAGAGAACCGAAGACTCTATATCTGGCAACAGAACCCCCTGCACAATACCACACAAGCAGGAGAACCCAGTCATGGCTGTCAGACAATTTCTGCGACCGCATTACCCCTTACATCTGACCACCTAACTCCACAGACTGTGACCCCTTTGATTATTATGTCTGGGGCGCAGTTGAGCGAGAGATCAACAGAATTCATTTTAACACCAAAGATTAACTGAAGGGAAGGATTATAGCAGCATTCACCAAATTAAACAAGAAGACTGTCCAGAAGAGTTGAAGGAGATCGGGGGGGGGGGGTTGCTTGAAGCCAATGGCGATTTTATTGAACAAATTAATTTTATAAGTTATTTTTGTGAAATTTTAGTAAATCTATTAAGTAAATTGCCATTTCTTTATGTGGTAGAGTAGTTGCTAACCAAGGCTTAACTTAAGTTAGAACCCAATCTGCCGTACTATTCAATCCATAGCTGGTCTGAGAGAAGAGATGCATTAAAACTTTTCCCAAGGGTATTTGCCATAAATGAATGCAACGAAACCAACTGGAATTCGAACTCTCCAATTTTTTTATTCTGAGCCGATATCCATTTCACCACAATGCACATCTCCATTTAATAAGAATTGATCGTGAAAGTAAAATTCATGATGAATTGAAGGGGAGCAACTCTTT
Organism: Ascarosepion bandense; assembly: GCA_037127315.1. Classification (NCBI taxonomy): domain Eukaryota; kingdom Metazoa; phylum Mollusca; class Cephalopoda; order Sepiida; family Sepiidae; genus Ascarosepion; species Ascarosepion bandense. The sequence continues at coordinate 285,684 of JBBBDQ010002059.1, forward strand.
CAGACTTTATTTTGATAAGGGAGATAACTCGTGACATTCTTTCAGTTCCAAAATGGTGGTCACACGTTTGGTCGGTCGTGTAAATTTGGAATGGTCAGGTAAAACTCTGTTTGAAATCGCCACTAATTTAAAAAACAATGGAGTCGGTAGAGTTGTGTACCGCCACAGTTTTCTGACTCGCTATCCAGAAAAAAGTTATTATCGTCTAACTGCCGTCACACCCTATCTAAATGATTGGGTAAGTAGTTTTGGTGTCCTTTTTGTGACCTTTCAATTTTTATTTTTTCTTAGACATTAGTGAAAGATCAAACTTTTAAAATTATTTGTATATGTCTTTCTTTTTTTTATTTTAACTTATAATGGGATTTAACCAAATCTGATACAAGCTTACAGAAGTTGGGTATTCAAGACTTAATCTCTACGGACGATTTTAGCTGACTCGCTTATTTTTCGGCCCACAAATTTTTTATCAGTCGAAAATTAAAGTGTCTTTTTAAAACGTAAAGAATCTTTTCTGTTAATTAATCCCCGAAGTTAATTATAATGCTACAAATATTAACTTACCCCAAGAAATTATAAATTTTAAATCAGAGTTATATTATTAAATTTTTTGCACTGTTTTGTTTTGAAATGAAAAAAAAAATGTTTAGCTTGTTTCGCAACAACTTCAATCGTCAGAATGATTGAAAAAGTTACCGAAAATCATGGAGTTATTGATATTTCGTAAATGCGGATGATATTCAAGGTACTTACATTAACTTCACAAGGAAATTTTAAATAGAAAAAATATTTTTTGGTTTGTTTATCCGGACGAACGCCAATGCAAACTACACGCACATTAGAAAGATTTATTTTTTAGTTATCATTATTTTCTTTATCTATTTTTTGTGAATAAAAAAATCACGTTTTAATGATTACTTTTGGAATCTGATCGTTTTGCTATTTACATAAAGAAACTTACATTATTTTCGGCTTTATTTCTTGATGAACGTAACATCAAAAGTTTATTTTTGGTCGAAACTGTTGTCCTTTTTTGGAGGGAAGGAAATAAAGACGAAGCAAAAAGCCCAAACTAATTTGTATTTCTGGTCAACGAAATCGCTTGAACTATCATCTCAGTTTTCTGAAAAACGTGTTTTTATTATTCCAATCCTCTATCTATTGAAATATGAAGTGGTTAAGGAATGTACAAGATTTTAAGGGATAATGATGAGAAACACGTTATTTTTAATGAAACAAGATAAGGAATTTATTAATAAATTTACACATTTGATGTTTCAATAGCTTGCTTCAGAACAAGTAATCAAACATTAAGATTTTGTTGTTTCGATGAATTGTCAAGAAGGGTTCATGTTAAATCATCGGACACAATATTCCTAAATAATTAAAACAAGTTGAGAGTTTGTTTTTCACACAAAAGTTATACAGTTGTATTCAACATGAATAAAAAGATATATTTTAAGGTACTTAGCTTATGAGTTGAATAGAGTTCTTTGAAATTTCCCAGTTCTTGTTAGAGGTCGATAATGTATCAGCGTGTAATTTGACATTGGCATTATTCAGACACGTGGGACTCTGCCTTTCTCTCTCTTCTGTTCTTTTGGTAAACTGCATCTGGCAGCAAGGCCTCCAATTGGGAGGTTGTGGAACCATCTCTTAATTGCTGTTGTTTCCAGGTACACCCTGACCTGGAGTGGTAGCACCTGTTAGAGTCCCTGCTATGGGCAAATAGTTAAACCCCAAATTGGGTTCAAAATACTATGAAAGTATAAAAATACACCTTTATAGAAATGTATACATAAAAATAGACATTTTTAGAAAAATATACATTTTTGAAGGAAAAATATTACCAACAATACATTTTTGAAAGAAAAACAATTATTATCATAGCACATTTTTGAAGGAAAAAGATCATTACCAGCAATACATTTTTGAATACAAAACTAGAAGACATCTCCAGCTTTCTAAAATAAAAAAAATTTAATCAAAACTGACTAAATCAACTTTCACATGCCTGCCTCCCCGACAGCTACAATCTCCAGGAGTTTAAATGTAAGGTCAATAGACACCTCCTAACACACTAACTTGCATCTATTCTCTCAAACACTCTCACCATCTAACCAACCCTCATTTTCGGTACCCTTACCCGTCTATCACCCTCCTTCTGACATTTCCTATATCTAACCATCCTTTTCCCATCACTTCCCTGACCCTATGTAATCCCCTGCACAATAGTGGCAGTGGAATGCCTTGCTCGGGGTGAAACGATTAAAAAAAAAAAAAACAACATATCTGAAAACCTCACCTTTTTGGCATTAGATAACCCACAGAGGTTGATATGCCTTTAAATAAAACTCAAACTCTTCTGTTCTTTCTGCTTGATTCAACTTTCTCCTTCTGTTCATATCAAAAAGCAATTTGATATCAGCTTATTACTTTTTCTCAGTTTGTAAGCCAATCCCTTTTCATTGGTAAATTTTCACAGAGGCTCTCTAAATTTTGCCTTGGTCTTTTCCTCAGCCAGAAGCCAATTGCTTTTTCTATTAGTCTAAAGAAATTTTTGCACGGACTTGTGAATTTGAAAACAGTGAAGAAAAGAGATTTTTTTATTTCGTATTTCCCACACACTTAAAATGACACTTGTCATCCGGTTCAGGCTCCTCCCCAGTCTTTTGAACAAGAGTGAAAATTAGTCCTTTTCCTGTTTAGGATTGGGTTTCTGGTTCTTTCTTTTCCTTCTCTTTCACCTGGTGGTCTCTTGAGACTTAGTGGCATTATTTCCTTGCTTTGAGTAGTACCTCTTACTTTGTAACCTTATATCTTAGATGACTCTTGGGTCTTGTACAAAGTGACATCATTGTAAAACAAATAAATAAAAAACTAAAAATTATTAAATTTTATAAAAATGAATAAGAGTCAAGTTCTTTATGTCAATTCACAGTAAATCAATGGTTAACTGGAGCAGGAAATGGCTTGTAAATTTGAATGCCTCCAAAACAAAACTACTTTCTTTTAACCACCATAGAGAAACTTTCCTGCCAGCTATCAGCATGGCTGATCCAAGTCTCCTGGAGCAGAACACAGTGCGCCTCCTTGGCCTCACTCTCATAAAAAACATCAAGTGGAACAACGACATCGAATCTATAGCTGCATCTATTGCTAAGATGTTTGGGTCAGTGTGCCAGGTCAGAAAGTTTTCCTTATCTTAATTCATCTTGCACATTTATAAATCTCCCATTTGTCCATGCATTGAATTCTCTTGCTATATCTGGCTGGGTGCTCTGCTATTCACCTTCAGGTTTTCAAGAAAATCCAAAGAAGTATCTGCCATATAATTTATCCTGACTTGGCATCTCGACTTCAGTCACCTTTTCACCGCTCTAACATGGCTTCCCTCTGTCTTTTCTACAAATATTTGGCAAATAATACAAGCTTTTTTTCTTGGTGCTCCGACTACATGAATTTAAGTGAACTACTAGGTTGGCATCTGGGTCCCACTGTTTTACTATTTAAACAGCTAAATGTAATCGTCACTTCTACTCCATCAGTTTCTTTTCTCACACTTCCTGTTAGTGGAACTCTCTTCCATTTATTTGCTTCCATGATGGTTACAAAAAAATAAATGCAACATCAATTGTCATCTTCTATCTTCTTGAATCCTGTTCATCTTTTATCCGTTCCTCAGTACCTCCTGTACCTAGTCTTTTCTCCCGCTACACACTAGTGGCAGTCCTGCCTTGCTTGCAGTGAAATGATAAAAAAAAATCCCTCTTTGAAAATAAAAATAAATTTGCTCATGCAACATGGTTTTTTTAAAAGGTTAAAAAAGAAAAATTAAATTCATAATCTGGAGTGCTTAATTGATAGTAATACATCTTTGTGCAGTCAGTCATATCTCTTTCGAGACATAATCTCCAAACGTGTATCATGTATGACACTTAACTAACACTCTTGTGCAAATTAATTGAAACAAAACAAATAATGTCTTCCTAGAATCATTCACACATTTCTGTCATCTCTTCTTGTTGTTTTTCGCTTCCAACTGCATTTTCATATTTTGTTTTGGGCTGATGTGTCCAGTTTGTTTCTTCACCTTGATGACATGACTGACTGTTGACGCCAACAATATCCTTGATCTCCATAAGGTTTGCTAGTCTGTTCATGCAGCATTACAATTTTTGTAGGCTTCCTTTGAGTAATGTCCATGGCAGACAATGCAGGGGGGACAACTAATTGAGGTAGTTAAGCAATTTAGGCAAATGCAACTGGGAAGGACACTCTAGTCCGTAGACATAATGGACAGTACTTGTTGTATGCAGTATCCTGAGACATAGGCGTAGTCAATAGACATAGACCAATAGTTGTAGACCTCTAGACGAAGTCTTGTAGACTTATAGAGGTATGGATTTAGACCGCTAGTGGTAGACCTAGGAACGTAGACCTCTTTGTGTCCTCGCCTTAGTCTTTATTTATGGCTGACACCAGCCAATGATATTACTGCGAGGGGGAACCAAGGTGTATGCATATTCATTATGTATTCATTACACCAGTTATAAAAAAATGATATAATCACAGATGTTTCAATATTTTTCAAGGCCAAACAAGTTTCATCATGCACTCTGAAAATGAATTCATATTACTGCACACCACTGCAAATGACCTAATCTGAGGAAGAAATAAAAGTCAATTACAACCTGTCACTCCAGTAGGTTTAAAATTGACCATATGGTGAAAGAAAGGAAATTAAAGCAGTTATTTCAATTAATTTGCACAAGGGTTTATGTGAAAAAAGTAATTCCAGATTACAAATGTTAAAATATGTAAAATTCACATGGTATGAGCATATTTTGTTTTATTTTCTGTTTAAGGATACACTTACAGCCACGTCACATTGAAACATCAGTTTCCATATGATCACTGAAGTTAAGCAATATCAAGCTTAGTCAGTACCTAGATGGGTGACTGCTTGGAATACCAGGTGGTGTAACTTTGCATGTGTGGGTGGTGTAATGGCTCGGAATTGTTAATCGGGAAGTCAAGTTTGAATTCCTTGTTGGGTTTGTTATATTCACTCATGTGTAAACACCTTTGGGAAATGTTTTGATTCCACCTCTTCTTCCCGCAGCTTATTAGTAAGGTTTGTATCACTAAATTATTATTATCACTGTAAAAAGTTCTTACAATGTAAAAAAAAAAAATAAAATAAAATTTAAATAACCTGGGTTCAGAAAATGAATCAGTTGTTGATATCTACTCTAGTGCTTCTGTGCTGTATTTAGAGATTCTTGATAAAATCCAAAAGAGAATCTGCAATGTTATTAGTCCTGACTTGGCATCTCGGCTTTAGTCATTTTTTTTCTATTGCTATAACATTGCTTCTTTGTGCCTTTTCTATAAAAACTTTCATAATTGTTCTCTTTGTATCTCATCTTTAAGAATTTAAGCACAGTACTAGATGTTCATTATAGTGCAGTGGATATCAGCTTGGTAACGAGAAATCGGGGAGCTGAATTCTAATTCCAGTTGAATTCCTTGTCTTCACTTACATGCAAATTCCCTTAGGAAAGGTATTAATCCATCTCTTCCTTCTAGTTATGGGTTAAATAATGGAAAGATTGGGTTCTATAGCCATGGCTGGCAACCAGTCTACCACAGAAAGTAATGGCAACCTACTGTGGGATAATCTTCTGCCCAGTCAGTCATGTCTCGAAAAAGACATAATCATCCAAGCATGTATCACGTATGGCACTTAACTGACTGCCTGACTAGATTTGTGGCATGGCCTAATCATTTTACAGTTGAATTGATGTAACCGTAAGTTCTACAATAACAGTTTCTTTTCTTATATTTCTTACTTGTGAAACTCTTCTTGCTTTCCAGTCAACTTTGGTCATCAAAAATTTAAATGCAATGTCAATTGTTGTCTTTCTTACTATTTTTACACCTTTTCTGTAAATACATTCATGATTACTTACACTTGATGAATTTAAGTGCAGTACTAGACCATTTTTAGTAATATATATATATATATATATATATATAAAAGGCTGATAATGAAAAAATTGGGTGTTTCAACATGATGTAGTGGTTAGTAAGGTTATCTTGCTAGATCAGTTATGACCAAGTAGTGAGTGTTATCCTCACCGAGTGCATTTTACTTTTGGTTTTGTGCCACATCAAGGTTACTGATATATGGTGGGGACTCACAGATAAAATTTTGTCTTACATGTGTTTCTAAAAAAAGAATTGAGGAATTTAATCTATACAATTATTGTTTTTTTTTTTTTTTTTTTTTGCACAGTATGGGGCACCCAGTGAGGATCAAGCTTACTACTCAGACATCATTGATTGACCCATTCTATTTTGCAAAAGTGCTTCTATACAATTCTTCTTCTATATGCCATGTTCTTTCAGGATGTAGGCAATCATGCCTTTCACATTTCCCTATCACTAGTGGCTCTTTCACACCCTTTCTCTTGTTAATCCACCCAAACCCTGTTCTGCCATCCATTTGCTCAAGCCCATCAAGTATGTCATTTTGAAGAATAGACATCATATAACGTAATGGCAATCTACTGTGTGAAAATCTTCTGCTTAGTCAGTCATGTCTTGAAAAGAGACATGATTGCCCAAGCATGTTTTACATATTGCAGTTAGCTGAATGACTGATATACAAGTGGCAATGTTTTTTTGTTAGTATATAATGTCTATAATCTTTTTAGTATAGAAGCTTAAAATAAAAAAGTTTAATTTATTTTTTTATTTATGATCTTGAAATCAGTTCATCTTATGAAATGTAAGTAAAAATCTTGAATTCAACAAAAATTCCTGAAATAAAACAACTGCATTTAATGACTTATATTTACCCTCTCCTTATTTCACTAGATAATTGCAACTTTATATATAGTTAAGTATGTAGTGTGTTTGGCTACAAAGGTCATTGTCTCAGAGTGGGCTGGATTGGTTCTGTTACCATGTTAATCTCCACTGCTATTTTCAGCTCAGTGCACCAACATCACAGTCTCTCTTTTCCTGAAAATCATACTGAAGGAATGGTTTTATAGCATTAAATAACACAATGCATATAGTGTGTATTGGCTATTTTTATTACCCCATTTGACTAATTCTGCTGTGGAGTGAGAAAACTTCCCAATACTAGCATTTGCAGACACATGTTCCTGTAAGGTGAATATTCTCACTGAAGAATTCTAGAGGAAGAATTTTATTTTATTTTACTGGGAAATCTTACTTTCTTGGTGATTGTGAATTTATCTATTCATGCACCAAGGTAATGCCACATTCGTTTTTGTGGAACCTACAACCGTCTTTTAGCCATTTCCCGCCTGTGGAACTCACTCCCGTATTCTTGCTTTCCTGACGGCTACGACCTCCAGAAATTTAAAAGCAAAGTTAATACTCACCTACTAACCACTGGACTCTAGCTCTCTCCCCTCCCCTGTATAATCTTCACGTTCTCTCTGCCCATGTATCTGTCATTGCACCTGCTTTCTCAGCTTTCTATTGTTCCTTTCTAACTAGCTTGTACTCCTCACTCTTTTCTAATTAATCTTTCTACATTTATGTAACCCCCTGCACATCGGTGGCGTTTCTGCCTTGCTCGGGGTGAAATGATTTAAAAAAAAAAAAAAAAAAAATCTCAGAAATATATTTCCAAAAACATATGGCTGATTTTTTTTCTCTTTAGTTTATTCTCCTCTATTTTACACAGTGTTTTACTCAAAATTTGAGTTATCTTCTTGACTATCTGGTTTTATTCATGGGCTCTTGTGTAACATGATTTGTTACAAGACTAACTTCTATGACACTGATATTAAATGTAAATAGAAAGGCAGACTCATATGTCATCAAATATGGCAGTCAAAGTGTCTTTGTTAAAACACCTTCTATGAAAACCAAAAGAAAAGTATTAGTTCATTAAAAGCATAACAGCTCTTTTTCTGTTTGGGTTCTTATATTTTACAACAGTTTTAACCTTTTTCAGTTTGTTTTATAAAGATTTTGGTTTTGTAAAACAATAGATAGGTGAATATATTTCTAGTTTACATGATAGTCAAAGAAAAAGTAGACATAGGTCTAGTTTGTACAAAAGTAAAATAAAATATAGACATACTTGCCTTGCATGAAAGTCAAGCAAGGGTAGACCACTTTGCATGAGAGTCAAGAACAAAAAATGTCAACATCGGCCCAGTTTGCAGAAATCACTTTAATCTTTTTACAAACATGTCCAACCAGCGATGTTAAACCTCTTGCTGGTCTGTAGTAAATTTGAAGACAACTCTTTTAATATATGTTTTTTACTTCTTCCCAATATTATAATCAACTACTACACTACCACAAACAAATCTCTTTTCTTTTCCAGTTTGCCATGAGTAAAAAAAAAATAGGTAGAAATAGGCTCAGTTTGTATAGAGTAAAAAAAAAATAGGTAGAAATAGGCTCAGTTTGTATGAGAGTAAAAAAAAAATAGGTAGAAATAGGCTCAGTTTGTATGAGAGTAAAAAAAAAATAGGTAGAAATAGGCTCAGTTTGTATGAGAGTAAAAAAAATAGGTAGAAATAGGCTCAGTTTGTATGAGAGTAAAAAAATAGCTAGAAATAGGCTCAGTTTGTATGAGAGTAAAAAAAAATAGCTAGAAATAGGCTCAGTTTGTATGAGAGTAAAAAAAATAGCTAGAAATAGGCTCAGTTTGTATGAGAGTAAAAAAAATAGCTAGAAATAGGCTCAGTTTATATGAGAGTAAAAAAAATAGCTAGAAATAGGCTCAGTTTGTATGAGTAAAAAAAATAGCTAGAAATAGGCTCAGTTTGTATGAGAGTAAAAAATAGCTACAAATAGGCTCAGTTTGTATGAGAGTAAAAAATAGCTACAAATAGGCTCAGTTTGTATGAGAGTAAAAAAAAATAGCTACAAATAGGCTCAATTTGTATGAGAGTAAAAAAAAATAGGTAGAAATAGGCTCAGTTTGTATGAGAGTAAAAAAAAAATAGGTAGAAATAGGCTCAGTTTGTATGAGAGTAAAAAAAAAATAGGTAGAAATAGGCTCAATTTGTATGAGAGTAAAAAAAAAATAGGTAGAAATAGGCTCAGTTTGGATGAGAGTAAAAAAAAATAGGTAGAAATAGGCTTAGTTTGGATGAGAGTAAAAAAAAAAAATAGGTAGAAATAGGCTCAGTTTGTATGAGAGTAAAAAAAATAGGTAGAAATAGGCCTAGTTTGTATGAGTAAAATAAATAGCTTGACATAGGGCCAGTTTGCATGAAAAAAATCTAAGATATAGAAATTTATCTTTTTTTGCAATCTTCATATTGTTGACATCAAGAGATGAGGTGATAGATTTGTTTTTCACATTTTTTGTTGTTTATATAATTATTCTTTATTTCATGATTTTGTTTTCCATCAAATGTGACGTTTATCTCATGATGGTATTTTCTTGATTCTTCTCTTTCAGCAACGAAGACAGGGTTTAGTGTATGGTATCAAAGTGTTTCGTGGTAAAGTATTTGAGAATGAACGCTTAATTACAGCTGGTAACAAAGCTGACTGGCGCTTAGTTCCCATTGAGGAGGAAGAGGAGTTCTGTCGGCTTACTGAGTCTGATGTGAGGCCCGAGAAAATCATACCTAAATCTACAGTTTTTCCTCCATTACTTGAGCTGATACTACGCCGGGAAATGATGGAGAAAGGAGAAATACCACCTGACCAAATGCGCTTACCTGTTCGAATTGCAAAAAGTCATTTCTCAACTCCGGTTCGACAATCAGATGAAATTATGCCAAATAATTTGTAAATAAAATACTTTTTATAACATTTTTGCATTACCTATTTTTTTTTTTTTTTTTTTTTTAACACTTTCATTGCTTCATAGACTTAGAATTTTTGTCTGACTGTGCTGGCCTTCTTCTTCTTCTATGTGCCCTGTCCCTTCAGGACGTAAGTGATCATGGCCCTCCACGTCTCCCTATCCCTTGTGGCCCTTAGTATGTTTGTTCCTGTTACTCCTGGCAACCCCCGTTCTGTCATCCACCTGACCAGGCCCTGCAAATATGTTATCTGCTGCCTTCCTCTGTCTCTCTTTCCCTCTACCCGGCCAGTCAGTATCAGGTTCTCTAAGCTCTCCTTCCTCATTGCGTGTCCCAGGAACTTCAGTTGTCTCTTCCTGTTGCTCGGTATTAATTTCCTTTTGGTTGCCATTCTTTCCAACACCTCATCGTTGCTTGCATGTTCAGTCCACGATATCCACAGCATCCTTCTGTAGAACCACATTTCCGCTACTTCCAGTTTTGTTCTCATTTTCGATGATATTGTCCAGCACTCACTGCCGTATTGAAGAACTGACATCACATAGCATTCCAGCGCTCTTTTCTTTGTTTCTAGTGAAAATTGTTATTTATTTGAAATAAATGGTTATAAGGTTGGTGATGGTGGTTTTTATTAGGTACTGCCATTTGGTGTTTGACAACTTCAGTGAAGGATACAGTAAAAATATGTCGCAAAACGAGTTGTATTATACATTATGTCTACATTGTTTTGAAAATAAGTGCTAATTTGATGTTAGGGACTGACATATCACTGTGTTTTGAAAACATATATCTATGTCAACAGCAGGCAATTAAAGTTTCTTAAAGATGTAATTAGTGACTAGTTCTATTAAGTTTTCTAAAAATAAAATGAAATAGAAATTGCACTGTTGTTTTTTTTTTCTTAGCATATAGGTACATACATGATACCTAAGGTTTAAAATGAATTTTTGAAAATGTCAAACATTTTAGCTTTAATTTAAAGCTAAAGGATTAAATTTTCTATTTCCAGCAAAATATACTGGGATATTTCAAACAGAAATTATATTGATTGGAATCGATTTAAAAAAATTTTTTTTTATTTTTGCTAAAATACCAGATTAGCATTTTTTTTTTTTTTTTTTTTTTTTTTTTTTTTTTTTTTTTTTTTTTTTACTGATCAAAGCCTGTGATTTGGAGATTGGATGTTTTGAGGCATGTAGAACCATCTCTTAAAACTTTGAAGCTGTTCTTCAAAAGCCCACCCTGAACTGGGATGGTAGCACTTGTTAGGGTCCCAGCTATGGGCAAAAAGTGAGCCCCCCAAACAAAAAACTACATTTTTTTTATAATAAAATGACCATCAATATATTTTTATAGCAAAATAATAATGTAAAAAAATATGCAAATAAATTTTTATAGTAAAATTACCAAAAATACATTTTATGATCTACAAACTATATGTCTAAAAATAGCATACCTTTACTCTGAAAATAAAAAATTCTGTACAGAATGTTTAGATTTTGGCTTTAAATAACCTGCAGAGATTGATATGGCACTAAACAAAAACCGACAACCTAAATTTTAATCTATGACATATTGTATCTTTACAACTTATCGCACTAGACATTGTCTGAAATTGACTGTTTTTTTTTTAGATGAGAAATTGTCAGTATAAATTTATATCTAATTTTTCCTGCATCTTATTTTGTTACTCTCTGTAATATTCAGTCGGTCATTACACTTCCCTTGCAATAAAATTCAAATGAAAGAATGATGACTAAAAATGAATGCAAGAACATTGAAGGGTTTTTGTTTCATAATATCAAAAACTGTTCAATTGAAAATGCATTGATGAGTTTTTTTTTTTTTTTTTTTTAATATTATGGAGTGACAAATTAGCATTTTTTTTAATATTATGGAGTGACAAATTAGCAGAAGACAATCAAGGAAATCCATGTTTTACTATCAAAATATCCAGTTCGTATTTATTCATCAGGTTGGTTTCAAAGTATTCCAGGGAGCAGTGAATGGTGATATATTTTTTTTTTTTTTTTTTTTTTTTTTAGGAGCAGCTTAGATGTGGCACATACCCAAAATTATGAGGCACCCAGTGAGGATTGAACTCATTACTCAATTGTAACTATTTTAATGAGACAAGCTTGCTAATCATTATACCACGTCAAGGTGCCCAAACAGAGCAGTGAATGTATTACTAAATTTAGTTTCATCTACCAAAATAAAGCCTAAGTAATTAATAGCAATTTCAAATGATAACTTTTACAAAAAACATAGTATTATATAAAGTTTTAATCAGTAGAATGTAAAAGTGGGATAGAGGGTGCGAAACCCTCCCAGACATCCATATCAGGAGGGCGTCTGATCAAAGAGTGAAATAAAAATTTAGTTTTACAAATTGTCTCTGTTGTACAAGTGCTCTACAGTTACACAAGCTGGTATGAATGTGGATTTGTGTTTTGATAAGCAAAGCGTGCCTTAGGGGCATGCAATCAAATAACCTCTGCACATCACTGGTTTCAAATGTCCTAGGTGGTATCATAGTCCCAGGCTACTCACCCCAAAAGCTCTTGGTTTTGCATCATGTGACTTTAAATCAGCAAAACAAAAATGAGGCTCACAATGATCGTGACATATGTAGGGGCAAATAAAAGGAGCAGTCTAAAGAGAAGTAAGTCAATAGCCTGCTCACAGGAGCGAAGTAAAAACATCATGCCATTCCAGGGACTTGATGCCTCCAATTGTTACCATGCTGCCTGACGCCTCCAAACTACTGCTACTGCTGCCATGCTACCTGATGCCTTCGACCACTACCCTACCACTTCTACTGCAACTTTTCAGGCCAGGAAAGTCCATCTTCATAAGATATGCAGCAACTTCCAGTGAAAAGTCCAGATTGACACGACAGCAACTTCCAGTGTAGCAACTGCCAACTGTTAACATAGTCTACATGCCAGCTAAATGAACTGCACTTCGACAGCACAATCTATGTTGCCCAACTTTGGCAAACATGCAACAGACCAATTCTATCCACCTGGTGCAGCAGAGACTAGCAACTCAAGCTCCATTCCTGACCTACACATTGTTAATTACATGCATCGACGACTCTAGCCCATGAGCAGTGGACGATGCTCAATCAACAACATGCTCGTAGCAATCCAAATAAAAGTCGGTCTAAGGCAACTTTGTCACCTTACAACTTGTTTTTGTCATCCTTGCCTTTCTGATGTCACTTCACAATTTCTTAAAAGTCTGCAGAGTTGGTTACCATAATGGGCTCTGTGACAGTAACAATAAAATGTTAAAGGCACCTAGTCATCTTTTTAGTAATCTTTTATTTTTTTCAAATGATTTCTAATATTTTGTCTATTGTGAAACATGAAAGTTCCACAATGTTTTAATATGTATTTCAGTGTAGACTAAATTATCTCTTTTGAAAACAGGGTGGATTTAAAATGCGAAAAGCCTTAAATATCCAACAATTATGTTTGGTATATATGCACTGTCCAAGAAAAGAGATTTATTTGTGGTAGTGAAGGAATTGATTATAATATGGGGGATAAAGGAAAAAAAAACATATACTAAAAGAATGGTTTACAAATTTACTACAGACCAATAAGAGAATTAACATGGCTGGTTGGACATGTTTTTAAAAAAGTCAAGGCATTTTCAGTTTTATTCTAATCAAAGCAGTTTTCATTTTTACGTCATTCAAACAAGGAATGGTAAATGTTATGAAATAATGAATTAATATTTTTAACAAAAGTGAAATATATTGCTTTCATTCTTTTTCTTGTTAATTTTTAGATGAAACATTCTAAATACTAGTATTTTTTTAAACTTATGACTTCAGCTAAAAGCAGCAATAATAAGATGGAATAAAACAAATAATAAAATAATGATAGAGAAAGTGTTTAAATCTAAAAAGAAACAATAATAAACTGGAATAAAACTAGTAATAAAATAATAGTAAAAATATTTAATTTGAAAGGCAACAATAACACTGATTGACATTTTTTTACCTAAATGTTTGGTAATGTGCACATGCTTCTAGGAAGTCTGTTTTGCTTCATTACATCAGGTTTTCTCTGTAGAGATGATGTCTTTTTTTTATAATGCTTTTATAAACTACTGTAATAACAAAATTACAATATTAAGCTCTACTTTGTATTGAGCACTCTTTATAACAGTAAATGCATGAACAGTGAGTTTTAATCTACCTGTTCTTTCAAAAAAAAAAAATATATATATATTATATATTATATACTGGATTTTAAAATTAAGTACATATAGGGTAGGGTTAAATAGGGACTTAGGTATTTTGAATCTTTATAAATATTTTAATAGTTAAACATTTTTTAGATACACTTAAAAATTTTTTCTTTAAAACAACATTTAAAAGTATTATTACAGTTAGGTTTACGTTTAAAAATATTTAGACTCTATTGCTTTCTACATCACGTGACTGACGCTTCTGGCAACGGACGCTTCTAGTTTAAATTTTAAAATCATTTGTTTCTGATGAAAGGCCGAGGCTGATCTGAAATATCAAATATATATATATATATATATATAATAATAGAAATATAATATAATAATAGAAATTATATATATATATAATAATAATAGAAATAAATAAATACTGTCAAAAAAATTCATTTTTAACTTACAACTTTTTAGTAGTTTTTCCTATACATATCAAGACAGTTTACGTGGATCATCGTTATGCTATATATATATATATATATATATATCAAGGTATTCAAAATGATTTTATTTGGCACAATGTAACTATGATTGTCTATAAAAGTCCGTCAGATGACAAAACATTTTGACTAAAGATTGAGTTCTTTCTTTCTCCTTTTTATTCATTTTGTCTATTTTACGGACTTCTGAGAATATTTAAACACACACACACACACACACATTGGGGGAAAACATTTTTTTCTTTTTAAGGGGAAAAAATAAAACCTCACCTTGTTGAAATTGTCTTTGATATTCTTACACCTGTCATTAACATAGGATAAATGTTGTTGCTACTGCTTTTCGTCTGATTAGAAGCGTGTTCACAACATCTGGTGATAACGGCGCGATTTCAATATCCATTTTTGTAGCAGAAAAAGAAACCATTACAACATTTTAAAGGGAGAACACTTTTACGTAGTTATTTCCCTTGAGTTTTAAATTAAAAGTTGTCTCCCTTGAAAGAATTTGTCGTAACAACGGGAGAAGGTCCTAAATTATCCGAACGCATTTCGTATAGGCCGAGCAGCAGTGGCAATTGTGAAACCACTACACCACTATCATATACACAACTTAGGAATGAGTTTAAGTATTATTGAACGGAATAAATATTCATTCATAGTAGTGGATTTATTCCCTTTTTCCACACTCAAGTTGTTGGAACACAAGAGAGGTTAATTTTAAACAAAATCAAATGCCTGATTCTATAGATCTGGTTGTTTTAATTATTTTTTTCCAAACTGGTCTCTCTATGTGTCTTTAAAAAGCAAAATAAAAAAGAAAACGCAGAGGAAAAAGTGCTGAAGATAAAATCTTATCAAAATCAGAGACTGATCAATTTCATAAATTTTTGAAGCTTATAAAACTGGGAGGGGGCAACCGAGGGACCAGCCAAAATTCGGGGGTGGGTCGGCCTCTTTTATCCCTCCTCGCCAGAATTTTGGTTGAACTTTATAAAAAAATTTTCCAGGAAAACAGGTTTCTCAAGGCCAGTAGCTGTTATCTCGCTTTCCATTTATAATGGAAAGCGAGATAACAGCTTTGATGGGGCTTCTTTATGGTAATGATGGTAAAAGTATTATTAGCCGTTTCCTTATAAGGTAATATTTGGTATTCACTGATCGAGCAGCCAGTACTGCTTTTGACTGAAATTTATAAAATAATTTTCTTAAAACAATTTTTCAGGAAAACAAGTTTCTCAGGTCCAGTAACTGTTATTTTTTTTCCAGTTATAGTGGAAGTTTCTTTCATAATCTTTTATTTGAACTGGTGAGAAATTTTGATTACGGTAATATTTTCTCTTCTAGTTACATGTGTGTTGTAGAGTTACTGACACCCCTGTAACACTCTCAATGGCCTGAAATGGGCTATTTAAGTAAATAATAGTAGCATTCGAGGGGTAATATTTAAGTATTATTCGAGTAATATTCGGACTGATTATTTCGGCGACTATTGCGATCTAAACATCTCATCACTGTGTTGTAAGTTCTGTCTCGTCTGTCATAGTAAATATTGTACTGCTGTGTGCATATCCGTTTAGCACCGGATATTGTGCTGAATAATCCCGCAGCACACTTTCTCTGTGTATCGTATCCAATTCAGCGATGCATTAATGTGCTATCCGTTTTAGTTGTCGTTGCTGTTGGTAGTCTTCAAGTGGTGTGCTTTCTGATACTTAATACAGTTCTTTGTTTGTGATCCTGTAGAGTCAGTCCCTAATATAAAGTTAATGGTTCATATCAGTGTATATATTTCTATCAGTCTGTCAGTTAATTGACTGACTAGGCAGAAGATTTTTCCATAGTAAGTTGCCATTAATTTTTGAGGTTGACCAGTTGACAACCAAGGCTATAGAACCCAATCTGTCCTGCTATTTACTCGTGGTTGGAGGGAGAAGAGATGGATTAATACTTTTCCATTTCTTGAAGATCAAAGTTGACTGGAAAGCAAGAAGCCGAAAGAGGGTTTCACAAGCGGGAAGTGCGAGAGAAGAAACATTTAGTATAGAACTTATGGTTAAATCTAACAATTTTAACTGTAAAATATTTAAATCTAGTTGCCACTCTACACCATTTGCCATTCAATTTAAAAACTATGCCACTCAAATCAAATTATAAGCAATTCAATTTAAAACACTCCAATATTTTTTGTTGTCGATATAAAATGGCATCAAATTCATTGTCTAGATTAAATTCGCAATTGCCAAAGAAAAGAGGAGTTCAGATGAACACCAAGAGAGGTAAACATGTACTATCAAACTATATGTTACTAACATAATAATTGCATAATTAAATTAGAATCAGTGAATTATAAATTCATTCTTTAAATTTAATGTGTTAGTTTTAAATTGAATTTAAATTGCATTTTTTGAATGCACTATTATCTAATTTAAATGCAGTAATATTTAATTTGAAAGCCTTAGTTTATAAATTGAATGGAAAACTGGTGTAGTCAGTCAGTCAGTCAAGTGACATACGTGATACACGCCTGTCCGATCATATCTTTTTCGAGACATGATTAACTAGGCAGAAGATTTTCCCACACTAGGTTGCCATTAATTTCTGCTATAGACCGGTTGCCAACCAAGGCTATAGAACCCAGTCTGTTTTGCTATTCAACCCATAGCTGGAGGGAGAAGAGTTGGATTAATACTTTTTCAAAAGGTATTTGCACGTAAATAAAGAAAACGGATTCGACTGGAAATCGAGCTAGGTTCACAGATTTCTCGTTCCCAGTCGATATCCATTACACCACAGCGGCCATTTTATGAATGCCTCTATCGAGAAAAACGTGTGGATTATGTCTACCGGCTTGCGCATCTGTGAGACTTAATAAATAGAATGTTCCAGGTAAACCAGTACTAACTGGCGTGTCATCGGTGACTAAACCAGCTATTCTGCCAGATTTCTCTGGGAGGCGGGTGGTTATAAATATCACAAGATTAACATCAGTAGATGTCAAAGGACGGATGAACCTTTTTGTGGGATCGATGAGCAAAATTCCTGAACTAATATCCAAATTTTAAGAAAAAGTTGATGAATATTTGCTATGGATACGAATAATGTCACTCAATATCACCTCATAGTGAATTAGTCTACCAGTGATTTGCACGCTGATACTGTATCTTCCCATTGGTTGCTAATTTGCGCCAAGCCCGTGAAACCATTACTTCGAGATTCAAATATTTTGAATTTTTTAATCGTATCTATGCATTGAAACAGTGTACAAGCGATTATGTGAGTTGTGGCGCAATGGATTTCATAACCGAGTTCGAATTCCAGTGTATCACGTATAGCACAACATAGGCGACTATTAAATCTGAGGTAGTTTATTGATACTAGCAGTATAGCCCGACATTGCTTGGGTGTAATGAAAGCTTTTAAACTAATCCATGGTCCTGGAGCTCAGACTCTTTGGACGTTGGCACTGAAGACTAAAAAGCAATAGTTGTTTCCAGTTAAAGCGAAACCGTAGACTGAAAGAAAAATGAATGGATTAAGTCAAATTTTGATTTCCTGGTATCGATATCAAATAAGTTTTTTCATCATAAACTGAATTTTGAAGGCTAAATAAGTCCTCTGAATAAATGTTATCATGGCTGAGACTAAGAACTACAATTATACCTACTTAGAGCCAAACCCGAAGCAAAAACTAAAATAAAAGGGCTGAAAAAAATACAGACATACAGGCAGATAAACACACACACACACACACACACACACACACACACACACACACACACACACACACACACACACACACACACCTTGCCTTTTATATATATTATTGATTTTCTGCACTATTGTAAGAACTGTAACCTTGAAACTTCTGAATATCGTTTCTTATGTCTTTGTCTATGAGTGTATCAAATTTGATTAAAATCGAACCCCTCCTTCTATAACCCGATTTTTCCGCTTATCGATTTTCGATATTTATCGGGGGTACTTCGACACAAACCTAGCTAAGAACACTCGCAGACGCTTATAGTATATTTCTGTAAATTTTCAAGAAAATTGGTTCAGCCGTTTCGGAGTCTATAGGTAACGGACACTCACACACAGACACATACACACATACACAGACAAAGTTCCATTTATAAATAAGTTTAGATATATATTTGGCATTTCTCAAGCTTACCTTAGTCTGCAACAAGACTACAGATATAAAACAATCAATGAAGACTGTACTAAAAATAGCTTCCTTGGTTAGTGTGCTAATGATATTTAGCTTGACTTAGCTGGTTATTTATGTCAGGCTGTTCTACGCGTTCTACTGGCTGCGTGTAAGCCAGTAGGACCTACTGCATGGTTGTGTCATCGGCGACTAAACCGGTTACTCTACCAGACCTTTCTACTGAGGCGTATGGCTAGGCACCTAGCAGGATTAAAACGAGAGCTGTAAAAGAGCGGATGAACCTTAATTGTGGGACCAACGGACATCTTTCGCAATGGAGTAGACTGAACTCCATAGCTATGTATTTAGTCAAGGCAGGGATGACAGGTCATTTCTTGGTGGAGGGCTTCCAAAATTAAAGACAATGGCCAGAGCGGACGGTTTCTCCGATTAAATTAATGGTTACCTGACCGGAATTAAGGTTTACAGTAATAGAGAAAAATAAAGGAATGGAGACTGAAAACGCCGGTTTTTGCACCAACTTAAAATGCCATACAGGTTAAGAACCTTTATCCGAAATTCTTGAGACCGGAAGCGCTTCGGTTTTCAGATATTTTCGCATTTTGGAATACAGAATATTTCATTTGTATATTGCATTTTTAAAATGTGGCAGCTTAGGAATGCAACTCGAGTAGAAACACGGTATCGCTTTACATTTCATAATAGAGTTCATGGATATACTCTGAAGATAGTTTTATATATACGGTAAAGGGTCACTCCCCTCCATTGTCTACACGATCGAGATCATCATTTTTTTTTCTCAGTGCAGTGTTTTTGATATTCTTTATTGATTTCTGTTCATTACTTTCAGCATAAAACTTTAACAATGTCTTCTTTTGTTTCCTTAGGTCGTATCTGGTGGTTGTCGCAACGTCAGACTCCTGAATCACACCCTGACTACTCTTAAACCTCTGTCTAGTTTTTCCAACAATTTGACTTTGTGTGATATTGATAAACATAAATTCTTTTCTTCTTTTCGTTACCCATATGGGTATATGCAGAACTTTTTGACAAAATAAATAAATAAATAAATAGAGCTAACGTAGACTACGTAGATGGGCTGGGGAACCCTCACCGAGAGCAGATGAGGATTACAACGGCTGTACATCACCTAGGAAACTTCACAGTAATTTATGAAATTTTCCATTTGTGTAAGGTCATGGCAGCACCTGAATAACTTTCAGATTTCGAAGTTTTACGAATTTTGGAATTTTCAATGAAGTATAGTATAAAAGCGTTGATGTATATTCTTGATAATATCAACTATGATGCAGTGACGTGTCAAATAACAAATTTCTAGCGCACCGACACAAGACAGAGAATATCAAGAACAATCATTTATCTCCAATCTGTACGTGAAACTAAGCGGTCTGTTAACAAATAATGTCGGAAAAAATAAAAATTCAGTTGGGAAACTTTCTCAATAAGTGCATATCGAAATGGTATCTGAGTGCATTTTTTAATCTATTTAGCGTATCTGTGTACAAACAGAGACATACAGGTAGCTCTCTACTTGTTTCTTTGTAAGAAAATTGGAGTATACATTTCTTTATATGAGGGATTTCAAGAAGTGATGAAATGCTTAAAGAAACTGAGAAAACGGAGATCAGCTTACTTTTAAAATGGATTTACTTACACCAGTTCTTGGTTACCATCAGATTTATGCTACTTGTCCAGCCTACTTAAAGATCTAGCCACATGTTGGCTTTCAAAAGTGAACGATGTTCTATTTTATATTTCAGTGGATGCAATTACTATCTTATGTTATCTTATGTTATATTATATAATATTATATCATTATTATTATAATATCGTTGGGTATAATACGCAAATGATACTGTGTCGATGGCAGACACAGAAGGAAATCTATAGAACCGCATAGACAAAGTAGCCAAGAAAAGCGATAAAAAGAGCTAAACGTGTGGGAAAATGAAATACAATAAATAGAATAATGATAATAATGAATTAAAAATTCATTTTGCTATCATGCTAAGAGTAAAGGAACCGTAATTCTGATTACGCCACTTGGTGTCGTTAGGCAGCGCTGGTTAAGTCTATAAAGAAAAAGAAATCCTGCCTCACTCACTTTCTCGTTTTTGCTCCAAGAGGTAGAATCTCGTGGTAATTACGCTCCAACAAGGAACTATCAGTTTTCCCGGTCCATTGACAACTGAAATCCAAGTTCACTGTCAAACGCATGATGCTCACACGTCTATTTCAAAAAGCTCCGCGTGTGAAGTAAGTCAAGCTTTCTCTTTGGTCATTTCAACTCAGCGCTAGTCTGACTTGAGCGCGATCATTGTAACACTGCTTCTACTTACTTACCATAACTTCTGGACCAAGAAAAAGAAAACGAGCATTCCATAACCATATTTAAACCACCTCTTTTGTTTATTCTAACTCAGCGCAAGGTTAATTTGAGCTTGACCATTAATACAATGCTTATACTTAATACTTTCTCTTTGGTCATTTCAACTCAGCGCTAGTCTGACTTGAGCGCGATCATTGTAACAATGCTTCTGCTTACTTACCATAACTTCTGGACCAAGAAAAAGAAAACGAGCATTCCATAACCATATTTAAACCACCTCTTTTGTTTATTCTAACTCAGCGCAAGGTTAATTTGAGCTTGACCATTAATACAATGCATATACTTAATACTTTCTCTTTGGTCATTTCAACTCAGCGCTAGTCTGACTTGAGCACGACCACTGTAACAATGCTTATACTTAATACTTTCTCTTTGGTCATTTCAACTCAGCGCTAGTCTGACTTGAGCACGACCATTGTAACAATGCTTATACTTAATACTTTAACCTCTGGATCAAAAAGAAAGTGAAAATACCCAAAAGACATTAAGAATTTTGTTTCTTTATAGTCACCAAGATAATTAACAGTCCATGGTTGAAACTCAAATTTTTGTATTTTTCTATCCTCTTTCTTTACATATTGAACACGCACCTCAGATATAATATCTCTGGTGACCCCGCTACACTAATTTACTCGCGCTACTAGACTGGCAATTAGGTCCCATAGTGAAAACAGTCAAATGTAACTGCCACTTCTACTCTAACAGTTTTTTTTCTCGAACTTCCCGCCTTTGGAACTTCCTCCCCTACACTTGCTTCCCTGATAGCTATAATCTCCAAGTGTTTAAGGGTAACGTTAATTGCCATCTTTTCTCTTGCAGCCCCCTGTGCACCAGTGTCAGTACTGTCTTGCTTGGAATGAAACGATTGAAAAATGAACTAAACTAAAATAAAATAAAAGAATAATACAAACACGCAAACTGTTAACATCCATAAATGTCAAATTTAAGAATACAAAATACGGTTGTCAGCAAGAGGAATAGCCTAGGATTCAAGCTACAAATTGGCAAGGTTAAAATCAAACAAATACACAATTTTAAATCTCTTAGAAGTGTTTTTACATGCCCATGTCCCAAAATGTCGTTACAAACAAAGAAGATATTGCTGAACTACTATGTAATATCATTCT
This sequence comes from Ascarosepion bandense, assembly GCA_037127315.1. NCBI lineage: Eukaryota > Metazoa > Mollusca > Cephalopoda > Sepiida > Sepiidae > Ascarosepion > Ascarosepion bandense. Next base: position 307,913 of record JBBBDQ010002059.1, read on the forward strand.
TCTCAAATGACAATAAATGCTGAACAGTCACTTCACAAATGTAAAAGAGATGTCGTTCTACAGAAGAATGCTGAGAATGCGATGAACAGAACACGTGATTAACAAGAAAGTTAGAGTAGAAGAGGCGCTTACATTTAGATATTTTAACAGTAAAAATCTGGGACCTAGATGCCAATCGAGTAGCACGCGTAAATTTATTTTTTTGGTGCACCAGGGAAAAAGATCGTCAGAGCAGTTGCCACGGAAATATTTGTAGAAAAAGCAAAGGGAAGCCATTATGTGGGAGGGATTCATGGGAGGTAGGTATATGTGGCAGGGGTTTTTACCGCATCATGCAAAGAGACACAGAATATTCGTTTATGTCTGATAAAACCAATACATTATAAAAAATGTCTCCGTACAGTTTGGAACAAAGCAACAAAATTAAAATGCATGAAAATGAAACCAACATTAATAGAATAAATGAATGAAGAGAAAAATTCAAGCAAAAAAAAAAAAAAAATTTGAAAAATTATTCCATGCTAACCAAATGACTTTCTAAAACAATAGCACATTTTAGCGAATGCATCATAAAACATGTTAGCCACAAGAAATGTTTTCAATGCTTATCAAGGAGAGAAGTGCGGGGTAAAGTCAAAGATGAGGCAACTGTCGTTAAAATCAAAGACGGTATTTGAAGAAGAATCATCAAACTGATTCAGACTAACAAAATACATCAAGATTAGCAAACGATAAAACATTTTCTAATAATTACTGAGTCTTGACCAAAAGATTCACGTAATAAAGATAATAGCCAACAAAACCGATCAATAGAGAAATATTTTCTCTCCCAGATTTGATTTTTAGAAAATCGATGAGCACGTGGTGAGTTGAAAATTCTGGCGGGAAAAGAAATTGTGTCAAAATGTTTTATAATTTACCGATGTTTCTATTTTCTTGAAGAGAATTCATTAGTAAGGGAAAGTAAATCCCGTAATGATTGTGTTGTCTTTGGAAAGTCAGATAAAGAGACACTTTCGAAAAGTTTGAGTTTGAGTTTTGTTTAATGACATATCAACCTCTGTGGGTTATTTAATGCCAAAAAGGTGGGGGTTTAACGGCATATCAACACCTCTGTGGGTTATTTAATGCCAAGAAGGTGGGGGTTTAAGGTATTTTTTAATATTCAGTTATAGTGAGAAGGTTGATTTAGTCAGATTTTAATGAAAATTTATTTGTTATTTTCATTTTAGAAAACTGAAGATGTTTTCTACTTTTCTATTTAAAAATGTATTGCTGGTAATATATTCTTTTCCTTCAAAAATCTATTATTGGTAATATTTTTCCTTCAAAAATGTTTTGTTGGTAATATTTCTCTTTCAAAGGTGTTTTGGTGTTATTTTTTTCAAAAATGTCTTGTTAGTAATATTTTTTATTCAGAAATGTATATTTTTTCTGTAAAAGTCTATTTTTATGTATACATTTCTATAAAAGTCTATTTTGTGTAAATAGATCTGAGTTTGAGTTTTGTTTAACGGCATATCAACCCAACGATTTTGACATTAACGGCATATCAACCCAAAGGTTGATATGCCATTAATGTCAAAATCGTGGTGTTTTAAAGTATTTTTTTAAATGTTTGGTTATAGTGAGAAGGTTGCAGATGTTGTATGTATAAATTCAGGAAAGGGTATGCGTTAAGAAATACTGCTTGCTCTTACCGCCTTATGAGGTGTTAATAAGATAGTACTCAACATAATATAAACAGAGCTATTAATTATATATAATAATAAATATACTTATTATGCTAAGTCGATGGCATGACTCGGAGTTTCACGCGTTACGTAATCATCAGGAGCATATGATGAACTGACTGTTTAGTTTACTCGATGTTCATAGAAGAGTTAAATCTTATTTTGGTAGGACTGTTTTTAAAAATCAACATCGAGTTAAGCTGCTTGCTAGGCAGATTTTAATGAAAAGTTTTTGTTTTTATCCTTTATGATTTTAGAAAACTGAAAATGTCTTCTAGTTTTGCATTCAAAAATGTTTTGCTGAGAATAATTTCTGTTCTTTCAAAAATGTATTTTGGTAAGACATTTTTCTTCTAAAATGGATTGTTGTTAATACATTTTCTTCAAAAATGTATATTTTCCTATAAAAGTCTATTTTTATATATATATTTCTATAAAAGTGTATTTTTATACTTTCATAGTGTTTGGGGGTTAACTATTTGTCCATGGCTGGGACCCCTAACAGGTGCTACCACTCCGGGTCAGGGTGGACCTAGGAACAACAGCAATTAAGAGGTGGTTCCATGCTCCTCACAACCTCCCAATCAGATATCTTGCTGCTGGATGCAATTTACCGTCATTTCCGACAAATTTTCGAAGAGAGGGTAAAACTTTCCATTTACTTGGATCAGGCATTTAAACTTTCGGAGGTTCTATCTGTCAGAGAGGCAGTTAAACTGAAGAGAGTTCCACAGGCAGAAAGGGCGAGAAAAGAAACTCTTCCAGTAGAAGTGGCGGTTATATTTAAATATTTCAACGGTAAAAGGGTGGGATCTAATAGCACGGTAGTACCACGTAGTCGGTGTGCCAGGGAAAAAGCTCGTCAGAGTAACTGCGATGAAAATATTTGTAGAAGAGACAGAAGGAAGACACATCACGTTGGTAAAAAATTGAGATGCCAGGTCAGGACCGATTACATTGCAGATCCTTGTTTGGATTTTGTCGAGAACTTCGAGATGAATTGCAGGAACACACGACCTGATATGGCAACAATATTGTTACAGAGCAGCTAAAACCCCTCTGATACTCACAAGAATGGAATGATCCGTAGACCGGAGTAACTACAAAAAATAAAAGCAGTCAGGGATTCAGAGTGTCATTGACATTCTGAGAGGATCAACTGCGTGCGTCAGTTGTACAATTTGTCGGTCTCTCTGCCTTCGATCGGAGAGGAACACAGACAAAGCTCCGCCGAAAAGTAGACTAGAATTTTTACCCACATTAATTGGCCTCGTGCCACATCTACCTCGGGCTTTTGCTCACGTAGGGAAGCCGTAAATAATTCGGAGTGTCATTGACGATTAGTATTGGACTGCCTGCAACCCTAACGACTTGAGCTCGCCTTTCTTCTACTATTTGTTGTTCTTTCTGTTGGTGTTTGTCTTATTTGTATTAATATCCCTTAGCACGGATATTGTGCTGTAGATATTTAGCACATATCTTTTTGGGTATCGTCATGCCACCTCGGTGATACAATAGGTTAGTGACGAATAACATTCACTATTTATTATAATAGGGGTGGACAAAGATTTGGTTCGACGTCGAAAAAAAACTTACGCCGGAAACAATAGACTGACGACAAAAATATCAACAAACAAAATCGATATATAACTGATTTGACGACGTAGATTTCAAACAAGCAAATCTATAATAATTAAAAAAAAATTTTTTTATAATATTTATAATAATTTTTAATATTATATAATTTGGCGTCGAAAACTCGGACAGCAGTTTTGCCCCCAAAAACCATTCGTACAGATTTACTGACGAAAAAGAACAGTTTTTTTTTTTAATCATTTCACTCCGAGCAAGGCGGAAACGCCACTGATGTGCAGGGGGTTACATAAATGTAAAAAGATTAATTAGAAAAGAGTGAGGAGTACAAACTAGTTAGAAAGGAACAATAGAAAGCTGAGAAAGCAGGTGCGACGACAGATACATAGGAGGAGAGAAAGGGAAGGTTATACAGGGGAGGGGAGAGAGCTAGAGGCCAGTGGTTAGTAGATGAGTATTGACTTTGCATTTAAATTTCTGGAGGTTGTAGCCGTCAGGAAAGCAAGAATACGGGAGCGAATTCCACAGGCGGGAAGTCCGAGAGAGGAAGCTGTAGGAGTAGAATTGTCGTCTGCATTTGGCTAACCTGACTGTGAATGGGTGGGACCCAGTTGCCAGTCTGGTTGCACGAGTAAACACCTGTTGAGGACGAAGATTTCAAAATAATCAGGAACGACAGCAAATTTTAAAATAGAGGACTTCCAGAAATGCTTCCTTGAATTTTTTAAATAACAAGAATTAGCTCAAAAACCGCAAGAAAAGAAAGTTGCTATACTGTTGGAAATTTTCTCAAAAAGAAAAACAAGCCCAGATAAATCAGATACATTTTCACATCAATTGGAAATTTTGCATATGAAACTGAAGAGAAGCTTGCATTTGATTCTCATTATTGCAGGTTTGAGAAGATATTGTTAAAGACTGATCGAACTGGGCAGACGATAAAATTTATTTCCTATTAAGCTTCGTGATTCTGAACACGAAAAATACAGAAACTATATTTTACCAAAACAACCTGGAGAAGTTATGTTTGAAGAAAATATCCAGACATTGTTTAAAATGTTTGGGAAACGTAGTTCTTTATTCAACACGCGACGGCGTTGCTTAAATTTATCAAAAAAACGATGATGAAGATTATACAATATACGCGTGTATAGTGAATAAGGCGTGTGAAAAGTTCCGACTGAATGAATTAAGGAAGGATATGTTCAAGTGCTTAATTTTTGTAAAAAGGATTAATCTCAACAAGCGAAACAGACGTACGTGCGAGACTCTTAACAAAGTTGAAACAAGACCAGGAAATAACTCTACAAAAATTGGCTGAGGAATGTCAAAGAACTGTAAACTTCAAAAAAAGATACCGCAAATATTGAACAAAAGGACTTATCTTATCTAAACTTATTTATAAATGGAACATTGTCTGTGTGTGTCTGTATGTGTGTCTCTGTGTATGTGTGTATCCGTTATCTATAGACTCCGAAACGGCTGAACCGATTTTCTTGAAAATTTACACAGTTGTACTATAAGCGTGTGCGAGTGTTCTTAGCTAGGTTTTGTGTCGAGGTACCCCCGGTAAATATCGAAAATCAATAAGCGAAAAAATCGGGTTATAGAAGGAGTGGTTCGATTTTAATCAAATTTGATACACTCATAGACAAAGACATAAGAAACTATATTCAGAAGTTCCAAGGTTGCAGTTCTTACAATAGTACAGAAAATTGATAATATATATATATATATATATATATATATATATATATATATATAAAAGGCAAGATGTTTGTGTGTGTCTGTTTATCTGCCTGTATGTCTGTATTTTTCAGCCCTTTTATTTTAGTTTTTGCTTCGGGTTTGGCTCTAAGTAGGTATAATTGTAGTTCTTAGTCTCAGCCATGATACCATTTATTCAGAGGACTTATTTAGCCTTCAAAATTCAGTTTACGATGAAAAAGTCTCATTTGATATCGATACCAGGAAATCAAAATTTGACTTACATCCATTCATTTTTCTTTCAGTCTAAAGTTTCGCTTTAACTGGAAACAACTATTGCTTTTTAGTCTTTCGTGCCAACGTCCAAAAAGTCTGAGCTCCAGGACCATGGATTAGTTTTAAAGCTTTCATTACACCCTAACAACGTCGGGCTATACTGCTAGTATTAGAAAAGTAAAACCACAAAGTAGGTAAGTTAAAATAAATCCATGCTATGGTTGTGGTAAGTTATATCAATACAAAGATTGTTCATTCAAAGATTAAAAAAAATGCTTTAATAGTTATAAAATTTGTTTTTGTAAAACTAAATCAAAAGGTGACTAAAAATATGGTTCGTTATACTATGGGTGAAATAGAAAATTGAATGATATGAAAGTGAAAATGCAAATTGACACAGAATCAGACCTGACAATTATTAATGCAAATACAAGAAACAAAACTGGTAGACCGGCATTATGCAGATCTAAAAAAAACTACCAAAGGCATATCAAGCAAAAAACATGAGTTTCATTGTGAAATTTATTTAAACGTTGGTTTTGCTGGAAAAGAGAGAAAATTAATAGCCTGTGTCATGCGATGCAGCAAAGGCAGAATCTCTTCGGTACTGATTGGATGGAGGAGTTTGATTTATTCAATATTATTATCAACACATTTTGTAACAATGTCGTTGGACTATCTAATTACACAGAAAATTTCAGACTGAATTTAAAGGCAAGATTTCCAGATATTTTTTCTAAAAGCCTAGAATTTTGTTCTAGCGTTAAAACAAAGCTTAAGTAAAATAAGTAAGGCCAGTGTTTCGACCTAAGCGACTCGAAGAAAGGTATTCCAACGTACACAGCAAACAGACTGCAAAGATGGGCCATTATCTTACTTAACTATTCCTTTAAAATAGTGTATTTACCTTAAAAAAAAAGAAGATAAGCGTATGTAGATGGAATATCGAGATTGATTCCGTGAATGACTAAGCCACTACAAGAAACTGTAAAAGCTTCATTGGTTTGTGAGTCAGAAATAAAAAGAAAAACGTTTATGTATAACACTGTGAGAGAATTACTTGTCACAATTGACGAGATTAGAACTAAAGCGAAGTTTGACAATTTCATAACTCACAAAAAGAAAAAAAGGTATTGAAAAAAAAAATAAGGAAAATATTTTTTTCAGTTTATCTAGACATACTATTGTACGGTGGTCATTCCTGCAGTATAAACAAATAGAATATTCAACCCATAGTTGGAGTGAGAAGAGATGGATTAATACTTTCCCCGAGGGTATTTGCGCGTAAGTGAATGCAACGAATACAACGAGAATTCGAACTCGGCTCTCCGATTTTTCATTTGCGTTGATATCCACTGCACCTCAAGGAACATTTTAAGATAAGAGAATAACATTTTGTTTTAATCATTTCACCCCAAGCAAGGCGGTATCGTTACTGTTGCGCAGGGGGCTACAGAAGAAAGTAAATGTTTAGGCAGGAGGAGAGTGAAGAGAAAGACGAACCAGTTATAGTGGGGTATCAGAGAAAGGGCAAGAGAAGGATGGGAACACAGGAGTGAAGACTGTTGCGAAGGTGAAGAGAAAAAAAACAAAAAACAAAGATACACGGGGTGATGTGGAAAGAGCTGGAGTTAAGTGGATAAGAGATGGGAATTGACATTGCATTTAAATTCGTGAAGGTTGTAGCCATCAGGAAAGCAAGCATATGGAAGGGGGTTCCACAGGCGGGAAGTGCGAGAAAAGAAGCTGATGGAGTAGAATTGTCACCTGCATTTGGTTGATTTAACTGTAAAAAGATGGGACCTTGTTACCAGTCTGGTTGCACGAGTAAATTCTTGTGGAAGGCCTAAGTTTGTCGGAGCAGAAGCCATGAAAATATTGTAGAAGAGACAGAGGGAAGCCACATCCCGCCGGTGAGAAAATGGGCGGAGACGAGCTGCCAGGTCGGAACCAATTATATTAGAAACATGTTCCAACGAACTACATTCCTTATTTTAACCAGTTCTTACCTTTACGGTTTGGATCCGCCATGCTACCGACATTGCAGCAAACCACATCTATTCGCTCTATATTCCATTAGTGAGAAGTCAGTTTCACTCGAGCAGCTTCTTCTCGCTTCTTCCCGAGAGCAGCTGCTCTGTGGAAACGACTCCTTAGAGGATGATTCCCCGATCGCTACAACAGTGTTCAAGTCTAGCTTTAACCATCACCTTCTCCTTCTTTCCGCTTAAAATTTGAAATAGAAAAATAGAAAAAGAACCGGTTCATTGTATCGCGCCACTAAGCGGTTGGCTCTTTGTGCGTATTCTCTACCTTTACAAGAACCAGATCAAGCTTAAAATAGATTCTTCTATGTGCATTGTCACTTCAGGACGTAGGCGATCATGGCCTTCCACGACTCCCTACTCCTGGTGGCTCTTAGCACACTTTCTCCTGTAACACAATGTAACCCCCGTTCTGTTATCCACCTGCTCAGGCCCTTCAAATATGTTATCCGCTGCTTTCTCCTGTCTCTTTTTCCTTCTATCTAGCCTGTTAGTATTAGGTTTTCCAAGCCCTCCTTCTTCATTGCATGTCTCAGGAACTTTTGCTGTCTCTTCCTGATGCTCAATATTAATTTCCTTTTCGTTTCCATCCTTTCCAAAACCTCATCATTGCCCACATGCTCGGTCCGTGATATCCGCAGCATCCTTCTGTAGAACCACATTTCAGTTGCTTCAAATCTTTTTCTGATGCTCTGTATTAATTTCCTTTTTGTTTCCATCCTTTCCAAAACCTCATCAGTGCTCACATGCTCGATCCATGATATTCGCAGCATCCTTCTGTAGAACCACATTTCAGTTGCTTCAAGTCTTTTTCTGATGCTCTGTATTAATTTCCTTTTCGTTTCCATCCTTTCCAAAACCTCATCATTGCTCACATGTTCGATCCATGATATCCGCAGCATCCTTCTGTAGAACAACATTTCAGTTGCTTCAACTATTTCCTTAATCCTTGATGATATTGTCCAGCATTCACAGCCATATTGAAGAACTGACATCACATAGCAATTCAGTACTCTCGTCTTTGTTTCTAGTGAAAAAGAGATTACTGTTGCCTTATTCGGGAAGAAGCTGGCTACACCCCACTTTCCACCCTTGATATTGTGCAAAATTGTTTACGCGACCTTGTAGGTGACAAATTATTTTCCGTCCTACAATCCTTGTCTCATACGAGTAAATGGTGAATGAGGGAAAAAAGAGAGAGAGCGTAGCTTAGGTGTGGGACAAGGTCGAAAAGTATGGGACACCAAGTGAAGATCGAACTCAGTACTAAATTGTACTCAATTCTAGCGCTCATCCGAGTGAATGTTTTCCCAATCACTACAATCTTAACCTGCTCAAGTTTAGGGTTAACCCTTTGCCCCACATGTCCGCATAAACTGGGACTCTTATTCTGTAACGCACTACTTCGAGTGACTCACAGGCCTTCTACATGGTGAACCACACTTTAAAAAACGTATATTGTATATGTTAGTTGAGCAAATGGGAAAGAGAGATAGAGAAAAAGAGAGACAAAGAGAGAAACTGAGAGAGAGACTGGGGAGAAAGATGGAAAGAGAAAGGAGAGAGAAAAAGTAAGAGAGATAAAGTGGAATATGCACTCTCACTTCTGTTAGAGATCAAAACAAGTAATCACAAATATTTTTAATTTAGCACACACACACACACACAAGTGTTCAGAGAGCAACATAGACTCAGCTATGTAAGCGTGTGTGTGTGTTTGTCAGAGAGAGAGAGAGAGAGGGGGAAGGGCCGAGAGAGAGAGAGAGGGAAGGGCCGAGAGAAAGAGAGAGAGAGTGAGAGAGAGAATGAAATTGAGAGAGAGAGAATAGAGAAGTTGAAAGAGAAACTGGGAAAAATAGAGGGAGATAGCGAAAGAGAGTGAGAGAGAAAAACGCTGAATGAGGGAAAAAAGAGAGAATCTGAGAGAGAGATTGGAAAGAAAGAGGGGAGAGATATAGTGAGAGAGAGAAAGAGAAAAAGTGAGAGAAAAATAGGTTGAGAGAGAGAGAGAAACTGAGAGAGAGAATGAGAGAGAGAGAGTGTGTGTGTGTGTGTGTGTGTGTGAGAGAGAGAGAGAGAGAGAGATTGCGGAAATACATATACACGTAGTTAATTGGAGTTAATGGTGGCATCCTAACTGCCGCCCTTACCGGAAATGGGAATAACTCCTCGCCTATTAAAACGAGTCGAAGTTAGTAGGAGGCAAAGAACAAAGCCAAGGAAGAGGAAGTGTTTTGTTAGTTGGGTACTCAGCCTATTTCATACGTTTTTACATGACATCAACTGATCACGCGGTCATGGGGAGAGCCACAGGCCAGAGAAGAGAGGCCACCGTCCACTTCATTGTTCAAATGCATCAATATAAACAAGGGGGAAGACAGGTCCATTGATAAGTAACCACAAGGAGGCGTTAGTGTAGCTTTGTCCACAAGGGGGTAGCTTTGTCAATCACGGATCATTAGACGTGCTCTGACCGTGGGGTAAACAAACGCAAGCCGAGGGGCAACGACTGGAAGACTGTTGCTACTTTCCTCTTAATTCTTTTCATTCACTGTAAGAGAACAGACGTATTTGTGACACAAAGACATAGAAAATAGCCTCTAAAAAAACAAAAACAAAAAACAAAAAAAAACTTCGTATTTAAACTTTCCACTCGTTTATTCTGTCATACAGGGTGTTCATAAATTATCTGTACAGTTTTAAAAGTTCTTAAGACATGAACAAATCTAGATAACTCTACAAGATTTATTGAAAAACACAAGTAAATCGGAGTTTTATTTAATGGCACGAAAGCACGTCAGAATTGTCTCAGTTGCATGCAACATATCGAGACGATACTGAATTTGTTTTTTACAGGACACTTCCTATTTCTATAAACTTCTTGTGATAGGCAATTTTCCTAAATTTAGTGTCTGATTTGGTCTAGATAAAATAAAGCAAGTAAAGAAATTTAAATACCTGGGAAGCATGCTGACAGAGGATGGAAGGTTCAATGTTGAGATCCAAAGATGCATTGGCATGGCCAAGGATGCATTTCAAAAGCTAACCAGAGTACTGAGAGACAGGAAAATCTCATTGGAAACAAAGAAAAGAGTGCTGGATTTTTATGTGATATCTGTTCTTCTGAATGGAAGTGAATGTTGGGCGATCTCATCAAGGATGAAAGAGAGGCTTGAGGCAGCAGAAATGTGGTTTTACAGAAGGATGCTGAGGATACCATGGACTAAACATATGAGCATGATGAGGTGTTGGAAAGGATGCAAACAAGAAGAAAACTCACACTTAACATCAGGAAGAGACAGATAAGGTTCCTGGGACATGTAATGAGGAAGGAGGGCCTGGAGAAAATGGATGGCGGAGCAGGGTTTGGGAGAGATACCAAGAGGAAAAATATTGAGAGCGACAAGAGTAAGTCTATCTACTCCAATTGAGAACAAAAAAAAAAAAAAAGTTAAAGATTTCAAAAAAAAAAAAAAAAAAAAAGTGACTTATTAAGTTTTAACTTAGTTAAAGTCCAGTCAAAATTTTTTTCTAAAAAATAAAATCAAACCTACAGTTAAACATGAAAAGTTTTAAAATTACTCCACCCACATCTATTGAACAGGTGAAGAGGCTCATCCCTTGTTTCCTGTTTAGGACGCAGTTTCCGGTTTTTCTCTTTTCTAATCTTCTCACTGTTTGTTTGTTTTTTTTCTCAATTGGAGTAGATAGACTAAACTATCGCCCGGTTCACACTCCACCCACATCTATTGAACAGGTGAAGAGGCTCATCCCTTGTTTCCTGTTTAGGATGTGGTTTTCGGTTTTCTCTTTTCTAATCTTCTCACTCTTATGTAGCCCCCTGCACATCAGAACTTTTAATATTCACCTGAAAAAAAAAAAAAAAATAACGAAAGTGAGTTAAAAAAAAAAACAACTACATTTCGAACTTTCAGTCAGTCAGTTAAGTGCCATACGTGATACACGCTTGGGCGATCATGTCTCGAAAGAGACATGACTGACTGGAAGGAAGATTATCCCGCAGTAGGTTGCCATTACTTTCTGCGGTAGACGGGTTGCCGACCAAGGCTATAGAACCCAATCTGTCCTGTTATTTAACCCATAAGTGGAAGGAAGAGACGGATTAATACCTTTCCCAAGGGTATTTGCGCGTAAGTGAATGCAAGAAATCTAACTGGAATCCCAACATGCCAAAGTGCCTGAAAACCAAACCGCGTGTTGACTCTAGCCTCGGGAATAAAGTTAGTTAGGGTTTTTGTCAAAGTATTTTTCCAATCAAATCAACTTATTCAAATTTCGTCGATTGGTTTGTAAAATAGAACGAAACGTAAAGTTTGTAAACCTCAACAAAATATCTTACGGATAACTTCAACAATACGAAATACTGTGTCAGTGTGTTGCAAAAAAAAAAAAAAAAAAAAAAACAAAAACAAGAAAAGAAAAAAAGGAATTATACAAGATCTATTAAATTTTTATAGAAATGCCTGATTTGCATGGAAAAGATATAAAATAGATCCGTAATAACTACTGGGAACAGCTAAACTGCATGCGGAGAATTTCATCTATCTAATCTAAACTTATTTATAAATGGAACTTTGTCTGTGTGTGAGTGTCCGTTACCTATAGACTCAGAAACGGCTGAACTGATTTTCTTGAAAATTTACAGAAATATACTATAAGCGTCTGCGAGTGTTCTTAGTTAGGTTTTGTATCGAGGTACCGCCGATAAATATCGAAAATCGATAATCGAAAAAATCGGGTTATAGAAGGAGTGGTTCGATTTTAATCAAATTTAATACACTCATAGACAAAGACATAAGAAACGATATTCAGAAGTTTCAATGTTGCAGTTCTTACAATAGTGCAGAAAATCGATAATATATATATATATATAAAAGGCAAGATGTTTGTGTGTGTGTTTATCTGGCTGTATGTCTGTATTTTTTCAGCCCTTTTATTTTAGTTTTTGCTTCGAGTTTGGCTCTAAGTAGGTATAATTGTAGTTCTTAGTGTCAGCCATGATAACATTTACTCAGAGGACTTATTTAGCCTTCAAAATTCAGTTGACGACGAAAACAACTTATTTGATATTGATACCAGGAAATCAAAATTTGACTTACATCCATTCATTTTTCTTTCAGTCTACGGTTTCGCTTTAACTGGAAACAAGTATTGCATTTTAGTCTTTCGTGCCAACGTCCAAAGAGTGTGAGCTCCAGGACCATGGATTAGTTTTAAAGCTTTCATTACACCCGAGCAACGCCGGGCTATACTGCTAGTTTATTATAATATATAAATAGAAATAGTTTTTCTGGTCAGATTTATTTGTCGTTTATTGGTCCTTTTTACTAGTTTCGTTGTCATCTTATTTCTCTTGCTTATTTACACCAAGTAATTTATTTACTGTTTGTTCTTTGAAAAAAAAAAGCCACTAACTCTCTGTCTAATCTCTCTTACGTACTTACCACCCCATTTCTCTTTGGAGAGGACCTGTAGCCAGGCCAATTCTACTCGTGCGATAGGTAAATCGCATAACTTTCTTCTTCACTTCTATGTCCTATGTTACCTATTTTAAAAAGGTAATTTTAATATTTTATTTTATTTCATTTTTCTTGAATAATGTGTTTATTCAAGGTATTTTTTTGAATGAATAGTCTTAAATTGTCTGCATTTCTTAGATCAAGCATTGTCAATTATTATTCATTTTTGACTAGTATTTCTTTCATCGTATTTCGCTTGCTTATGTACACCAGGTACTAATAAGATGTAATAGTCTTAAGTCGTCTGAATTTCTTAGATCAAACTATCAATTATTATTCATTTTTGACTAGTATTTCTTTCATCGTATTTCGCTTGCTTATGTATACTAGGTACTAATTAGATGTAATAGTCTTAAGTTGTCTGAATTTCTTAGATCAAGCATTGTCAATTATTATTCATTTTTGACTAGTATTTCTTTCGTCGTATTTCTCTTGCTTATGTACACCAAGTACTAATATTTCTCTTGCTTATGTACACCAAGTACTCTTAAGTCGTCTGAATTTCTTAGATCAAACATTATCAATTATTATTCATTTTTTACTAGTATTTCTTTCATCGTATTTCACTTGCTTATGTATACTAGGTACTAATTAGATGTAATAGTCTTAAGTTGTCTGAATTTCTTAGATCAAGCATTATCAATTATTTTTCATTTTTGACTAGTATTTCTTTCATCATATTTCTCTTGCTTATGTACACCAGGTACTAATAAGATGTATTAGTCTTAAGTTGTCTGAATTTCTTAGATCAAGCATTATCAATTATTATTCATTTTTGACTAGTATTTCTTTCATCTTATTTCTCTTGCTTATTTACACCAATTACTAATAAGATGTGATGTATTACATATATCAAGCATTGGCAATTATCGTTTTTGAATAGGACTTATATCCTCACTGAGACTCCCATACTAGTTACTTTCTATCAAACTCAGCTAAAGTTAAGATTTAACGTGTTAATGTGCTGCAAAATTATATTACATAAAAAAATCCGAAACAAGCAAAAACAAAAACAAAAAAAAAACTTATATTTAAAACTTCCGTTTCTATCATCTATATACAGGATGTAAATTGCTTGGCTTCCCTGAAAATTGATACAACCTTTATTAACTAAATGTTGCGATCAGCCAAAATCGTAAACTGAATATTTTTCCCCAAAAATGAGCAAAAATGATTGGCAGAAGATTTTTCCTCTGTCTCTCTTTCTCTCCATCCGTCCTGTGAGTATCAGATTCACCAAGCTCTCCTTTTTCATTACGTGTCCCATAAACTTCAGAACTAACTATCCTAAATCTACCTAATCTGATTCACGACCTATTCACTCATTACAATTTACTCATTCACCGCAAGAACTTATCCTTCGTCATTCAATCCACCATATACCACAATACCACATACTCACAGAGACCCTACAGACACACCCACAACATAAAAATTTAATGATATAATAAAGGCCTCTTTTTTTTTTATTGGTTTTATCTACAGTATGAAGGACAGTAAAGATATTCTTATCCAAAAATTTATAGACAAAACGTATATATGCAGGCTGGGATGTATTCCTAACCAATAAGATAGTACACTTCACGGTCTCATCTGCCGTAAGTCTGTTCTTTTTTGTGTTTGTAGTCAGAATATTGCGATCAATTGTCTGCAGCCCTTTTTGTGTGTTACCCCTATTCTTAGTTTGTGAACATTTTACCCTATTACTGTTTCTCTGCCTGGCATATATTATTTGGTTAATATTATCTTTGCCCTGATCTTTTCTTTCTCTTGTTTATGTTTATTGCAAATTTTTCAATTTCTGCCAACTACATCTAACCAGTGGCCAATTAATCTACAGTATAGTTACAAGAGGATGTGCATTGTGGTGCATTGGATATCGGCGCGGAACGAGAAATCGAGGAGCCGAGTTCGAATTCCAATTGAATTCATTGCATTCACTTACGCGCAAATACCCTTGGGAAAGGTATTAATCCGTTTGTTCCTTCCAGTTATAGGTTAAATAACAGAACAGATTGGGTTCTATAGCCTTGGTCGGCAACCAGTCTAACGCAGAAAGCAATGGCAACCTACTGCGGGATAATCTTCCTTCCAGTCAGTCATGTCTCTTTCGAGACATGATCGCCCAAGCGTGTATCACGTATGGCACTTAACTGACTGACTGATATCAACCAAGAAAAAGAAATAAAGAAATATGAAAAAAATATTAATCCATTATTTCTTTCAGTATAGATTTTCATCTGAGTATGGTGGCTTTTTTTGAGAAAAAATATTGATTGATTCATTTTCTACGGCTTGTCCAGGTTATTTAAAACGAGAAAATAGTTTAGAATGTAAGCCCTGAAGAAAAATAAAAAAATTTAAAAGAATAAACGACTATAATGACGCTAACGGTGATTCCACATGGACGCCGCCATTTTCGATTTGATTGTATAATCTGCAGTACAGGTTACGTTTCGTGACATTCGCTCAGTATAATAAAATTACGTCTCAAAACAAGTTGTAGTGTACGCTGTTATAGCGACTTTTGGTTAGATAGAAATCAACAATCGTAGAAAACAGTTTATCTAGGGGAAGGAAAATCATTATTTTAAACCTCTACTGCCTTGCGTTCATATGCAAACACGGAAAACTTTATGGAAGTAAATCTGGACAGAATACACAGAGTAGAGACTCGAAGGAAGTTGGCTGACAAATTTCCGGCCACTCTGGCACCAAATATAATGTTTTTTATTGCTTTTATTCGGCTGTGGGAAAAGCTACACCCTTGTGCAATTAAGTGAAACAAAACGAATAATGTCTTCCTAGGATCTTTCCAACATTCCCTGATCACGTATACGTCGTCTCTTGGCGTCATTTTTTCTCTTCCGACCGCATTTTCCTTTACGTTTTGGACTGAGATAGATAGATAGATAGATAGATAGATAGATAGATAGATAGATAGATAGATAGATAGATAGATAGATCCATTTGTAAATTAATTGAATCAAAACGAATAACGCCTTTCTAGAATCATTCACAATTTCCCTGATCACGTATACGTCGTCTCTTGGCGTCATTTTTTCTCTTCCGACCGCATTTTCCTTTACGTTTTGGACTGAGATAGATAGATAGATAGATAGATAGATAGATAGATAGATAGATAGATAGATAGATAGATCCATTTGTAAATTAATTGAATCAAAACGAATAACGCCTTTCTAGAATCATTCACAATTTCCCTGATCACGTATACGTCGTCTCTTGGCGTCATTTTTTCTCTTCCGACCGCATTTTCCTTTACGTTTTGGACTGAGATAGATAGATAGATAGATAGATAGATAGATAGATAGATAGATAGATAGATAGATAGATCCATTTGTAAATTAATTGAATCAAAACGAATAACGCCTTTCTAGAATCATTCACAATTTCCCTGATTACGTATACGTCGTCTCTTAATGCTATTTTTCTCTTCCGACCGAATTTTCTTTTACGTTTTGGACTGATGAAACCAATTTGTTTCTTTGCCTTGATAACAGAACTAACAGTGGAAAGGCTGACGCCAACAATATCCGCGATCTCTTTGTAAGGTTTGCTAGTGTGTTCGTGCAGCGTTACAATTTTTGTACACTTCTTTAGAGTAACGTCCGTTGTAGATAATCACCGCAGGACAACTAATCGACAGTCAAGATAATAGTGTCTGGGCGTGATAAAAATCAGATGCAATCACGGTTGGCGCAATATTTTTCAAGGCCAAACAAATTTCATCATGTACCCCGAAAAACAGTCATATTATTGAACACTATTGTAAATGACTTAATCTGAGGAAAAAATAGAAATCGATTACACCCTGTCACTTTAGCGAGTCTAACACTCAACGCAAGAAAGGAAACTACGGTAGTTGTTTCAATTAATTTGCACAAGGATGTATGTATTCTGAGCAGTGCGCGGCCTCCATCGCCCAGGTCTGTGCCTTGGAGAGGTCACCCCAGTCTCACCGACAAACGACTGAATTTTGACCAAACACGGCGCTAACCTTATATCGCGAGAAAAACAGATGTCTGCATATGGGCATTTACTAAGCACAGCCTAGATATGGCACAAGACCGAAAGTAAGAGGCACCTAAGGAGGATCTCACTAGAAGGATCAGTCGTATATGATCTAGCGAGACAGGCTTGTTAACCATTGCACCACGTCGAAGTGCCCATTGTACATTGTTATATATCTACATTGGTTTATTGCCCATTGTACATTGTTATATGTCTACATTGGTCCCACGAGGGACCGACATATTGTCTTGAAAACATACATACACTACCAGCCATAATTATTATGCTACCCAAGTTTTTAAAAAAATGATGTATTTCATACTATTTTTAATATTTATTGCCAAGTGAATAATTCTAAATGAAAATAGAATCGTTCTTTTGTTATTATTACTTTGCAAAATTTTACAAGGCAACCAGGAAGACTTTGCTTCGACCAGCCAATAATAAGAAGAGACTAGCATGGGGAAGAGAGCACAAAAACTGGACACTAGAACAGTTCATTTGATGCACATGTTATTGTGCAATATTATAAAAAAATTTAAACAATTTCTACGGTTTCTTTATCGTTTAATAACATTTGTATCATCTTTCTTAAGTGTAGTCTTTTCCGGCGCTTGTAGAATTGTGTTTTTTTTTTCCCTTTAACCAACATGGTTGCTTAAATTGTTTAATTGTTTTTTTTTTCTCCTCATACATTTCCTGATATGGACGAAACACGAGCTATCCGTTCAATCTTTGCAAACCGTTCTAAGTTTGGGTCAATTTCTTCAAAATGTGCAAGCACTTTATTCAGTACAGATAAACCTTCCAGTAATAATAATAATAATAATAATAATAATAATAATAATAATAATAATAATAATAATAAACAGCGCTGGCCAATATCCAGAACGTGCCAATAAATCCAATGTTGACAAAGTTAATACTCATCGATGGTTACGTGCATCTGGATTAAAGTCTGAAACTGAAGGCTTTATTCTTGCAGCACAAGACCAAAGTCTTTTCACTAGAAACTTTCAGGCAAATATTATGCATAATAATATGGATCCAAAATGCAGGTTTTGTGATAAACACCAAGAAACAATAGACCACCTAATCTCAGGCTGTTCTGTGCTTGCCCCAAATGAATATAAAAATCGCCACGATAGAGTTGGGCAATATTTACATTGGGCAATGTGCAAACATTATGGAAAAGCTGTAAACAAACACTGGTATGAACATCACCCAGCACCAGTTACAGAAATAGAAGATGTAACCATTCTATGGGATTACACCATCTACACAGACAGAAAAATTGAAGCAAACAGGCCAGACATTATTGTTAAAAACCAGAAGGAGAAAACTTGTTTATTAATTGATATGGCTTGTCCAGCGGATTGTAACATAGCAATCAAGGAATTTGAAAAACTGTCAAAATATAAAGACCTGGAAATTGAAATAGAAAAACTGTGGAAATTGAAAACAAGAGTTGTGCCAGTGATAGTAGGTGCACTTGGAATGATAAAAAAATGGAACAAAACAACACATTGAAAGAATCCCTGGAAACCCCAGCTTAAGAGATATACAAAAAATTGTCTTATTAAGTACAGCCCACACACTAAGGAAAACTTTATCTATGTAATGCTGGGGATGATAGGGAAGATAGAAAAACATGAAATGGAGCCATAACAACACGCCACTACCTGCCTTAGGTCTCCCCGCAGACTTGGTTGGTAGTGAGACCAAAGCAGAAATCGAAATATGATGAAAAATGACATAATAATAATAATAATAATAATAATAATAATAATAATAATAATAATATCTGAATGATAAATTTCCTTTTCGGTTTCGCTCCCTCTTCTTTCTCAGTTTCTTTCTTCCTTTTTCTTCTGTCGTTCTTTCTTCTTCCAATGTGATTAGGTCTTCATTTGTAAGTTCTTCGGATTCTCGGTTTAAAAGCTTCTCGACGTCTTCCGCTTTCACATCTTCCACTCCAATCACATTTTATCCACATTAAAAAACATTCTCCTCGACATCCCTCATACGTAATTACCTCATCCAAACTGTCAAACAAACTTACGAGATGCTTCCACATCTGCACTCACTGCTTCTCCAATCACAAGAGTATCATGAATTTGGAATCTTTTCTTGAATCTCTTGAACAAGCCAAGATTTGTTACAAATTCTTGACTGTAGTTTTATTCGGCACTCTCTTTCAGAGTCTGAAAGTCTTCTAGCCTTTGTTTGTGGAGCAAAAAACTCAACGGAACCTTTTTTAGAGTCTAATCTTTTGTCTACATGTGCGGACATTTCTTCATTTCGTGGATAGAACCAGTCCGCAGTTTCATTATAATTGCCGATCTAATAGCTACAGAACCTCTCATGGGTTTGCAAATTTTCCTATCATTCAAAGTTATCAACAGAATAGAACGTGATAACTTCAGATCACATTCAATTTCTCTCCTTCTTCCTAATTCGTAATCAAGATAAATAGCCTTTCTTTTCTTCTTAACAAGTTAAGGAATAGACAAAGACAATTTCCTCTTGGGAGACATTTTAAGGTTACGTAAAAAATATATATTAAAAGACAAACAGACACAGGGAGAAAAGTATGTTGTACCGTGGCTCCCCTAACACTTAGCTTGAGGCGCCCGAGGGAATGCAAGCGCTGACGGCAGGTGTGGCGGAAATTGTCGTACATCAAGCTGGAAAGCAGTTACGCTGCCAGACGCGGAACAGTCGTGTCCAGACGGTCAGGCATACGAATTCGCGGTCGTAGTCGTAAAGATGAGCAATCGTAAGTCGACGAACGACCTGCATATTGACAAAATGCGATGTAAATTTCATAAAGACGGAAAATCGGAAATGTTAATGCAAATTTTGTCTTTTTGTATATTTCCTTTATTTTCTTATGTCCTGTGAGTATCAAATTTTCCAAGCCCTCATTATGTGTACCAGAGATTTCAACTGTTTCTTCCTGATGTTAAATATACGCGTTCTTTTATTCCACTTTCTTTAAAACTTCGTTGTTGCTCATATCTTCAGTTTATGATATACTCAGCATCCTTCTGTAGAACCAAACTTCTGTTGCTTCAAGTTTGTTCTTCATCTGCGAGGTAATTGACCAGCGTTCACTGCTATATAAGAGGACTGATATTACGTAACAGTTCAGTACGCTCTTTTTTTATTTAATAATTACATTTTTCTATTTATTAATACTTTGCTTGGCTTTTGAAAGACATCTTTCTTTTTGGACTCTTTTTCCACTTCTATGTGCCATGTCTTTTCAGAATGTAGGCGATCATGGCTTTCCACATCTCCCTATCCCTAGAAGCTCTTAGCATGCTTTCCCCTGTTAAAAACCCAAACCCCGCTTCGCCATCCACATCCCGTCAAGTATGTTATTCGCTGCATTCGTCAGTCTCTTTTTCCCTTAATCAGACCTGTGGGTATCAGATTCTCCAAGCCCTTCTTCCTCATTACATGTCCCCGGAATTTCAGTTGTCTTTTCCTGATGTTAAGTATTAGTTTCCTTTTCGTTTCCATCCTCACCAAGACCTCATAATTGCTCACATGTTCGGTTCATGGTATCCTCAATATCCTTCTGTAGAATCACATTTCGGTTGGTTCAAGTCTCTCCTTTATCTTTAATGAAATTGTCCAGTATTCGCTGCCATACTGAAGGACAGACATCACATAACAATCAAGTATTCTCTTCTTTATTTCCAGCGAATTTTCTGTCTTTCAATCGTCTATTCAGCTTCTGGAATGCATCCTTGGCCATAACAAGTCGCCTTCAGATCTCTGTATCACACCTTCCGTCCAATGTTAGAGCACTTTTCAGGTATTTAAATTTCTGTACCTGCTTGATTTTAGTATCCTCCGGCTGTAGTTGTCATTTTGGGCCCCTCTTTACTGATAAGCATACATTCGGTTTTCTTGTAGTTTATTTGTGGTCCTTTCAACTTTCCTCATCTAACTTCTGTAGGAAGTCTTGTAGTTTCCTTTCTGTGTCTGCAACATTTATGGATTAAAACAGATCTATCTATCGCCCGGGTCACACTCCACCCACGTCTATTGAACAGGTAAAGAGGCTCATCCCTTGTTCCCTGTTTAGGATGTGGTTTCCGGCTTTCTCTTTTCCAATCTTCTCACTTTGGTTTCCTTTTTTTTTGCAATTGGAGTAGATAGATCTATCTATCTATCGCCCGGTTCACACTCCACCCACGTCTATTGAACAGGTAAAGAGGCTCATCCCTTGTTCCCTTTTTAGGATGTGGTTTCCGGCTTTCTCTTTTCCAATCTTTTCACCATTACGTAGCCCCCTGTATATCAGTGGCATTACCGCCTTGCTCGGGGTGATACGATTAAAAAAAAAAAAAAAAGAAATGTAAATTTTACTCAATAAATCAGCAAATTCTGAAAAATAGAGAACTCCAGAAATTTGTATGTAATCAATATTTAGTTAATAATTTAATTAATATTTAGTTAATAATTTAATTAATATTTAGTTAATAATTAAAAAAAAAGAGATATGGCAATGAAATGGAGGATATTTTTTTCGTTTATAATCAAATTATAAGACAATCCCCCACTTATTGTCGGAGTAGATTTTATATAATTCTAAAATCTAGACAGGATGAAAGTAACGCCATATTTTTTATTTAATCAATATTTGAAAAACGTACAAAAGCAAAAAGGAAATGTAAACATTCCGAAATCAATTTATATCTCCCGAACAGGAAAACTAATTTTGCTAAGACATCGATTTTTTTATTTAATTGTTCATGGTTTGTGAAAAACAATTGTACTATCGACAAAATTAGTAACAGTTTCATGTTTGTTTTCAAACAAGAATGTGAAAGAATGTTGAAATACTAAAACAATAAAATTGAGCACACACAAACACAAAAATCACCATAAAAAAAAAGAAAAAAAAAAGAAAAAAAAAGAATATTAAAACAAACAAACAAAAAAACTCATTATTTGTTAATCAGAAGTAGGTTAGGATTTACTTTTAAGACATTTATATAGTCCTTGGTATGACGATAAACTACATCCAGCAGCAAGGCCTCTGATCGGAAGATACGACATTTGGAGGAGCGTGGAACTATCTCTTAATTACTGTTGTTCTCAGGTCAACCTTGAACCGAGGTGGTAGTACCTTTTAGTGTCCCTCCCATCCTCCCAGTCGAGCATAGGTCATCGGCGACTTCTCGCCATCATACCGCTCAGGTGAATGTCTTGGTTTGTTGTCGTCAATGCATTTGTAACGTGTCTTTTTGACAGATTAGGGGACTAAACTCTACAGAAACACCTTTATCTGCCGGGCGAGGTGGGAAGAGATGGATTAATACCTTTTCCAAGGGTATTTGCGCGTAAGTGAATAAAACGAATTCAGATGGAATTCGAACACTGCACTCCAAATGCGCACTCCGAGCCGATATACGTTGCACCAGAACACACATCTCAACTATAGACAAATGGTGACTCCTACCCGCAAAAATCCAGAAAAGTATAAAAAGACATTTAATATAATGATAAATATAAATATACAAAAATGTATTTTTACAGTAAAAAATACCAGCAATACATTTCTCTATAAAAAATATAGTAAAATGACTAACAATGGCCGCAAGGTTTTATCATTTTATAATTTATGGAACCAGCTTTCAGCTCCATACTTTTAAAATTTTTATTCAATGTCAATCGATTTTTTGTTTATATATATATATATATATATATATATATATATATATTATTTTTATATTATTTATTTTTATCGGAACTCACTAAACTCACTTCTGGCTTGTTACTTTCCTTTTGAGTTTGATATTCAACAGTTTAAACATAAATTGCTATCTTCTGTCTTTTAATTATTGTTTTTTTATTGTCCCCTCTCGTTGTCTTATATTCTTTCATCATCATTAACGCCCCACATGTCCTTGTGGCTTTATTGACCTACTTGGATTGAAATGATTAAAAAATCTCATTGATCAGGAGATGTACACGAATATCTATCTATCTATCTATCTATCTATCTATCTATCTATCTATCTATCTGCTGATTATTTGATTACTTAGTTTTTGGTCATAATGACCAGGTAATAACTAACACCTGGTTTCAAGGACACCCACGACGTCTATGGACATGGAGAAGCCCAGGAGGTGACACGAAAAGCCAGATAGACTACATAGCCATAAACAGCAGATTCAGAAATGCAGTGGTTCAAAGCAAAGCGACCACGTCCCAGTCATCTGCAAATTAAAAGTGAAACTTCGGAGATTGAAGAAGCCCAATGCAGCACCAAAACTGATATACAACGCACTCGTAAATGACCTCAAACTATAGAAAGAATACACTAACAGCGTGAAAACCAAATACGAAGAACAAATTGGGAAAGGACACTCAAAATGAGACGCGCTAAAGGAAGCAATAGTGACATCAGCAAATAACATTTCCCCAAAGGAAATTAGGTGCAGAAATAAAAGTGAGTGGATGACTGAAGAAATTCTGGACATGATGCAAAGGAGGCAGAAAATGATATCAAGATATGAAACGGAGTAAAGGGAACTACACAAGGAAATAAGAAGCAGATGTAGACAGGCTAAAGAGGAATGATTCAATGACAAATGTGCAGAAGTAGAGAGATTGAGCGGGAATAATAAAGCAGACATGCATAAGGAAATAAAAGAACTGACAGGACAAAAAAAAACCTGCTCTTCAATAGGATATATAAAATCTAAGGTTGGAACAATCATTTTGGAGAAAATGGAAATACTCCAACGATGGGAAGAATATATGAAATATCTTTTCCATGACAAGAGAGAACAACTAATAATACGCAAAGATGAGGACGGGCCGGAATTATTAAAGTCTGAAGTGGAATCTGCAGTAGCCAAACTGAATAGAAACAAAGCAGCTGGAGCAGACGGCATAGTCATAGAGCTACTGATAGCCCTGAAGAATTTGGTATAGAGAAGGTTACAGAAATAATATATGAAATTTATAATAGTGGGGTAATACAAGATGACCTCAGCAAGTCTATCTTCATAGCACTACTTAAGAAGCCAGGAGCAAACGAGTGCGAACTCCACAGAACCATCAGTTTAATGAGCCATATAACAAAACTGATCGTCCGAATCCTGATGAATAGAGCGAGAATCAGAATCAGGCCGGAAATAGGACAAGAACAGTGCGCTTTCGTCAAATACACTGGAACAAGGAACGCCATATTTATGATTAGGATGCTCTCTGAAATGGCTATACAAATGAAGAAGGACTTATACCTATGCTTTATTGATTATGCAAAGGCGTCTGACAAAATACGCCACAAAGAATTGATGGAGATGCTAGGCAGCCTTGACATATTTGGGAAAGACTTGAGAGTAATCAAGAATCTTTACTGGCAGCAAACTGCTTGCATACGGACAGGTAATGAATTCAGCAGATACACAAAGAAAGAAAGGGGCGTAAGACAAGGATGTATCTTTTCACTGGATCTGTTCAACTTGTACAGTGAGAATATTTTGAGGACCCTAAAAGTTATGCCTGGATTTGTCATCGGAGGTCACAAATTAAACAACCTAAGGTACGCAGATGATACAGTGATGATAGTAGACACAGAAAGAAAACTGCAAGAAAACCGAATGTATGGTCATCAGTAATAAGGGCAACCCAAAATGCCAAATACTGGTCGGGGATACTAGAATCAAGCAGGTACAAAAAATTAAATACCTGGGAAGTGTTATAATAGAAGACAGAAAGTGCGACACAGAGATCCGAAGGCGAATTGGCATGGCGAAGGAAGCATTCCAAAAGTTGAGTAAGGTATAAAGAAACAGGACAATTTAGTTAGAAACAAGGAAGAGAGTACTGTGTTGTCCGTTCCTTAATATGGTAGTGAATGCTGGACAATATTATCAAAGATGAAGGAAAAACTTGAAGGAACTGAAATGTGGTTCTACAGAAGGATGCTGCGAATATCATGGATCGAACATGTGAGCAATGCTTGAGGTCTTGGAAATGATGGAAACAAAAAGGAAATTAATACTGAGCATCATGAAGAGACAGCTGAAATTCCTGGGACATGCAATGAGGAAGGTGTGCTTGGAGAACCTAATACTAACAAGCCACATAGAGGGAAAAAGAGACAGGGGAAAGCAACGGATAACATATTTGAAGGACCTAATCAGGTGGATGACGGAACGAGTGTTGCATGGTGTAACAGGAGAAGGGGTGCTCAGAGCCACCAGGGATAGGGAGACGTGGACAGCCATGATTGCCTACTATGTGTCCTGAAGGGACAGGGCACAAAGAAGAAGAAGAAGAAGAAGAAGATTAGACTAGTACGCACTTGTATTAAAACGTGTTCAATTTCATTTGGAAATGAGTTATTTCTCGACATCAGTTTATCCCTTTCAGTGTCTTCAGGCGATTTAAGACACCGAAAGATAGAACCGATGTCACGAAATAACTTTTTTCCAAATGAAAACTATATATATATATATATATATATATATATATAAACTTATTTATAAATGGAACGTTGTGTGTGTGTGTGTGTGTGTGTGTGTGTGTGTGTGTGTGTGTGTCTGTATGTGTATCCGTTACCTATAGACTCCGAAACGGCTAAACCGATTTTCTTGAATATTTACACAGTTGTACTATAAGCGTCTGCGAGTGTTCTTAGCTAACTTTTGTGTCCAGGTACCCCCGATAAATATCGAAAATCGATAATCGAAAAAATCGGGTTATAGAAGCAGTGGTCCGATTTTAATCAAATTTGATACACTCATAGACAAAGACATAAGAAACGATATTCAGACGTTTCAAGGTTGCAGTTCTTACAATAGTGCAGAAAATAGATAATATATATATATATAACGATATATATATATATATATATATATATATATATATATATATATAGATTTGTACCCACAGAAATTACTAATGGCTTTAAAAAGAACAGACGTCATATTGTTTAAACCCGAGGAACCTTTCGGCCAACTCTTTTCAAGGGTTCTCGTTGGCTTTAATTTTAAGGGAATTAAGGAAAAGGACAAGGCAAAATAAATTAAATTACTTACAATGCTGAGAGATGATGGAACTCGTTTAAAAATAAATTTATTGGAAAAAAAACACATAAAATGTAAGGGGGGTGTACACATACAATTCCACAAGAGTGTTTTAAAGTGAAAAAATGATACACTCACAGACTCACCAGCAATTGTAAGGAGCGTAAAAACCGCTCTTTCTGTCTGCTCAGGCTCGGCTGTTGAATTTTCAAGCAAATTGCTTCCAAAATACGTAGATGATGTGTAGACCGAGCGCTGTGCAAGACAGTAAACCAGCTGTCCTCATATGTCGAGGCACACACTCGATTGTCCAAAAGATGTCGGCCAATGGCGGAATCCAGAACAGATTGTGTTGTTCTTATAGGTCTGAGAGAGCCACTGGAACGTATATTAGCGGGGACGTGTTGTGAAACCCGCGTCTCCAACCTCAGATCGGTACGTCCTATGTATGCCGCATCACAACAGCATTTAAATTTGTAAACAATGGAACTTTTTCGAAAATAGGACAACCTATCTTTACTGAAGGAAGGAAACACAGGTCTAGTCTGAAAAACAACACGTAACTGGACCGCAGAATAACAGGACGAAACACATGCCGAAACTCTGTCGGCTACAGTTTGACATCTTCTACCAAGCCAGGGTATTTTCAGATACAAGGGACAGCTGCTAGGTCCTTCAACCTTAAGTTCTTTATAACGTTTGATCTTGCGATCAATTACCCGTTTCACCACATTAATCGGGTACCAGTTGCCTTCGATATATATATATATATATATATATATATATATATATATATATATATATATATATATATATATATAAATCGATACCAGGAAATCAAAATTTGACTTACATCCATTCATTTTTCTTTCAGTCTACGGTTTCGCTTTAACTGGAAACATTTTATTCTTTCGTGCCAACGTCCAAAGAGTCTGAGCTCCAGGATCATGGATTAGTTTTAAAGCTTTCATTACACCCGAGCAACGCCGGGCTATACTGCTAGTATATATATATATATATATATATATATATATAGTCATCCGCAGACAGATCTGTTTCGCTGTATCACAGCTCATCAGTACGGTTAGACTCCAATTGCCTTTAACCCGGCGTCAGTCGGCGATTCTATCTCTGACCTATGGGCGTTCGGCAGAAGAAGGCAAACTTTTTAGCGTGTATATTATCATTATACACACCCAATAGCTGAGGGTGTTCTAATTCATTGCTGAATGAACGATGCGTACATGCCAGAGTAGCTACTGTTTTTCAAAGTTTACCATTCTTCCATAGTGCTCAATCAGAGTGTGAGAGCGTAAATATAATCATTTTACTCCAAGCAAAACGATAATGCCACTAAGACACAAGGGGCTACTTAGGATGAAAGAGAATGAAAAGAATTTAGAAGAAGCCAGTTGAAATGGCTAGATGTAACCGTAAGTTCTAGGCTAACAGTTTCTTCTAATGCACTTTTCGATTGTAAAACTCCCTTCCGAATCCACACTTTCGAGTCAACTAAAATCTTCAAAAATTTAAATGCAATTTCAATCGCTATTTATGTTTTAATATATATTGTTTTTATATGTTATCTTGTTTTTATCGGAACTCACTACAAACTCTCTTCTCTCTAAACACGGAAAATGGATAACTCGCTATTCTTGTTCAAAAGATGTGGAAGAAGGAGGAACCGGGCGACAGATGTAACTATATCTCTCTATATATCTAATGAAAGATAATCATGACATTTGACACATAATCACATGGTCACGCTCACACAACTACATTCACACGTTCACACACAAACACATACACACACACATACACGCACACACACATACACACACACGTACACAAGCGCACAAAGAAAAAAATCAACCTATCCCCAATAATAGTTTTTCTTAACGCATATACACAGCACATATGGATATAAATATTTAACACCTACATATATAAATGCTTGCACACACACACACACACACACACACACACATATATATATATATATGATTTTTTAACAATGCAATGTTATTTGCCGTCTTCTATCTCGTTGATTCCCATCCTTCTCTTATGCTTTATTCGACATCCCCTGTAGCCTTTTCTTTTCTGTCACTGCAAGCCCCTACGCACCAGTGGCAGTCCAAACTTGTTTGAAGTGAAACGATTATAAGAAAAAATACATACAAGTATATATATTTTCCATTTGTAAACGAGTTATTACGCGACCTAAGTTCTACCATGAGTGGTGTCTTCAGGCGATTTTTAAATCGATTATTAAAAATCGCCTGAAGACACCACTCACGGTAGAAACCAAGGTCGCGTAATAACTTGTTTACAAATGGAAAATATTCAAAAGTTCTACAATATAATTGTATTGAAGACGTTTTAATACAAATGTGCACTGGTCTAACCCTATTATGACCAAAAAGTAAGTATTAAACAATCAATATATATATATATATATATATATATATATATGTGTGTGTGTGTGTGTGTGTGTGTGTGTATTTGAGTTTCAAATTATTACTTTTAGAGAAAAATCCACACGGCACCTCCTCATTCTAACCACACCTCCGTTCATTCAGAAAATTTCCACCCACGCCATAATCTATGCTGTAAACATTTTTGCTAAAAATTATAAAAATGTTTCTTCAAAATTTTAACCATCTTGTCCATTTGAAATTCAAGTGTGTGTGCGTGTTCGCACATGTGTGTGTGTATATAATCCAGGATTAAATTTACTTCAGAATCAAGAATAAATTAAAAAAAAAAAATAACAACTAAAATTTATAACATAATTAACGAATGAATAAAAAGAAATAATCCAAGAAAAAAAAAATTACCACAGAACAAATAAATAAATAAAAAATAAATTATAAAGACTCTTAGATGAAAAAAAAATATTGATAAACCGGTAAATTTTAGATTACTTAAGCTTATTTTATTTTATTTTTCTTAAACTATCTTTATCTTAATATCTGAAAAGAAAAAAAGAATTAATTGTGCTTTTCTCGAGCAAAGACGATGTGTCCTGGATCTACTCTAAACCTGTAGTAAGGGGTTTTTGTAATAGCCTCGGTTCTCGTGAAAATGCATTGTTTGTGTCCGTTTTAATGACGGGATTTGATTGCAGCTAGCAGACAGATAATTCCAGATTCCACCCAAAAGAAGGGGATTAATAATTAATTAAAAAGAAGGTGAATAATAAAACAGTCAAAACCAAAAACGATAAACAAGTTTCTAGATACAAATTAGGTCCACATTGATATAGATTAGAATACGTGATACGATTAAATATTGATAATATTGCTATAATTATTGATAATAACTGAGATCTATCTATCTATCTATCTATCTATCTATCTATCTATCTATCTATCTAAGTCTGTTTTTCTATCTATCTATCTATCTATCTATCTATCTATCTATCTATCTATCTATCTATCTATCTATCTATCTAACAAAAATCCTGTTAAACAATAGAAACATATCAACATGACCGAGGAATATAATACGCATGAAATATGTCTCAAATTTTGAGATCTCATATATATATATATATATAAATATATATATATATTTATTTATGTGTGTGTGTGTGTGTGTGTATTCTAAGAAAATTCTTTTTTTGTTGATCATCTGGAACAGTTCATCATCTGAACTGATATTGTGTCGATCGTATCTATAGTATTCACTTTCATATTTACATAAATTCTGTCTCTGAACACTTTAACCCATAAATATATCCTACCTTAAAATTATATCATTCTTATATATATATATATATATATATATATATATATATATATATATGTGTGTGTGTGTGTGTGTGTGTGTGTGTGTGTGTGTGTGTGTGAAATCATAGGCATATATTTACTTCATGAACCAAGTAAAATAATAGATAAAAATGATACAGGACTCTACAGGGACGACAGTCTAATAATCTTAAGCAACTGTAACAAACAACACAAAGACAAAACCAGAAAAGCAATTATAAAAAATTTCAAAAGGAATGGATTCGATATATACATAAAAACTAACCTAACTGAAGTTCATTTCTTAGATGTTACTTTTAACCTAAAAAACGGTACATAGAAACCATACAGAAAACCCAACGACAAACCACTGTATATACACACTTCTTCCAATCACCCGCCAGCTATAATTAGGCAGTTACCAAAATCAATTGAACGTAGGCTTTCCGACAACTACAGCAATGAAACCATGTTCAACGAAGCTAAGAAAGATTATGAAAAAGCCCTAAAAGATAGTGGATTACCGGTAATACTCAGATACTCACCACAAAGAACAAAAAATAATAACGAAAAGAAATATCATATAGTTCAACCCACCATATAGCAAAACCGTAAAACATAACATAGGAAAAATATTCTTCAAGCTCCTACACAAACACTTCCCGCAATCAATCCCTTTTCACAAAAGAACATGGCACAAATAATAGAAAGGCACAACAGAAAAAATATCAACAAACAACCCGAACAAATCACCCCCACGTATAACTGCAGATTAAGGAAAGAATGCCCATTAAACGGTAATTGTTTACAAAACAACATAATATCCCAAGGGACGGAAAAATCACCAGATAATGAGGAAAAACATACCTAGGAGTAACAGAAGGACCCTGGAAACAAAGACATTACAAGCACAAAACATCCTTCACAAATAGACAATACGCGAACAGCACAATGCTTTCTAAATTTGTAAATTTGGGAAGTCAAAAACAAAACCCATACCACCCAAAAATAACATGGAAAATACGAAAAAGAACTACAACAATCAATCAAAACCTGCAGACTCTGCCTGGAAGAAAAATAGCTATTATTACCTTCCCTGACCAAAACAAATTACTAAATAAACGATCTGAACTAATATCAAAATGCAGACATTAAAATAAATTTTACTACGTTACCTAAAAATAGAAAACTAATAAGGAGCAAATTATAAACAAATTAACAAACCGCCGACGATATAACATCCATTATAATAGATAGATAAAAAATGAAATGATATAAAAAATAAATAAAATAATAACAAATCATAATAAAAAAATTAAAAGTAATAAAAATAAAATAAGTAATAAATAACAAATCCAAATAAATAGACTAATAATCGATAAACAAAAGAATAAACATAACAAGTCAAACAGATTTACTGAAATAAATAAATAAATAAATAAATAATCAAGCCACTTCCACCAAAATGATTATTAGAAGGATTATCCACAATGCTACACTGACACGTATATATAAACAGCCGAGGAAAAACTCAACACATGTGGCCTGATGATTGCGCTTAGCATGAAGCAGTCTGTCGCCTCTGAGTGTTGACTTCAATGTTCACTTTTTTATATTTACATACGCTCTATCTCTGATATTGAGCACTTTATCCTATAAATATAGCACACCTTAAAACTATATTTATTCATTTATATATATATATAAATATATATTTATTTATTTATATATATATTTATTCATTTACACACACACACACACACACACACACACACACACACACATATATATGATTAATACAGAAATAATTTATCATTAGACGATATTATATTCAGCACCGCAACTCTGGGGTTTCGTAGACGAGATTTTTCGTAATTGTTCTGTCCACTCGTCAGGAGATTTCAGAGCTTTACTGCGGATTTTCTCAGTGTTTGTTATTTTTATGCTAAGTTTGACGCATTTATTTTATGTTCTAATTGGATTGATACTATTACGTAAGCGTATCCATAGGTGAACATGCCAAATGCGGTTATATATATATAATGAGATGTTTTGATACTTCATTGCGATTTTTAATTATAACTGATGAAGTTTGTGCAAGGTTTTTATACATTGATAGACCTGAAAGGGTGTACTTTGTCCTTCCTTGGGATTTTCATTTTAGAGTTTCCGTTAGAGCTTGCTTCATATTATTCTTGGTTATATTTTTACCATTCTTGTAGACGTTATCCATTATTCTTTTTTCTTTTCTTCATCATTCTTTCTTCTCATTCTTCTTCTTATTGTGATATTTTTAACAGTAAAATCAAATGTAGCTAACCACAGCAAGTCATCTGACAGCAATGTTAAATAACGTGTAATGATTTTATTAATACGCGTCCAAAAATGCGGTTTTAAAAACAGCAGTCATTTTTAGTTATGGATTGTTGCATAAGTTGCATGTTATAATATATTTGGTGTTTTCTGCAATACGATTTATACAGTATTCAAGTGTTATTAATAAGATAATCTAAAGTTATTTATAAATGGAACTTTGTCTGTATATGTGTGTGTGTCTGTGTGTGTGTTCGCTACCTATAGACTCCGAAACGGCTGAACCGATTTTCTTAAAAATGTACACAGTTGTACTATAAGCGTCTGCAAGTGTTCTTAGCTAGGTTTTGTGTCGAGGTACCCCAGATAAATATCGAAAATCGATTATCGAAAAAATCAGGTTATAGAAGGAGTGGTCCGATTTTAATCAAATTTGATACACTCATAGACAAAGGCATAAGAAACGATATTCAGAAGTTTCAAGGCTGCAGTTCTTACAATAGTGCAGTAAATCGATAATATCTATATATATAAATCGATACCAGGAAATCAAAATTTGACTTACATCCATTCATTTTTCTTTCAGTTTACGGTTTCGCTTTAACTGGTAACAACTATTGCTTTTTAGTCTTGCGTGCCAACGTCCAAAGAGTTCTGAGCTTCAGGACCATGGATTAGTTTTAAAGCTCTCATTACACCCGAGCAACGCCGGGCTGTACTGCTAGTATCTAATATTGTAATCTTTACACACACACAGGCACAGGCAGGCACACAAAATACACATATACTGTAAGAATATGTGTAACAATTTTGAAAACAAGTGCAATACATGATATAAATATTGATTTTGATTATGCATTATCAACTATAAAACTAGATTTCTCGCCTATGCAGTTCTAGTTCAATGAAATATTGAATCTACGAATAAGTAAATGCGCCAAGACTGGAGACAAGACATTCTTCTTTTTATTTTTATTTTTGCCTTGTCCTTTCAGGACGTAGGCGATCATGGCTTTTCACGTCTCCCTATCCCTGGTGGCTCTTAGCACACTTTCTCCTGTTACACCACGCAACCCCCGTTTTGTCATCCCTTTGCTCGAGCTCTTCAAATATGTTAACCGCTGTTTTCCTCTGTCTATTTTCCTCTCTATCTGGCCTGTTAGTATCAGGTTCTCCAAGCCCCGCTTCCTCATTGCATGTCCCAGGAACTTTAGTTGTCTCTTCCTGATGCTCAGTATTAATTTCCTTTTCGTTTCCATTCTTTCCAACACTGCGGAGAACACATTACAGAACAAAGAAGTACTAAAACAGTAAATTAAAAAAAACAAAACATTTACGTATCTCCCTATCATAATATGCAGCGGTTTTTACCTGCATACTCCCAACTCTTTAGCATGAAGATATTTTTTTAATCGCTTCATTCAAAGCAAGGCATTAAAGCCACTAAGTCGCAATGGAAAGAGCACGAAAGAATATATGTAAAAGGAGAGATATCAAGAATTAAGCAGACAGAAGATAATGATTGCCATTGAATGTAAATATTTAAAGTTCAATGTTAACTGAGTAACAAGAAGCCAGAAGTGAGTTCCACCATCGTTAATAATGAATAGAGATGATCACGTGTTACCAACTCTCTTTCTCTCTCTATCTCTCTCCACATATTTTAAATCATCTTAGTGGATGAAGAAAGAAATTGTTATTAAGTTTCCAACAGACTTGGTTACCAAGGAAACAAGTTAAATAAAGCAACAAAACCTCTTTTGATCTCCTCTCTACCACTTCTGCTATTGCGATTTATTCTCTCTTACTTCTCCTCCTTCCTCTTCTGATATTTTTCTTGGCTCTTCCTCCTCCTTCAATATTTTTACTGATATCTCCCCTCCTTCCCCTTCTCCTTCCACATTTGCTTCTCATATTTAACCTCTGCTGCTTCTTCCATATTCTTTTCTGATATTTAATTTCTCCCCTTACTTCCACATTTTCTCCTGATATTTCATCTCCCATCCTTCCCCTCCTCCTTCCATATTCTCTTCTCATATTTCATCTTCATCTCCTTCTCCTCCTCCTTCCATATTCTCTTCATTTCATTTCATTATTCTCTCCTTCTCCTTCTTCTTTATCTCCTCCTTTATCTCCTTCTCCTCCTCCTTCCATATTCTCTTCATTTCATTATTCTCTCCTTCTCCTTCTCCTCCTCCTCCTTCCATATTCGCTTCTGATATTTCATCTTTATCTCCTTCTCCTCCTCTTTCCATATTCTCTTCATTTCATTTCATTATCCTCTCCTTCTCCTCCTTCCATATTCGCTTCTGATATTTCTTCTCGTCTCCTCTTTATCCGGCCATATTCGAATCTGATATTAATATCTCCTCCTCCTTTTATACTCTCTTTAGTTATTTCTTCTTTGCTCCTTCTCCCCCTTATTCTCTTCTTATATTTCTTTTCTTGTTCCTCCTCCTTCTCCTTCCATATTCTTTTCGAATATTTTATCTCTCCTCCTCCCTCTGCAACCATATCTGCTTCTGATATTTCTTTTCGTGTTCTCCTCATCCTTCCATATTCTCTTCTGATATTTTATCTCTCTTTCTCTTTCCATATTCACTTCTGATATTCCAATTCTTCTCCTTCTTTCATAGCCTCTTCTGATATTTCTTCTCGTGTTTTTCTCCTTTCATATTTTCTGATATGTTGCCTCCGCCACCACCGTTTCTATATTTTCGATTTCTTTCTTCTACTTATCCTTTTATAGCCATGGTCGGTTAAAAAAAAAAGCTAGATCTCTTATGAAGTCTCATTCTATCAAATATAAGATCACGTTTTGACCGATTTTGTAGTACCAATAATGTAATTAACATTCAAATATTAACATTGGAAAAATAGTCCCAGTAACTGTTGCAGTATAAAAGAAACAGTCAAGATATAATTAATGTAGCAGCAGTTATTTTTACCAAACTATATAATTACTTACAGATACTAAATTACATATAGAAGCCAGTCGCTGCCAAACATCAGTCGATGGCTGCTACTATTGGTACAACCACTGCTGCTAGTACTTCGAAGATTGGTTCAATTTTCATAGTAGCGGCCTGAAATCATGAATATTCAATATTGTAGAAAGGAGAGTATACTATACCGATTTAGGTTAAAAAGGATGTTTAACTATCCATTGAGTTATAAATTTCATCGATATTTTTATTTGAAAAGAAAGACTGGTAGATTTGGTTATAACAACCCCCCCCCCAAAAAAAACAATGAATCGCGTGGAAATCACTCTTGCAGTTATTTTAATGACTAACGTCTTTGTAGTCTCGTGGCTCCTGAAATGTGAATTATTTCTGAGGCAAACAAAAATAAATAAAAGAAGTAATTCATTTTGGGATGAATCCATGATAAAAATCCTGAAGTCAAAAATCCCAGAGGACAAGATCCCAGCCTCTTATCCAAAAAGCAGACAAAATCCCAGTCATTAAAAATTGATTTAAAAAAAAAAAACTAGGTGTAAAGTTCCTCGCTTGTTATATTAAAATAACACGCACACACGCACACACACACACACACACACACACACACACACACACACACACACACACACACACATATATTCTTTGTCGTTCATCGTTTCAAGCGATAATTCATGATTATGTATACATACACGGATCTATATATTTGTGAGCATGAAGTGTAAGTGAATATATTGGATATTGTGTTATTGACATTGGAATATATATATATACTACCGGGCATAATTATTAGGCCACCCCAGTTTTAAAAAAACATTATGTATTTAATACTATTTTTAGTATTTATTGCCAGGTGGATTATTCTAAATGAAAATAGAATGGTTCTTTTGTTATTATCACTTTGCAAAATTTTACAAGGCAAGGAAGCAAAGATGAACTCGTCCGAAACACCCTAAATTTTCTTCAGTCTTTCATTGATGAAACTGCAATATAGGTAACTATTAAATATTTACAAATTCATTTGATGCTCATGTTATTGCGCACTATTAACAAAAGAACCATTCTATTTTCATTTACAGTCATTCACTTTGCAATAAATACTAAAAAATAGTATAAAATACATCATTATTTTATACACTGGAGTGGCCTAATAATTATATATAATAATAATAATAATAATAATAATAATAATAATAATATTGATAATTACTTTATATCCGTCTCGAAAAACCCTACCGAGTATAAACTCGGAGGGGAGAAAATGGAAATAAAAAAAGAAACACACTAAGCAGCAGAACATACGTCAAAGTACTCGTTTGAAAGAAAAAAACCTGAGACGAGAACTCTAACACTAAAGCGCCTAAAGCTCTCAATACAACAGTGGAGCAAACAAGAATATATATATATATATATATATATATATATATATATAGAGAGAGAGAGAGAGAGAGAGAGCGAGAGAGAGAGTAAGAATAAATCTAACCTAGAGCCAATGGAACCACCTAAGTTTCACCTAACGGATTGTCAGGGCAAGTGGGTCAACAAGGCAGAATCAAAGCGGTATCGACTTGCCCTGACGATCCGTTAGGTGAAACCTAGGTGGTTCCATTGGCTCTAGGTTAGATTTATTCTTACTCTCTCTCTCTCTCTCTCTCTCTCTATATATATATATATATATATATATATATATATATATATTGTCATCCACAGACAGATCTGTTTCGCCGTATCACAGCTCATCAGTACGGTTAGGCTCTGATTGCTTTTTTACCCAGGATTGAAACCCGACCGAAATGGCGTCAGTCGGCGACTCTAACCCTGGGCTATGTGCGTTCGGTGGAAGTAGGCAGACTTTTTAGCGCATATCACACTATACGTGCCCAATAGCTAGAGCGCTCTAATATCATTTCACTGAATGAGCGATGCGTACATGCCAGAGTAGCTACTGTTTATCAAAGTCTGCTATTAGCTGTAAAACATCCAGGATAACATTGGTAAATAATCTGAAAGGATCTTAGTAATATCGTTTAAATATTAAAACTGATCCAACAGAGAGTTTAATGTAAATTGAATTTAATTTACAGAGCAGATATTTATTTATTTATCTGTAAATTCAGATCACATTTAGGGGTATAGCTATTTCATTATGTACAGCCCTCTCTCGAAAAATTCTGGGAACTGAAGGAGAAAAACCTAAATTCACAGATAAAGTAGAAGCTCGTAGGCATGGCGCGTACTCCTAATAGCCTAGATGATAGATGTAATCTATATTTAACAGAAAAAATTAAGAAATTTCAATATCAGAATGTACTTCTGAACAAACGTGAATAAATTATTAGTGTGTGTCGTCACCGTAATAAATATAAATTTCAATAATTATCTCCTTTTTCCATTTATTTATAATAGCTCTTTCCTTTTGCATAAACTAGATTTTAAATTTGGTGAACCCGTAGCATTTTCCTTCCGACCTGCCACTACTAACCCAATCGTCAAACCACCTACCTCTCACTACCAAAAAGGAATTTACTACTACGATTCTCCTCGACTTAACCCTCTAGTACTCAACATTGCTCACCCTTTCTTTTACTAATCCCTGCTTCTGTCGTAAGAAATTTTCTTCATTCTTTGATTGAACGGGGTTGACAATGCATGTTTCGAACTGACATGTTGAAATAGCTATCCCGTTAAATGTGATCGGAACTTACAGATATATATGTATATATAAGTCATCCACATACAAGCCACTTGCTTCTGGCCGGGATTTGGTGTCAGTCGGAGTCACTACTCCCTAAGCCATAGGCGCATGGAATCAGAGAAGGGAAATTTTAACGTCTTGTATATAAGCAGTGTATGCACACGCCAGTCACCGAAAGAACTCAATTCATTTCTGAAGAGTCACGCTTATATAGCAGAAGTGGAAACTGTTTTTTAAATTTTCCTCTCTAGATAGCTCAATCGTAATGAGAGCATAATATATTAGTCATCCACATACAAGCCTGTTTCGCAGTATCACAGCTCATCAGTGTAG
Source organism: Ascarosepion bandense (assembly GCA_037127315.1). Classification (NCBI taxonomy): domain Eukaryota; kingdom Metazoa; phylum Mollusca; class Cephalopoda; order Sepiida; family Sepiidae; genus Ascarosepion; species Ascarosepion bandense. The sequence continues at coordinate 345,952 of JBBBDQ010002059.1, forward strand.
CTAGACACATCCACTTGCTTCTGGCCGAAATCGAAACTCGACCGATTTGGTGTCAGTCGGAGTCAACTTATATATATATATATATATATATATATATATATATATATATATGTGTGTGTGTGTGTGTGTGTGTGTGTGTGTGTGTGTGTGTGTGTGTGTGTTAATACAGAGCTAAAAACCAAAGAATTTATCACTAACTTGTATAAAAAATACCAGTAAGAACTCATTTTTTAAAACTATAATAGCTACTGTCCGGAAAGATATATAAAAGCAGTAATAACGAACTTCTTAAATATAGCACATCAAAATTCCTCCTCCTAAAGAATATTTATGAGCGAACTGAAACATATAAAACAAACATTAATCAATAAAAATTTTCACAACTAAGTCAATGATAAACAAATAAAATTATTCTTATAAAAAATACACGACACCAGTATTAAAAATAGCACACAAGAAAACTATGAACATATTTTACTGCAACCAAATGCACAATAATTATAAGCAAGTGGCATTCACTATACGAAAAATTATTAAACATAATATATTTGCCGTAACTACTCAAAAACATATAAAATTTATAATATATTGTACAAAATGGAAGACTGCAAACCTTGTAGCCCTATCAAATATAAACTAGCAATGACTAAAATAGTGTATGAATTTCAATGCCTAGTACAAGACTGCGTTTCTTGTCAAAAATCAATTACCTATATTGGAGAAACTACGACTTTTTTGTTTAAACGTATTACATGCCACCTATCTAACCAAAGTGTGATAAAAAAAATTATTAACCCATAAGAAAACTTTAGGAAAATTTGGGTCGAAAAACATAAATACTATTTGAATCACAATATCAAAGTCATCTCGCTATTAGGGAGGACTTATATACCAAACAATTCCATCCTACCATCACCCTTACATTAATTAACAGCGGAAATAGTTTTGGCTAGTCGAGTGCGTCATGTAATAGCTTTTAAAGAACGCTTCTTTTCTAAAACACAAGATAAATTACGTTACAGTCAAAACATGAAAATAAAATACCAATATAAGAAAAAACAACCTATGGAATGGCCAGTAAAACGAATGAAAGCGCTTGGAAAGTCAAAAATTATGGGACATTTTTACATTTCTTATTTCTATCAAAAAGGAAACATGTGAGAATATTGGAAAAATCAAATAATATATTAATAAAATCTTCCTTATTGGTCGTTTTCAACGAAACATATTTAAAAGAAAGATTGCTGCCCAAATATACATTATATATATATACATACATATATATATATATATATGTGTGTGTGTGTGTGTGTGTGTGTGTGTGTGTGTGTGTGTGTGTGTGTGTGTGATGTATAATGTTGGATATTATCATTATCAATTTGATACTAAAATTTGAATTAAAAGTTCCTTGAATTTTCAACACTAAATTTGTTTTTTTTATTTTTTATGCATGAGACTGTATTTTGTCCGTTGGGATTTTCTCTGGGATTTCGTTCTGTTGAAAAAAAACAAAAGAGGAAAACTTTCAAAATTAACATCGTGGTTCAACACAAGTAGAACGCCCATCAGCTATACTATCCCTTCAGATATAGGATCCATATCCGTATCCAATCTTGCAATGTTAGCCACTAGTACTGCTCCTTCAGATATAGTATCCAAATCTACATCCATTTCTGCTACAAATCATCCAGTTTCAGTAGACAAAATCCCATTGCCTGCTGCTGCTGCTGCAGGTGGCATTTTACAAAAGGAAATACCCAAATCTATAACAGTAAAGGAGTTTGCAATCCAAAATACAGATCCGGGGCTATGGAACATTAATGATGATAGCACAATAGGTTACTGAATTCGTAGTGATTCATAATCACGCCAGAATCTTGATGGTAACCATTCAGACTGACGCAGAGTGTATAAAACCGCTGAAGTAGAGAGTATGAACGCAAGATATTTATCAAACACTGTGTTCAAATAGAATGGCGAGTGTGTAAAACATGAATGGTACTCTATTCACCACCCTAAAGTCGTTTGTACAGCTTTGTATGTCCCCTATTCTCCAAGAAAGACTCTCTGTTTCCTTCCTCAGGGTTCAATGACTGGAAGCGCAGAAAAGTTATAGTAGAACAGGAAAATGGAGAAGAACATAGAAAGTGCGTGACAATATATTTGATAAGGCATAAACGGGAAGTGTAGATTCTTTATTACTTGAGCGATATTGCCCAGAGAAGGAATATTGGCAAAAAGTGTTGACACCTGTGATTTCTATAATTCACTTTTTAATCACCAAAGGTTTGTCATTTCGTGGAGAAAATCAGATTATTGGATCAGCAAAAAATATCAACTATTTAGATATTCTAGGACTGATGAATGAATTTGATCCTTTCTTGGAAGAACATCTGAAAATGTATGGAAATCCTGGAAAAAGAAATCCGTCACATTTATCTGCAAATATCAGTGACGAATTTATTGAATTAATGGGATAACAAGTTCTTTGTACAATCCTTGTTTGTTTGTTTTTGAGGCTTAACGACCTATCAATCCTTATGGGATCATTTAAGGTCATATCCAATGATTTTGGGTAAGGTTATTTTATTTTTACAACATTTTTCTTTTCACGATTCATTTTTAAGAGCAGGGTCCCCAAGTCCTACCCTTGTTATTTAGCCCATAACTGGAGGGAATGGACGGATTAATACATTTCCCAAGAGTACCAGTGCTTAAGTGAATGCAGGGTGTTCAACTGGAATTCGAACTCGGCTCACCGATTTCTCTTTCCGAGCCGATATCCACTGCACCACAACGCACATCCGTCACTATACGCTTACAGCACCTGGTATTCCCAAGCGGTCACCCATCTAAGTACTGACCAGGCTCAACGTTGCTTAACTTCAGTGATCGAGCGAGAACCGGTGTATTCAACGTGATAGGCCGTAAGCGTACAATCCTTGCGAAAGTAAAAGAGTCAAAGAATTATTCAATAAGTGTAGATCCTACTCCTGACATTTTACACACAGACCAACTGACATTTGCCGACACATTAAAGGCAAACTTTCATCCCCATATTTTCCCATAGAGCAAAGGATGTAACAAACACCGATATGGATTTTCTTAATGACAGCAAAATTCCATTATCAAACTGCCGTGATCAGTCATACGATAATACCTCAACAATATACTGAATTTCATACACGAATTCATCAACGTATTGAGTTAGCCATCTGTGTCCCCTGAGTTTCGAGTAAAAGCAGCGGCGTGTTGTCTACAGACTGTAAAATTCTCTGACTTTGCTCAGCATCTGTATGCATTTTGTGCTGGTTCTACTCATCGCTGGAATGTATTGACATCAGTCAGTTAAGCGCCTTACGTGATACACGCTTGGGCGATCATGTCTCGTAAAGGACATGACTGACTGGGCAGAAGATTATCCCGCAGTAGGTTACTATTGCTTTCTGCCGTAGACTGGTTGCCAACCAAGGCTATAGAACCCAATCTGTCTTGTTATTTAACTCCATAACTGGAGGGAAGAGACAGATTAATACATTTCCCAAAGTATTTGAGCGTTAATGAATGCAAGGAATTCAACTGGAATTCGAACTCGGTACCCCGATCTCTCGTTCCTGTTCAATATCCACTGCACCACAACGCACATTTGTATTGACATCATCGTTAGGAAAAAAGAATTGTGGTCAAGTGACACAAGATAGCCAGCACATTTTGATACTCTTCATGCTCTCTCTGGGGCTTTCGAGAAAATAAAAAATTGATTGGATTCTCTACAAGCTTTCTGCTTATGGAATTATTCGAAGTGTTTTCTCGATTATAAAAGCCTTCCTAACGGATAGTTCACGGAAGGTAGTTATTAACAACCAAGTCTGGCGGTCAACGCAGGCGTACCCTAGAGATCACTTCTCGGACCAATCCTCTTTCTGATTTGCATAAATCATCTACGAATATGAATGGATGTTTCCTCGAACTCACATCCGATCTCAAGTGGAACTCCTATGTACAATCCATCACTAAATGTAAAATGATCGGCTCTCTATACAACTCCATTAAGCAACTAACTCCTGATGTTATCCTTTACCTTCATAAAGGCCAGTTCAGTCATACGATAATACTTCAACATTATACTGAATTGCATACACGGATTCATCAACATATAGAGTTAGTCATCTGTGTTCCCTCTGTTTCGAGTAAATAAAAAAAACGGTGTGTTGTCTACAGACTGTAAAATTTTGTGACACACCTGTATTCATCTTTTGCTGGTTCTACTCATCGCTGGAATATATTGACATCATTTTTAGGAAAAAATTGTGGTCAAATGTCTGTCTGACACAAGATGGTCAGCATCTGTTCATGCTCTGTGTGGAGGTTTCAAGAAAATAAAACATAGATTGGATTCTATGCGAGAGGAAGAAGGATTGAAAAAAAAAACAATGAAAAACATGGAAACAAGCTTTCTTATGATTCTGTGGTAGAAAGAATGAACAAAACTCACAGGGTCCTGCAATCAAATGATCTGAACATACTGTTTGCCATTCTTGCGTCTATAAAAACCTCTCTTCAGGAAACTACAGACGAATTTATTCAATATAAATTCAAAGCCAAAAGTATGTATCCAGATACAGATTACAGTGATAGAAGAAAAAAAAAACGGAAACGAAAACGAAGTGTACGTATTAATAGATATGAAAAAAGGTACTTCCCAGTAAAAACGATAACTTTCCTCCCTATTTTGGGAACTCTAATCTTTGAACCGACAAGACGTGCAGAGGTTTTTGGGCCTCATCCGACCTCGAGAGGATATTCGGTGTCAGACTCACTCCCGATCTCATGTGGAATTCCTATATACGACCTGTTGTAGTGAATTCTTCGTCACCAAGCTGTTAGGGCCCGGAAGTAAGACACGGAAACAGGTAGGTAGATTCAAACAAATATATTAGAATAATAAAACATATATACAAGTAAGAGTGTTAGTAATCAGCAAAATATAAGTGTAAGTCCGAACAGTATAGTTACACTGTCACACGACTGCCTCAGAGCTGAGACCCCGGAATTCACGCAGGTTATTATTTATTGATGGAGGAAGAGTCCATTTCTATAAAATAGGGCACCATAACACGATCCATTGCTAAAGATGCAGGTAAAATGATCAGCTCCCTATACCGATCTACTAAGTATCTGAGTCCTCAAGCTATCCTCTACCTTTTTAAGAGCCAGGTCAGTTCAAGAATGGAGTACTGTTGCCATATCTGAGGAGGAGCTGTCCATTTTGTATTTTCCAGAGTTCAAAAGCGTCTTCAAGACCTTGTTGGAGGAGAATTATTTTCCACACTCTAAATTCTCTTTCACTGGCGGGATGTAGCGAGTCTGTCGCTGCTCTGTCGCTATTCCCATGGAAAGTGCTTGGACAAACAGCATCACTTGGTTCCACAAGGTCTGACCTTCACAGCTAGGAGCCGTTATGCCATTTACATAGTAGGAAAACACCTACACTCCCTCTGTATTCCATCAGTGATAAGTAAGTTCCACTCAAACAGCTTCTTCACGCGAACCCGCGGCTCTATGAAACAGATTCCGAAGAGGATGTTTCCTCGATCATTACAATCCAACAGTTTAAATGCAACGTCAATTGCCATTTTCTATCGACTTGAATCCCATCCATCACTTCTTATTTCTTCAGTATCCACTGTATCTTGTTTTTTTCTCTCACTGTAACCCCCGACGAACCAGTGGTTGTCCTGCCTTGCTTGGGATGAAAGGATTATAAAAAATAAAACAAAATCACAACTCGATGCTGTTTGTTCACTTCTGCTGTAGCCTGGTATTGAACTCACAACTTTTGAGGTCAAATCTCTTGATCCAACCGAAGCTTTCATCCACTGGTCCTCTTTTTGTTATCGTTTTACGCGAAATTAGTGACTTTTCAAAAGACTAACTATTTGGACTGTCTTGCTAACCTGTGTCTAATTTTAACGTCAAACGATACCGGCAGTGAGTCAACTATTATTATAATAGTAACTAACGAAAGTCTGTCCAAAGCTATGATTTTATATCGAGAAAATTAAAATGACTGCTATATAAAAATTCCTAAAACTTAAACATTCTGAACTAAAATCGAACCTTTAAAATCAAACCTTTAATGATGCAGTATTGGAGAGGCTCATTAGCAAAGAAAGAATAACGGTTAAGACTCGTTCGAGCATGTTGTCTTTTGTAGCATATTTGCGAAATATAAAAAAGTGTATACTGGATTGTTATGTGATATCTGTCCTCATTTATGGCAGAGAAAGCTGGACAATGTCCTCAAAGATGAAGAAGAGACTCGAAGCAACGTAAATGTGGTTCTACGGAAGGATGTTGAGGATACCATGGACCGAGCATGTGAGCAACGACAATATTTTGGAGAGGATGCAAACGAAAAGAAAACTGATACTTAACATCAGCCATAGACAGCTAAAGTTTATGGGACACATAATGAGGAAGGAGGACTTGGAGAATCTAATATTCACGAGACGGATAGAGGGAAAGAGAGACAGGGGAAAGTAACGCAGGGCATACTTGATGGGCTTGAGCAAATGGATGATGGAGCAGGTTTTGGGAGAGATACCAAGAGAAAGTATAAAGAACGAGAAAGAATAGCGGTAAGTGGAGGCTCATGATAATGAGGAAGGAAGGCTTAGAGAATCTAATACTCACGGGACTTATAGAAAGAGAGACAGGAGAATGCAATGCTGGGCATTCTTGATGGGCTTAAGAAAAATGAATGGCGGAGCAGGACTTAAGAGATATATAGTATTAAGAACGAGAAGGAATAGGGGTAAGTAGAGGTCTATGATCGCCTACGTCCTGAAAGGACACTGTACTTACTGAAAAAGAAGTAGCAGTACGAAAATTGAGGTGATACTAAATTGATAAGTGTCTGGTAGGTAGGTACATTTAGATATTTTGGTTTAGTGATTTTTGGAGCCCCTAAGCTAATTAAATTATAGGCCCCTCTCTCAGACAGAACCACTCTCTGGCTTGAACCCCACTGTTTTGAATATATACATTTCTACTCGTAATATATTTTAGAGACATTTAAATAGTTGAAGTAAACTTGTTGCAGGTCTTAAAATAGATTAGCTATCTTATGTTTGCTATTAAAACATTCTTTAACGAATATCTCTATCTTACTATTTATTGCAAAGCAAATAATCCCATATTTCGACACAACCATACTAAAAAAAAAAAGATTTTTACAAGCAGCATTATAACAATGAAACAAAATAAATATGTGTTTGTTGTACTGATAATAGTTCTGTTTATGAAACAGGCTCCAAAGGAGAATCTGTAATGTGATTGGTCCCGACCTGGCAGCTCGTCTACAGCCACTTTCTCACCGGTGGGATGTGTCTCTTCTATAAATATTTTAATGGCTTCTGCTCTGACGAACTAAGGTCACTGGTACCCCTTCCACAAAAATTTACTCGGGCAACCAGACTGGCAACAAGGTCCCACCCTTTTACTGTTAGATCAATCCAATGGAGGCGGCAATTCTACTTCATCAGCTTATTTTCTCGCGCTTCCCGTCTGTGGAACTCCCTTCCATATACTTGACTTATTGACGGCTACAACCTCCAGGAATTAAAATGCAAAGTCTATTTCCATCTTTTATTCACTTAACTCCAGCCCTTTCTACATCCCCCGGTAATCTTGTTCTTTTTCTTTCTCTCTACCTTCTCAACTCTTTTCACTCCTGTGTTCACATCCTTCTCTTGCCCTTTCTCTTTCACCTCCTGTAGCTGGTTCGTCTTTGTCTTCACTCTTCTCCTGCCTAAAACTTTAACTTTCTTATGTAGCCCCTTGCACATCAGTGGCGAAACCACCGTGCTTTGTGTGAAATGATAAAAAAAATCATCGTAAATTAATATGGCTTCTTTATAAAAGCATAAGTGGCCCTAGTCTTCAGCCTATAGTAGCCTGAATGATAAAAGAACAACTTTCCTTGTACAACTTTTTATAAAAGAGAAACTCTGTGGTTTGAATGCGATGAAGTGAGCTGTAGTTCTTCAAATTCTTTTGTGAACTATTTCTTGGTAGGATCACTGCTTTCCTAAATAGACACAGAGCCAGATTACTCCGAGACTAATGAAATTATAGAGCCCACCTCAGACAGAGTTACCATCTAACTAACCCACACCAATCTTGATATATTTCAGTGATATTTGCATAGACTGAAATAAACTTATTAGAAATTCTTTAATTAATCTAGAATAGCTATCTTTTGTTTACCAATAAAATATTCTTTATGAAATATCACTATTTTACTAGATATTGAAAACTAAATTAACACATATTTCAACAAAACCATACTAAAAAAAAACCCAGATTTTTTATAACCAGCATTATAGAAATAAAACAATCAAGATATATATGAGTTTCTCATATTGATATAATTTCGGTTTATGAAATTATTTAGAAGCCATAACATCTAGAAAATTAATATGATAATTTTAAAAACATTTCTAAGATGTAAATATTCTGATCTAAAATCAAAGATATTATCTACAATGAAACAAATTTAAACACTATTTTTTTCTTTGCTTCCTGCAAAGTCAACTATATTGTTTGTCAAACTGATATATAATACTATTTAGAATTTATAATATCGAGAAAATTAAAATGACTGCTTTATAAAAATTTCTAAAGTTAAACATTCTGAACTAATATCAAACATGTCATCGACTTAAAACACAATGACATCAGCTAAAACTCTTTTCTTTGCTTTACTTCCTGCAAAGTAAAACATTAGTTTGTCATACTGATATTATTTTAGCTAATGAAAATATTTAAAAGTTATTAATTTGAATCTTCCACATTCTAGAAGATTAACATTATTGCTTTACTAGCAGTATAGCAGTAATTAAAGCTTTAAAACTAATTCATGGCCCTGGAGCTCAGACTCTTTGGACGTGGCATGAAAGACTAAAAAGCAATAGTTGTTTCTAGTTAAAGTGAAACCGTAGACTGAAAGAAAAATGAATGGATGTAAGTCAAATTTTGATTTTCTGGTATCGATATGAAATAAGTTTATTTCGTCGTAAACTGAATTTTGAAGGCTAAATAAGTACTCTGAGTAACTGTGTAAATTTTCAATAAAATCGGTTCAGCCGTTTTGGAGTCTATAGGTAACGGACACACACACACACACACACACACACACACACACACAGACACACGCACACATACACACACGCACACATACACACACAAAGTTCCATTTATAAATAAGTCTAGATTAGATAAAAGCTTGAGAAGTTCTACGCTTCAGCCAATACTGATCTGAAGGATAATCCGACTCTGGATATAAATAATTTCTCGTTTGTAAATACATCATTGAGCAAATTAACTGAAACAAAACGAATAATGTCTTCCTATGATCTTTCACGCTTTCCCTGATCACGTATACATCATCTCTTGACGTTGTTTTTTCTCTTCCGACCGCACTTTCCTTTACGTTTTGAACTGATGAATCCAGTTTGTTTCTCCGCCTTGCTGACGCGACTGACAGTTGAAAGGCTTTCACCAACAATATCCGTGATCTCTCTGTAAGGCTTGCCAGTGTGTTCGTAGGGCGTTACAATTTTCGTATGCTTTCTTAGAGTAACGTCCATCGTAGAAAATGGCCGTAGGACAAATAATAGACAACCGAGACAATAGTGTCTGGGTGTGATAAAATCTACACAAGGGTAGATTTCAGTAAAAGCAAATAATTGTAATGAAATTTTTTCCAGTTAAAGAAGTGATCGTAGTTTTCTTCAATTCCCCTTTCATTAGGAATTATTATCAGACTTTTTCTTTATTTACGTCTGCAGTATTCATTATTGAAACAATTTATGTAACGAAATTTTTTTGTTATTGACAATCAAACAAATGAATGAATAAAAAAATTATTACAATCGATCATATAAACTTAGTCCTATGTGCAAATTAATTGAAACAACAGCTTTAATTTCCTTTATTTCACTATACGGTCAGTTTTAGACCAACTGAAATGACAGGGTGTAATCGATTTATATTTTTTTCATTTTCCTCAGATTAAGTCATTTGTAGTGGTGTCTAATAATATGCATTTATTCGAAAAATATTGAGTCATCCGTGATCAGATTTTTATTACGCTCAAACATTATTGTCTCGGCTGTCGATTAGTCATTGTCTGCGATAGACGTTACACCATGGAAACATACGAAAATTAAACGCTGCACGAACACACTGGCGAGCCTTACAGAGAGATTGTGGATATTGTTAGTATCAGCCTTTCAATTGCCTGTCGTGTTAACAAGACGAAAAAACACAGTGGATCCACCAGTTCAAAACGTAAAAGAAAATGCGTTCGCCAAAGAAAAACAAGATCAAGGGACGACGTATACGTGACCAGGGAAAGTGTGAAAGATTCTAGGAAGACACTATTTGTTTTGTTTCAATTAATTTGCACGAGGGTGTACATTTTATTGCATGACCAATTTCTATCAGATCTAGATTTAAATTTTTTTCCATGGGAGCCAAATGTATATCGTTTGAGGGGTCATTGGATTAAAGGGAAAAACAGAAACACAATACAGTTTTATAGTGTGGAAAAAAAATTTGTTTTCAAGTAATAAATAGATTGATTGACCGTACAAAGAACTTTTTTCTTTTAAAAATCTTTTTATATATATTTTATATTAAACTATCCATATATATGGAGAACTGGACGTGTGTAAAGATATCTAAGACATATTTTTGCGTCATATGAATTGAGCGTTATGAACTCACTGCTGTGAATTTAAAAATACTTATAAGTTATTTATTAACTGTAATTTTTACAAGAAATAGATATGAGATGAAAGCTTTTGGCATGAGGTTTTATTTAAAACTTGATATGGGAACCAGATTTCGCTACCAGCTTCTAGAGCCGTCCAAAAAACGTGTCAACTGATTTCACCAGAAACTCTGGTCGGATGGAAGACATCACATCCAGTATTAGCTTTTACTATTATTATTATATTGGTTTGGTATAGTAGACCTGTTCCTTTACCCATCCCCCCCACACACATAAAAATGTCACAGAGTGTTAAGTCAGGACGCCTGGTTGACTATTCATACATAAAATAGGGAGTTACTTTTCAATCACCTTATATATATATATATATATATATATATATATATATATATTAATCGTATCACCCCGAGCAAGGCGGTAATGCCACTGATGTGCAGGGGGCTACGTAATAGTGAAAAGATCGGAAAAGAGAAAGCCGGAAACAACATCCTAAACAAGGAACAAGGGACAAGCCTCTTAACCTTATTCCCTGTTTAGGATGTGGTCTCTGGCTTTCTCTTTTCCAATTTTCTCACTTTGTTTTTTTTTTCAATTGGAGTAGATAGACTACACTATCGGCCGGTTCACACTTCATCCACGTTTATTGAACAGATTAAGAGGCTCATCCCTTGTTCCCTGTTTAGGATGTGGTTTCCGGCTTTCTCTTTTCCAATCTTTTCTCTATTACGTAGCCCCCTGCACATCAGTGGCGTTACCGCCTTGCTCGGGGTGATACGAATAATATATATATATATATATATATATATATATATATACTCAGTTATGATCTGAGATTAAGGACAGGATGGTTAAATAAAAAGAAGACAAGAGGAAAAATGTATGTAACTCACCTATTTTTTATTCTAAATTACGTATCTATAAATAAACAGTGTTGGCAACTATATATATATATTTACGCATCGCTCATTCGATAATGAATTGGAGCACTCTAGCTATTGGGTGTGTTTAGACGCGCTAAAAAGCCGACCTTCTTCTACCAGACGATCGTGGCCTGGGGGTAGAATCGCCGACGGGCGCCTATTCGGTCGGGTTTCAATCCTGGGTTAGGAAGCGACCGGAATCTAAGCCGTACTGATCAGCTGTAATACAGTGAAACAGATCTGTCTGCGGATGACTATAGTGTATATATATATATATATATACACGTGCTATGGTACGACTCGGAGTTGCATGCGTTATGCAATCATCAAGTGCATATTTCAAACTGATAGTTTAATAGATTTGAATTTAGGTTCACTCGATATTCATGGGACTTAAATCTTATAAAGTTAAGTTACTGCTTTTTTAATAACAAGATTAAACGTTTTAAATACTCTACGGTTACATGTAGACAAAAATTTTATATTTAGATTTAAAATTTAAAACTAAAATAAAAAAATAAAAAGTAATAAAATGCAGATAAAAGAAATCAAAGGGGTCTAAATCATGTGACTTAAGAAAAATTAAGAAGTAAAATTTAGAATTAAGAATTAAAAATTAAACAATATGGAAAGCAAGAATAAAAGGGGTTTAATTCATAATTATTAAAAGTAATATTGCGTGAGAAAGAAAGAAAGAAAGAAAGAAAGAAAGAAAGAAGGAGGCAAACGTAAAGATGAATATATATCAATCTAGGTTTAAGAATTTAAGTAAGTATTTTTTCTATGACAGCATGTGGATATTAAATCACTTTTTTTAAAAAGCAAATTAAGATTATTGATATGGTTTATAATGACAAGTTTTTCTAAAAGACAGATTACATTTATCTCCTTTTCCATTATAATGTTTGGATTTAGCTACGCTATTCCAGGTAATAATTTTGTTCTTGCTGTTGTTTTTTTTAATTTCCAATAATTTATGTATAAAGCAGTACTTTTGCTGTATTTACTGCTGATTAACACACACACACACACACACACACACACACACACACACACACACACACACACACACACACACACATATATATATATAAACTTATTTATAAATGGAACTTTGTCTGTGTGTGTGTGTATCCGTTACCTATAGACTCCAAAACGGCTGAACCGATTTTATTGAAAATTTACACAATTGTACTATAAGCATCTGCGAGTGTTCTTAGCTAGGTTTTGTGTCGAGGTACCCCAAATAAATATCGATAATCGAAAAAATCGGGTTATAGAAGGAGTGGTCCGATTTTAATCAAATTTGATACACTCATAGACAAAGACATAAGAAACGATATTCAGAAGTTTCAAGGTTGAAATTTCTTACAATAGTGCAGAAAATTTGATATCGATACCAGGAAATCAAAATTTGACTTACATCCATTCATTTTTCTTTCAGTCTACGGTTTCGCTTTAACTGGAAAACTATTGCTTTTTAGTCTTTCGTGCCAACGTCCAAAGAGTCTGAGCTCCAGGACCATGGATTAGTTTTAAAGCTTTCATTACGCCCGAGCAACGTCGGGTTATACTGCTGGTATATTTATATATATATCTTATTTATTTCCAGGTAAAGAGGACAGTTTTAAAAACAGTGCGCAACTTAACAGCAAAATATCACGACGAAATACATGTCAATTTTTTGTCACTTAATAACTGACATTTTCTACCAAGCCAGGGTAACTTCAAATAAATAGGGCAACTGCTAGGTCCAAAAAACCACTGGTTCTTTGAAACGCTTGATCTTTCTCACAATCCCACTTTAAAAAAATACATTAATGGGTCAACCTTTACTTTAAAAAGTCCTCTGCAAAGTAACAAGTTCTCCATCCAAATCATCAGAGACAGATGAACTAGGGTTTCAATCAAGCCAATTTTACGGGACATGGGAACAAACGAGCTACATCTCGTATACATGCCAGTCAATATGGGTTTACGAAAAATACTTGTAACAAAAACCTCGTCCCTACGTTATACAAATACATCCAAAACAAGGCTACAGAACCCAATCTGTCCTGCTATTCAATTCTCTTATCCAGATCAGTCAGTTAAGTGCCATACGTGATACATGCTTGGGTGATCATGTCGCTTTTGATCTATAACTGACTAGACAGAAATGTTTCCCGCAGAAGTTTGCCATTACTTTCTTTGTTGCCAATCAAGGCTGTAGAAACTAATCTGTCCTGCTCTTCAGCTCATAGCTGGTGGGAGAAGATATACATTAAGACCTTTCCCAACGGTACTTTCGCGTAAGTGAATGAAGCATACGGGAGCATACGGAATATTGGTACTATGCAAAATGACAGTAATTGTTTTATACACCTAAATATGTTGTTGCTATATTCGCAATAAATTTTGTTGAGTGTTGGTTGGTTTCTTTTGATATATATAGCAGCGAGAAATTGTAGATTTGTTTATTTTCGAGTCTGGTTGCCAGCCAAGGCTATAGAACTCAATCTGTCTTGTTCTTTGATCCATAACTGGTAAGAAGAGACGGATTAATATCCTTCCCAAGGGTATTTGCGCGTAAGTGAATGCAACAAATTCATTGGTGTTGTTAACAATCATTTTTCTATCTTCTGAAGTTGGATAGAAATATGTCTTTAAATGTCGTGCCATGAAATTTGTATCCGATGAATGAAATGTAAGACATCTTGATAATGCTATGGTCGTCAAGTCAACGTATGTGCACTTTTTTTTGTCAGAGACAAAATCTTTCAAATGATATTTAAACTGATACAGAATGTTGGTCTTTTCAAAACATGTGTTGACTGAGAAAACTAATGGGAGGCAGAAATAAGCAGAACTTACGTAAATTTAACATTGTTTGGTTTAACCCACACTTCAGGCGTACTGTCTAAACAAAAATTGGTAAATTCTTGCTAAACTTAATTCACAAACATTTCTACGATTCACCAACACTAAAAAAAAAAAATTCAACAAGAACAATGTTAAAGTCAGTTATGGTGGCCTTAAGAACAGATAAATATATTTCACTGCATAATAATATATCAAATGAATACTTGGTCCACCTGAATAATATCACTTACCCTACTACTAACAATAATGGCCCTGCAAAAATAATTGCCGAAAAAATAAAACCTGTCCACTGAATGGCTATTGTATGTCCGAAAGTATTGTTTAACAACCACATGTTGTCTTTAAACAACAGTAAATACAGCAAAAGTACAGCTTTATCCATATAGTATTGGAAATTTAAAAACAACAGCAAAAACCAATTATTACCTGGAATATTGCAGCTAAATCCAAATATTACAACAGAAAAAGAAAGAAATGTAACTTACGCCTTTTAGAAAGTTTTGTTATCTTGAACCAAATAAATAGTCCTAATCTACTTAACAAAAAAGCGATTTAATAACCACATGCTGCTATAGAAAAAATACTTACTTAAATTCTTAAACTCCGATTGATATAGATTCCTCTATATCCGTTGTCCTTTTCTTTCTCTCTTTTTTTTTCGCTCCCTTACTTTCGTCTTTCTTTCTTTTTTTCTTTCTTTCTTTCAAAAATATTAATATTAATAATTGTGCCTCTTGATTTATTCTTCCTGTATTTTAATATTTTTAATATCTCATAATTTTTAATAGAATGTTAATTTTTTCCTACATGTAATCTTAGAATATTTAAATTTTACTCTTGTTATTACAAAAAGAATATAAGCACAGGACACACACAAAACTGTCAGATCTGTCCCGAATATATCCAACCATTTCGAATATTTCGAAAGACCGGTCGCACGGCCGATATATAAAGTGTCAACAAAAGGGAACCTTAATGCATATGTTTCAACGTACACTCTGCAGTGAGGTTTCTCATTCAGTTAGAAAAACGCCACCGAATGAGCTTGTGCAATGTGAATGTTTCATTCACCCGTATTTAACTTCCTGAGTCTTCTGTTTTTTTGCAAATCTAACATCGACGCTGGGACATCATGGTCGAGATCAAGGAGATTCTGGCTGGAATCTGATGTCATCCCTAAAGAAAACTTTGCAGAGTTTTTTTTGAAATGTGGAAAAGACGCTTAAATAAGAGTGTCGCACAATGAGTACTTTGAAGATTTGAAGAAAGCTAAGGTGCTATTTCCCTAGGGAGGCTATTGTTTCGTTCATACATTCTATACATTCTATACATTCTGGATTGACTTCATTTGATTGTCCATGCAATGTTTCTAACCGGTGTCCCTATTTTGGCTGTTATAGTTCCTGCATAATGCAAGAGGGGATGTTGGATAGTTACGTGTATGGTGAACATGAGTTCAATCCTCGGAGCAGGCAGTGAAATTCAGATATTTTGGTTCAGTGGAAAAACCAAAAGTAGCATCATAAGGATGAATTTATAAAACAATTACTGATACGAGTTATGTCCCCTTAGTATATACAGCAACATGCAATCAGTCCAGTCGTAGGTATGAAATGAAGCTTCTTCTTCTTCTTCTTCTTCTTCTTCTTCTTCTTCTTCTTCTTTGTGCCTTGTCTCTTCAGGACGTAGGCGATCATGGCTTTTCACGTCTCCCTATCTCTGGTGGCTCTTAGCACGCCTTCTCCTGTTACACCATGCAACCCCAGTTCTGTCATCCAGCTGCTTAGGCCATTCAAATAAGTTATTAGTTGCTTTCCCCTGTTTCTTTTCCCCTTTACGTGGCCTGTTAGTATCAGGTTCTCCAAACCCTTCTTCCTCATTGCATGTCCCAGGAACTTTAACTGTCTCTTCCTGATGCCCAGTATTAATTTCCTTTTCGTTTCCATCCTTTTCTAAAATGTCATCATTGCTCACATTCTTGATCCATGATATCCGCAACATCCTTCTGTAGAACCACATTTCAGTTGCTTCAAATGGTTCTTTCATTTTTGATAATATTGTCCAGCATTCACTGCCATATTAAATAAACTGACATCACACAGCAACCGGTACTATACTATTTGTTTCTAGCAAAATTGTCCTGTTTCTTAATACTTTACTCAGCTTCTGGAACGCGTCCTTCGCCATGCCAATTCGCCTTCAGATCTCTGTGTCGCACTTTCGGTCTTCTGTTAGAACACTTCCCAGGCATTCAAATTTTTGTACCTGCTTGATTTTAGTATACCCGACCTGTATTTGGCATTTTGGGCTGCTATTTTTGCTGATGACCACGTATTAGATTTTCTTGCAGTTTATTTGTAATCCTTTCTTGTCACTTTCTTCACCTACCTTCTGTTGGGGGTCATGTAGTTTCTTTTCCGTGTCTGCTATCAGCACTGTATCATCTACGTACCTTATGTTGTTCAACTTGTGGCTTCCGATGACGAATCCTGGCACAACATAGTAGGGTCTTCATAATAGTTTCTCTGTAAATATATATATATATAAAATACAACATAAATTTGAAGAAGGCCGGATTATTGTGATTATAACAAGGGTATAATAATAATGATCCTTAGAATGTTATCAACTGAAACAAACTCCTGAAGAACAGTCGAAACGTTGCGACTATAACAAGCAGGATGAAGATACCCGTTCGGAGAAATCGGCGTATAATAATGATTGTTCATCTCCGAATTTCAGGTACCGCTTTATCCAGCCGGTGACTTTCATGTCAACGTGTATCTAACTTACGTAAAGGAGTTTGAAAAATCGATGCAGAAAATAAGAACTGTCGCCATTTTGTCTCTATGACAGAAACTTAGTGATCATCTAATTAGAAACTGTCACTCAATACAAATTCGGTTTCTGTGTGATTCGAACAAATTAAAACTAAATGAATAAATTATATAATTAAATAATTATAGCGACAGGTGAAAAGAAGTCTTATATACGCTGGTTCAGTGGCAATCGATATCACAAGGACGAATTAATTAGGAAGAATTAACCAGTTAATACGAACAACCTCGCCTCAATTCCCATTAGCAATGTCGTGTACTCGAAGAAAGCTGCAGATACACCGATCGAATCGTCCTGGTAGTAACAATCAAGATAAAGACATCGAATAAATGAGACTTTGATCATGTAGACTACTGTACGGTAATGTCAGAAATATAAAATAAAATGGATATATTTAATACTAGCGGTATAGCCCGGCGTTGCTCGGGTGTAATGAAAGCTTTAAAACTAATCCATGGTTCTGCAGCTCAGACTGTTTGGACGTTGGCACGAAAGACTAAAAAGCAATAGTTGTTTCCAGTTATAGCGAAACCGTAGACAGAAAAAAAATGAATGGATGTAAGTCAAATTTTGATTTCCTGGTATCGATATCAAATAAGTTTTTTTGTCGTAAACTGAATTTTGAAGGTTAAATAAGTCCTCTGAGTAAATGGTATCATGGCTGAGACTAAGAACTACAATTATACCTACTTAGAGTCAAACTCGAAGCAAAAAAAGGGCTGAAAAAATGTAGACATACAAGCAGATAAACAGCCACACACACAAACATCTGTCTTTTATATGTATATATTATCGATTTTCTGCACTATTGTAAGAAGTGCAACCTTGAAACTTCTGAATATCGTTTCTTATGTCTTTGTCTATGAGTGTATCAAATTTAATTAAAATCGGACCACTCCTTCTATAACCCGATTTTTTTCGATTATTGATTTTCTATATTTATCTGGAGTACCTCGGCACAAAACCTAGCTAAGAACACTCGCAGATGCTTATAGTACAACTGTGTAAATTTTTAAGAAAATCGGTTCAGCCGTTTCAGAGTCTATAGATAACGGACACACACACACACGCGCGCGCGCGCACGCACACACACACACACACACACACACACACACACACAGACAGACAAAGTTCCATTTATAAATAAGTTTAGATTTTCATTGCTGGTCAGTTTTGGAAATATATAGGAAATTGCTGCTTGCTGGAGTTAAATTTTATAAAGATGGTAGGTGGATGTTGAATAATCTCATCAAAGATGAAGAAGAAACTTGAGGTAACATAAATGCAGTTTTACAGAAGGATGCTGAGGATACCATGGCCTGAAAATGCAAGCAATTACGAAATTTTAGATAACGTGAAAGCAAAAAGGACACAAGGAGAAAGAGTTAAATTTTCTAGGCCATTAATGAGGAAAGAGGGTTTGGAAAAATTGATAGTCACAGGACATATTTAGAGCAAGAGAAGCAGAGACAGACAATGCAAAAACTATCTACAATTTTTGCCATCAGTTTTTACACCAAGGTGAAATTAAAATTAATATAGAATTTGAATATAAAGTGAGGGTAGATTGTTTTGTTATTTTTAGGGAATAAATTAGGAACCTGCAGTCAAACCGATAACAAAACAGCATAGTATGAATAAAAAAAAGTCCCAAACTTAATAAAACAATTTTTCCCTTCAAAATGTTTATATATTAGTATTAAGAGGAAAGATCAAAATAATTTTAAATTCTATTTTAAAATTCTTTAATCCCTTCTAAAATTTTCGAAATTTAGTCAGAAAGTTTTGTTTTGATTTGAGTTAGCGGCTAAAGAAACGTTACGACTGTTTTACAATGGAAACCTAATGATTGCATTACCCACCTTTTGCGGTTACAAACACATTAAGTTGGAAATTCTCGCAAATTGTCGGATTTTAATGAAACTTTCAGTACTTATTCACAAATATACAATTTTTTGACATTATTATTTTTTAAAAAATCTTGTTAAAAATATTCTTTTTACCTCTATTATCACCCTCCACGTAAATCTATGAAATCTTAATAAATATTACACTGATGGCTAACTTTTGTTTTATTAGTTCAACACAGGACTCATTGGGGAATATAAATAATCTATTTTTATTTTAAGTTTGCAATCATTATCCGAAAACCTTCTTCGAAGAGTCAAATAAAAAATGCAATAAAACTCTGATATAATTTAATTTGATAATCTTTCAATTGCTGGAATAAATAATAACTATCGAAGGCATTATACTCTGAAGAAAATGTTTTCGATTAAGAATAAAATTTTAAAAGAATTGTTTTCATTTTTAAAAATCTTTTTATTATTAAATAATTTAATAATATATAAAATTTTAAAAATATTTTTAAAATCTCCAAAGAATTGATTGCGAGTAGACTTTTTAGTTAAGAACTTATGATTATATTGCCTATTCAAAATTGAAAAGTTTAATAAAAATCGTTTTGCAAGAAATATTTTAAATTAATTAAAAAAAATTGTGTGTAAATATATTCATTTTGATTAAGTACGATGTTCCATCTTATTTCTTTCTGGAATTAAAATTTTATCTCTTAGCCTTTAATTAATGCTAGTTTTAAAACTTGAAGATAACTTATTTATTTTTAAAATTTCAATTTAAATTTAGGTATCGAAAATGGGTGGGGGTACCTAGAATAAATCAATCTTCCAGAATAAATCGATAAGAATTGGATGAATTTGAAAATTAATACGAGTAGTGTCAGAGGGCGTAGCAGCCAAAAAGACGTGATAGCAACAACAAAGATGAGGATAATATTGTAGATAAGACTATGGTCTTAATAAATATGGCCATGATTTTTGGCGGAAAAGGTAAACTAGTCTTAATATGAGTTTGTAATAGGAAGTGTTTTAACAGAAGGCGGATAATGTGACATCGAAATCCGAAGAAGTGTAGGAATAGCAAAAGATGCCTTCCAAACGATAAGCAAAATATTAAGAATCAGGAAAATTTTCATTAAAAACCAAGAAAAGAGTACTGAAATATTATTTAAGTAGCAGTATAGCCCGGTGTTGCTTGGATGTAATCTTTAAAACTAATCCATGGTCCTGGAACTCAGACTCTTTGGACGTTGGCACGAAAGACTAAAAAGCAATAGTTGTTTCCAGTTAAAGCGAAACCGTAGACTGAAAGAAAAATGAATGGATGTAAGTGAAACTTTGATTTCCTGGTATCGATATCAAATAAGTGTTTTTCGTCGTAAACTGAATTTGAAGGCTAAATAAGTCCTCTGAGTAAATGGTATCATGGCTGAGACTAAGAACTACAATTATACCTACTTAGAGTCAAACTCGAACCAAAAACTAAAATAAAAGGACTGAAAAAATACAGACATACAGCCAGATAAACAGACACGCAACAAACATCTTGCCTTATATATATATATATATATATATATATATATATATATATATATAAGTATTATCGATTTTCTGCACTGTTGTAATAATTGCATTTCTGAGACTTCTGAATATCGTTTCTTATGTCTTTGTCTATGAGTGTATCAAATTTGATTAAAATCGGACCACTCTTTCTATAACCCGATTTATTCGATTATCGATTTTCGATATTTATCGGGGGTACTTCGACACAAAAGCTATCTAAGAACACTCGCAGATGCTTATAGTACAACTGTGTAAATTTTCAAGAAAATAGGTTCAGCCGTTTCGGAGTCTATAGGTAACGGACACACACACACACACACACACACACAAAGTTCCATTTATAAATAATTTTAGATGTTGTAACTTAAAAAGGTTAGTGAATGAAAAATAACCAAAACGGAGGTTGAAAAATGAAATAGTAATCTTTATAACAGCGACAAAATACTTGCCAGTTATGTAAAGTAGATGACCACTGTTAGTAGTGAACTGTTAGACAGCAATATAGATATTTAGCTACCGACCCACTTAAAACAAAATGTGGCACAAGGTCTTTTTAATGTGGGTAATCCGAGCCATATATTTCGGATTAAAATTGAATGTCTACTTTTTACCTGACGAGAATCTGCCCTTCGGAGGATCCTCGTCTAGGTTACTCTCAGCCCGAAGGCAAAGAGTCCGACAATGTCAGAATTGCCTCTGAGCCATGTTAATAACTAAACAGCAATACAGGTATTTAGCTGCCTCCTCACTTGAGACAAAATGTGATACAAGGCCTTTTTGATATGGGTAATCCGAGCTATATAGCTCGGGTAAAAACTGAATGTCTACTTTTCCCCAACCGAGATTCTACCTTCCGGCGGAGCCTCGTCTGGGTTACTCTCTGCTCTGAAAGCAGAGAGTCAGACAATATCAGCAAAGTCTCTAAGCGATGTTAATCGCTAGGTGGCAATCTAAGTATTTAGCTGCTTCCCCACGTGAGACAAAATGTGGCACAAGGCCTTTTTAATGTGAGTAATCCGAGCCGTATAGCTCGGGCAAAAACTGAATGTTTACTTTTCCCCAGACGAGACTCTACCCTTCGGAGCAGCCTCGTCTGGGTTAGTCACTGACCGACGTTAATCGCTAGACGGCAATTTAGATATTTAGTTGCTTTCCCACTTGATACAAAATGTGGCACAAATCGGTCTAGTTTCGATCCCGGCCAGAGCCAAGTGGATGTGTCTAGCCACACTGATGGGCTTTGATACAGCGAAACAGGCTTCTTGTATGTGGATGACATATATATATATATATATATATATATATATATATATATATATATATATATATAAAATGCATATTTGTCGTTACGCTGATATTGGTGTGGAACGACATTCGTCTGATAACAAAACAGTCGGATTTCGATCCTGGCTTGAAGCGAAATAGATAATTTAGTTGCACTGAATGGCTGTGATATAATGAAACAGTCTTGTCTGTAGATAATTATAGGTATATATATTTATATATATCTCAGCATGTTTCCTTTAATAAAATGAAAACACTTCGTTCGCACCAGTAAACAATGAGGTATTTATATGGTTTATTTTGAAAAACTGAATCGTTCTTGGTATTGCTTTACATCGGTGGTAAGGAACCTTTTTTTATCCCCATACCCCTTTTTTCCCATTTATCGGGATGTCCCGCCTCTTCCCAGCTTGTCCATCTCAAAAGCTGCCTTGCAATTAATATGTATATATGCCCCTCTACTCCAGGCCTTGCATAGGGTGAACTATGCTGCAAAAAATTTATATTTTATTGAAATTCTTCATTTTTCTCATATTAGTCAGTTAAGTGCCATACGTGAAACACGCTTGGGCGATCATGTCTTTTTCGAGACATAACTGACTGGGTAGAAGATTATCCCGCAGTAGGTTGCCATTGCTTTCTGCGGTAGACTGGTTGCCGACCAAGTCTATAGAACCCAATCTGTCCTGCTATTTAACCCATAACTGGAGGAAAGAGACGGATTAATACCTTTCCCAAGGGTATTTGTGCGTAAAAGAATGCAATGGATTCAACTGGAATTCGAACTTGGCTCCCCGGTTTCTCGTTCCGAGCCGATATCCACTGTACCACAACGCACATCCTGTACCACAACGCACATCATAGTAGTACATGTACATTTTACATGGATTATTTTTTACATTCATGATGGACTCAAAACAAGAAAAAGTAAAAGATCTCCACCCACGAAAAATCGAAATCCCTCTTGGGTGGGGGAATTGCCCCTGTTTGAAAATCCCTGCTTTACAGTTTACTTACTGAGGACTTTCTTTTGAATCAGCACGAAGTAGGCAGAGGACATTTTCAAGGCAAGAGGGTTAGAAAGGTAACATTGGGTAGCCAACCTAACGAGCATGTGTGAAATGGATGGCAGATCACGGACTGGGAAGGATAGTTAAGCAGCTGAACATTACTTAAAGCTACGCAGGATAGAAAATGATGAGAGCCACGTCCAACAATGCTCTAAAAAGTACAATAAAGAAGATATATACCATGTATCGATTTGATCAATAAAATAACACCCACTTAAGCTGACGATGACGTAACTGTAGCAGTTTTCAAATGCATTTTAAATGGCGGCTATATACAGAGGCAGTGAAAAATATATTGATTTTAATGTACATTTTTAGAACAATAATCTCGGTTTAACCGATGCAGTAGAAATAACAATGCCGAATTCATTATTAGGTGTCTTTTTTTAAAATTTTTTTTTAATCGCCTTTAATTTCTAGAAACAAAATCAGAACTGGTGTTGCTGGTGTTCAAGCGACAGAAAATCAAACAGAACAGGGATCTGCACAGTTTCCTATACTTTCTTGATCTCAGCAATGTTTGTCTGCTTACTATCCGTCCCAGTCCCTGTTTTGTCATCTACTTACACAAGCTAGTTAGGTAAGTGATCATGGATCTCCACAACTTTCTATCCTTTCCAGATCTTAGCAATGTTTGTCCTTATTCTCCCTTCCAAACCCTGTTCTCATTAGATATATAACTTACTGTTTTTTCTTTGCTCCCCTTACCTTCAATATGTCATGTGTGTTGAATTTTCCAAACCGTTTTTCCTCATTATGTGTCTTCAGAATTTTATTTATGTCTCTTTCGAATTCTAAGTAGAAACGTTTTTTTATTCTCATTTTCCTTAAAACTTTCTCGTTGATTTCATGTTTATTTCATCGTATTATCAGTATTATGTTGAATTTTTGCTGTCTTAAATACCGCTTACTGCGATATCACGTTGAAATACCGGTTTGAAAAAGAAAGAGTTGATAAGCCGTAGACTATGAAATAATGAGCAACTATCACGTAATTACGGAAAGGGGGATGATGGCTTTCGAATAAATCCGACGATTTTGAGAGAGAATTCGGGCTAGTTCAGGATCGACTACATTGTAGATATTCAATAAATTTAGGAAAGTTCAAATGTCTTATCTGGAGGAGAGAAAGAGCTCGAAAAAGAGCAGCCTTCATATCCAATTCTTTCGGATTTACCAAACAATTACTGGGTGAAACCCGCAGTGCAACGCTACAAAGGATGACATGACCATAACCAGCACGTCCGCCATTGAGGCAAGATGGTTGCTGAAGGGCATCGAAGAACTCATCGACTGGGCGAGAATGAGTTTCAACGCTTCCAAATCACGTTCCCTTGTAATGAAGAAAGGCCATCTTTCGAAAAACGAAAGATTTAAGCTCTTTGGAGATGACATACCTACAATACATCAAAAGCCAGTAAAGAGCTTGGGGAAGCAGTTCGATGAAACCCCTAAAAGGTCTTGGAAATGATGGAAACAAAAAGGAAATTAATACTGAGCACCAGGATGAGACAGCTGAAGTTCCTGGGACACGCAATGAGGAAGGAGGGCTTGGAGAACCTGATACTAACAGGCCAGACACAGGGGAAAACAGACAGGGGAAAGTAACGGATAACATATTTGAAGAACCTAATCAGATGGATGACGGAACGAGGATTGCATGGTGTAACAGGAGAAGGCTTGCTCAGAGCTACCAGAGCTACCAGGGTAGACCTGGGAACAATAGCAATTAAGAGGTGGTTCCATGATTCTCACAACCTCCCAATCAGAGGCTTTGCTGCCAGATACAGTTTAGCGTCATACCAAGGACCTGAACTATACTTTGTGGCGAACATTGAATTTACCGCATATGTGAAAGTTGGTAGAGGGTAATTCAATGAGGATATTGTCAATCCTCTCCGATATTCAATCCTGTGGATTATACAGATCAAAGACGAATGTGGTACTATGGTTAAGGGTCACGCAGAAAAACATATACGGAAGATTAGAGTACTCGTTTTTTGTGTTCTTGCCACAGAGAAACTCGTCCTTGATGTAGGCACCGAGCCGGTGACCATGGCGATTTAGGTAGTCGGGTTCTGTTATAATGGGTGAGTAGCTCGAGCTTGTGAGCGTCTGCAATGGGATTAAGGTACTGATACCCGTTTCAGAGAGAAACAGTAGGTCAGGTTTAGACTGAAGAATATGGAGTTCAACTTTTGGTAAATTGCAACAAATTACATCGGTGTAAAAGACAGTATACCTGGAGTTAATTTTGTAGAGCTGGGTTTGCAAATTTTGTTCGTTTTCAATTTGTTCTTTGTTTTGGTTGGTTTTGTCGATGACTAGTAGATAGTAAAACAGACACCCATTGAAGATGCACACATGAAAAAACCTGGGTTGCTCGCTTGGAAATACTGCCGTAGCAGTACGCATCATAGTGGTATCAAGAGGCCTCACCGGAAACTGCATTATCCAGAGCCCATTCACAAAATGGCAGTTCAATATATTATATATCTGCTGACAGGGTAGCCTCCATGGAAAGTACTCGAAAGTTCTAATTCCTGTCTATCAGGCGGATAACGCCATAAACCAGAAAATGTTTATCTCTAGAACTATTAATGAAATGACAAATAACCCAGGATGCTCTGAGAGTATGTGTCTCATCCGCCTAGAGATCAGGACAACAGAAACACTCCTTGGATCTGAAACATCGTACCGGTAAGAGACCTGAGATACCAAAAGACGACTAATCGTGTATATGACTATTGGAAAAGGGTGTGTCTAAGGTTGTTCCGCATTTGAGTTAGTATCAAAAGCATAGTTGTTAGGCTGAGGGCATACGGAAGTGTGTTACTTATTCTATTATTTATATATATAAAAATATTGATTGTTTAATTACTTAATTTCTGGTCATAATAAGATTAGACCAGTGCACATTTGTATTAAAAAGTGTTCAATACAATTATATTGAAGAACTTTTGAATATTTGTAAACTAGTTATTACGCAACCTAGGTTTCTACCATGAGTGGGGCCTTCAGGCGATTTGCAATACGATTTGCTTACGAGGCAGAGAATATTTGAAGACGCAGTTTTTAAAATTACAAGGAATAATTTCCGTTCTTTCATTCTATAGTTCGTTTGTGTTTGGGAATAGCATAATCTCTAACTTTATTCTTGGCACAATCTACATATTCTGGCACCGTTGTAAGGCTTGGCTGTGTTTTTACTATACTCCACGTTATGTCTGGGTCTTTCCATGTTTTGATTTTAATTTTCACACGTGGCTAACCAATTTTTTACAGTTTTGTGATTAAACCAACTGATCTTAAAGGTGTCTTTGGTGTTTTTGGTTCCAACAATTGCATACAAAATATCATTACACGTTTATTAAGTATGATATAAAAAACTTTTACCCATCAATTTCTGAAAAACATTTGATGGAAGCATTTGATTTTGCTAAAAGGTACATAAAAATACCATCTGAACATATTGATATAATCATACACTGCCGCAAATCAATACTTTTCCACAAAGGTAAAGTATGGAGTGGTAGCACCTGTTAGGGTCCCAGCTATGGGCAAATAGTAACCCGCAAATTGGGGTAAAAAAAACTATGAAAGTATAAAAATAGACTTTTATGGAAAAATATACATTTTTGAAGGAAAAGAAATTATTCCCAGCAAAACATTTTTGAATCCAAAACTAGAAGACATCTCCTGTTTTAGGAAATGGAGGGGAAAAAAATTAAAAAATACATTTGTTTATCAAAATCTGATCAGATCAAACCTCATTAAAACTGTACATTAAAAAATACCTTCAAACCCTACCTTTTTGGCATGAAATAACCCACAGAGGTTGATATGCCTTTAAATAAATGGAGTATTGTTGATATATCTGGGACAGAGCAGCCCGGACTTTACTTTCCATTCTTGTTAGAGTTCAAAAGCGTCTCCTAGTTTTTATTGGAGATTAATTATTTTCTGCATTCCAACTTCTCTCACACAGCTGAGATATAGCTGGTCTCACACTGCTCTATCGTGACTATTATGTAGAATGCTTGGACGAACTGGATGATCTAGTTCCACCAGGTCCGAACCTCACGGCTAGGACTCACCATGCCAAATACTTCCATATCAATGCTCTTAATTTAGTAGTCAATATTAGAATCGATCATACTGCACAATAAAAATATCGGATCGAAATTCAACTAATAACTCTGCCAGTCGATAAAATTATTTATCCGCCATCTTATATGTGCACGCTTAGCTACAATATACATTGATGCATTTTTTATGTCAAATGAAAAGGAAATACCTGAGTGATGCAGTCTTTTAAACAAAAAAGAACATTATTAGAAGCTTACATTCTCAGCTATTTTCTTACTAATGAGATCGAAGATAAACTTGCGTTGTTGATTATGAATGGAGGTAGTGCTCTAGTTTCTAGATCGTCTTTCTCGGGCGATAAAATGTAATTTTAACTTTAGGTTTTTAAATCTTTTCTGAATTCATCTTACTTTTTTATGCATTGGGCTTTTATTTCTAAATAATGAACGAAAAAAATCGAAGAAAAACAACAGAAAAAAAATGTGTCAAATTCTATGATTGGCTGGCGTTAATTCTGTCTGATCGGATTCATCTGTTTTTGGCTGATCGACTTTTTTCAACATTCGATTGGAGAAAAGTCGGTCAGGATACTGTGAGTTGCTAAAGAAATTATGGCGTATCGAACTTTCAGTGTGACTTTTCAAGCTGTGCGTTAATAGTTCATGCGATGTGGTTGTGCACTTACTGTTTAAGAAATGACGTATTCAGTTATTTGTTGTCGTAACATGCATAGGTCTTTACCTGCTTGCATTTGCGATCAGTGTATATGTATCCGTGTACTAATTGTAAGTTGGTAGATATTAAGTTGAATGCATTCATAAGTGGATTTGAGAATTAGTCTAAGAGCATAGTTGAGGAACTGTTTATGTTTTTATGCATAATGCAAATATACACTTATTGAACAGCACGTAGAGGTGTAGTCAAAAGAAAGAGGGACGGAGTGAAGGAACGGAACTGAGAGTGAAAGAAATGTGTTGAAACAGAGAGAGAAATGATTGTATGAGATAGAAAGAGGGTAAGTGTTTTGAGAGTGGGAGAGGGAAAGGGCAATAGGAGTGAAAAATAATGCGTGCTGAGAGAGAGAGAGAGAGAGAGAGAGAGAGAGAGAGAGAGTGAGAGGGGGTAACTGCTCATGATAGAGAGGGTAAGAATGATAAGCAAGAAAGAAACGGAAGAAGGAAAAGGGCGATGAGAGTGAAAAAGGAGAAAGACGCCAAGAGAAAATATAAAGAGTGATCAAAGAAAGAGAGAGAGAATGAGAAAATAGGTTATGAGAAAGGTAAGGAAAGGATGATAACAAAGAGAGAGAGAGAGAGAGAGAGAGAAAGAAAAATGAGAAAGAAAGGGTTATGATTGAGAGAAAGGGTAATAGAGAGAAGGAAAGGGTGATAAGAGAGAGAGAGAGAAGAAGAAGAAGAAGAGAAGGGTGATAAGGAGAGAAGGAAAAGCTGATAAGAGAGAGTTAGGAGAAGGGTAACGAGAGAAAGGGAAGAATGATAAGAGAGAAGGAAAGAGTAAGAGAGAGAGAGAAAAGTCTGATGAGAAAAATTTAGGAAAAGGGTGATGAGAGAGGGGGAAGAAAAGAAAAGGAAGGGAAAAGAATAAGAGAAGAGAGAGAGAGAGAGAGAGAGAAGAAGAAGAAGAGAAGGGTGATAAGGAGAGAAGGAAAAGCTGATAAGAGAGAGTTAGGAGAAGGGTAAAGAGAGAAAGGGAAGAATGATAAGAGAGAAGGAAAGAGTGAAGAGAGAGAGAGAAAAGTCTGATGAGAAAAATTTAGGAAAAGGGTGATGAGAGAGGGGGAAGAATAAGAGAAAAGGAATGGGCGATAAGAGAGAGAGAGAGAGAGAAGAAGAAGAAGAGAAGGGTGATAAGGAGAGAAGGAAAAGCTGATAAGAGAGAGTTAGGAGAAGGGTAAAGAGAGAAAGGGAAGAATGATAAGAGAGAAGGAAAGAGTGAAGAGAGAGAGAGAAAAGTCTGATGAGAAAAATTTAGGAAAAGGGTGATGAGAGAGGGGGAAGAATAAGAGAAAAGGAATGGGCGATAAGAGAGAGAGAGAGAGAGAGAGAGAGAAGAAGAAGAAGAGAAGGGTGATAAGGAGAGAAGGAAAAGCTGATAAGAGAGAGTTAGGAGAAGGGTAAAGAGAGAAAGGGAAGAATGATAAGAGAGAAGGAAAGAGTGAAGAGAGAGAGAGAAAAGTCTGATGAGAAAAATTTAGGAAAAGGGTGATGAGAGAGGGGGAAGAATAAGAGAAAAGGAATGGGCGATAGAGAGAGAGAGAGAGAAGAAGAAGAAGAGAAGGGTGATAAGGAGAGAAGGAAAAGCTGATAAGAGAGAGTTAGGAAGGGAAGGGTAAAGAGAGAAAGGGAAGAATGATAAGAGAGAAGGAAAGAGTGAAGAGAGAGAGAGAAAAGTCTGATGAGAAAAATTTAGGAAAAGGGTGATGAGAGAGGGGGAAGAATAAGAGAAAAGGAATGGGCGATAAGAGAGAGAGAGAGAGAGAGAGAGAGAGAGAAGGAAAAGGTGATGAGTGATAGAGCGAAAGGGTGATGAGAGACAGAAATAAATTTGAATATAGAGAAGAAAAGTGAGATAAGAGAGAGATGGGAATGAGTGATAATAATAATAGATAATAGATAAAATGATAATAAAAAGTGGAGAGAGAAAGAGAGAGAGGGAGAGAGAGAAAGAGAAAAAGAAATAAAGGTTTGTAGGGAATAGAGAAAGAAAAGCTGATAAGAACGTTTGGGAAGAGAAGGAGAATAATGATAAAAGAGAAAGAAAAGTGGATAATGGAGAGAAAGAAACGGTGATAAGAGGGAGAAGGAAAGGTTCACAGGAGAGAGAAAGAAAGAGCGATGAGAGAGAGAGAGATGAAGAAAGAATGATAAGAAAGGAGAAAGAATGAAAAGAGAGAAGGAAGGTATGATGAGTGATAGATTGAAAGGCTGATGTGAGAGAGAAAAAAAGGGTGATGAAAGAGAGAGAAAGAATGATAAGAGACGGGAAAAGAACAAGAAGGAAAGGAAGTGTGATAGAGAGAGAGAGAGAGAGAGAGAGAGAGAGAGAGAGGAAGAAAGGCTGATAAATGAGAGTTGGGGAAGAGTGATGAGAATGACGAAGAAGGATAAGAGAGAGAGAGAAATCAAAAAGGTAATACGTGATACAGCGAAAGAGTGATGAGAGAGAAAGAAAAGGGTGATAAGAGAGAGAAGGGTGATAAAGGAAAGAAAGAGAGATAAGACAGAGCGATGGAAGAATAAGTAAGAAAGTGTGATGAGAGAGAAGGGTGACAAGAGAGAGAGAAGGGGTGACAAGAGAGAGAAGAGAGATAAGAGAGAGCGGTTGAAGAATAAGAAAGGGTGATAAGAGAGAGAACGAAACGGCAATGAGAGCGTGTGTGTGTGTTTGTGTGTGTGTGTGTGTGTGAGAGAGAGAGAGAGAGAGAGAGAGAAGGAAAGGATACTACAAGAGATTAGCATTGGAGTGCACATGAGTACCATTCTTTGTCACAACGTGTGACTGAATTTCGTCGACATCTTTTGTTTTTTTTTTATATATCCGTGCGTGTTTCCGAGTAAAAGCGTGTAATACTAATTGAACGTGATTCTTTTTTGTGGACTTATCAGCGTGTGCACGAACACGAATTCCATTTATACTTGTACAGAAACCAGTTTTCTCGCAATTACTACAAGCATGCATTTACTTTTATATATATATATATATATATATATATATATATATATATATATATATATATATATATATATTCTAAACATATACTGTTAAATATAAAACACAATGAATGTCTATTATGTTTAATCATGAGCCGTTCTAAACATCGTATTTTGGCTTTAATTTCAGGTGAAAATAAAGACAAAAATTCTCCAAAATTTGGATAATTTTTTATTAAGTTGGTTCTAAGCTTTCGGCTCACATGAGCCATCTTCAGAGAGGTTACAGGGACGTTAATATAAAAGCATCCACCATCAGTGACGATTTTATCTTGTGTTGACATAAAACTTTGCTAAGCAACGATAAGAGTTACCAAAAATAGCAAACGCAGTTCCTTAATTTGTAATGCGGTTCTATGACGTCACACCGCGTGAGAGCTCGAAATGACAACAGAACCATATATTTAAATGCAATGTAATCTGTTATGACCAGATTTAAACGTGATTTTATTAAGTGAGGGTTGTTTGGATTTAATGTAGATGGCCTCCAGTATCTGAAGGTTCTTTTTACTGTGTGTATGAGTAAGGATTATTGTATTGTTGACCAAAATCTGTCTGATATTACCTACATGACTGTTTTTCTAAGAAATGTTGTTTAATTGTACTCGGATCATATATATATATATATATATATATATATATATATATATATATATATATATATATATATTAAATTATATTAAAAAAGGATTAATTCAAAGATGTTGAATGGCCATTTCGATATGAAGATCCCCACGGGGGACGACACATCACCTCAGCAACAGAAAAAACCTTTCAGAAACTGGAGAAAAATTAGTCTACTTTTCCTTTTTAAATAGATTGCAAAGAAATTAAAAAATAAATAATAAAATAAAATAAAAATAAAAATAAAGTGAAAGAAAAAGAAAACGAAAAAGAAAAAGAAAAAGATAGAATAAAATCAAATAAATA
This sequence comes from Ascarosepion bandense, assembly GCA_037127315.1. Classification (NCBI taxonomy): domain Eukaryota; kingdom Metazoa; phylum Mollusca; class Cephalopoda; order Sepiida; family Sepiidae; genus Ascarosepion; species Ascarosepion bandense. The sequence goes on from JBBBDQ010002059.1 coordinate 377,899, forward strand.
AGAAAAGAAAAAAAATTGACATCGTCTGGGTTCGCAAAAAAAAGGGAGAATGTAACTAAAAATTAACAGACAGCCGTGTTAAATCGACGTAAGTTTAAGCAACACGGAAAAAAGGTGGTAAGAGAGATAAAAGAAGGAAGGAAGGAAAAAAAAATTTTTATTACATGGAGCTCTCTTCCTGTATCATTTTTTAATATTAAAATAAATTTTTGATATTAATTAGGATCGGGTTTTTTGGAATTTACCTTCCTGCTTTTTTCCCTTGGATTGAAGTATCTGAATTAAAATATATATATATATATATATATATATATATATATATATATGTGTGTGTGTGTGTGTGTGTGTGTGTGTTCAAACGACTACACATGCGCACAAACGTGGTGTATTGTGGATTTTAGATTTTTTTTTTATATATCTTGCTTAATTCATTCACTTTTGTTTTCTTCTTCATTCCATCACTTTTGTTTTCTTCTTCATTCCATCAATTTTGTTTTCTTCTTCATTCCATCACTTTTGTTTTCTTCTTCATTCCATCAATTTTGTTTTCTTCTTCATTCCATCAATTTTGTTTTCTTCTTCATTCCATCAATTTTGTTTTCTTCTTCATTCCATCAATTTTGTTTTCTTCTTCATTCCATCAATTTTGTTTTCTTCTTCATTCCATCACTTTTGTTTTCTTCTTCATTCCATCACTTTTGTTATTCGATATCCCACACTGTGATAAAAGACGTTCTCCCAGAAATGTTATAAGAGCCAGTCGCAAATTTCCTGTTGATGACCATGCAATCAAGGCACTCTTTAGGTAAATTTCATCGTCGTGAACTGTTCTCTCCTTTGATCAGAGTAACATTTTTATGTACAAATTGTGGTCAGTCTCGTTACGGTGGGTAACTAACGCATTTGACGTATTGTTTTGTAAAATGTCTCTTTTGTGTTCATATAATATTTTATATTGAAGTTTTGCCTATGTATCATTTGTGACAATTATTATTGGTGATAGAGTAAATTCCTTCTTTAGATTTTAGCTTATTGTTTTGTTTAGTATTGACTAAGTCTTTCGTTTTGGATATAGTAGGAACAAATTGTATGTTGAGTTTAGTGAGATTCTGTTCGGTGTGATAAAGTTGGTAGGATAATATATTTTTCTGTCTGTAAAGGCAATCGGATACAGACGTATGCAAAATCAATACGATGTGGTGTAACGGTTAGCAAGCTTGACACGCTACATCGATTGAGTAGTGAGTTCGATCCACACTGGGTGCTCCACACTTTTGACCTTGTGCCATATCTAAGCTACGCTTATATAATCATTTTGGATACTTCGACGTTTTTGGTGTAATGATTAGCAAGCCTGTCTCGCTAGATGAATTACAATTTAACCCATAGCTGGAGGAATGGATTTATTCCTTTCTAAAGGATCAGTCAGTTAAGTACCATACGTGATACACGTTTGGGCGATCATGTCTCGAAAGTGACATATCTGACAGGGCAGAAAATGTTCTCGCAGTTGGTTGACATTACTTTTTTCCATAGACTGGTTACCAACCAAGTTTACAGAAGCCATTCAGTCCTTTTATTTGAGTCATAGCTGAAAGAGATCCATTAATGCCTTTCCCGATGGTATTTGCGCGCAAGTGAATGAAACGAATTCAACTTGAATTTGAAATCGGCTCTCCGATTTCTCGTTCCGAGCCGATATCCACTGCACCACAACGCCTATCAGGATATGCGCGCGTAAATTTTTTTTTTTTTTTACTCATTTCGCTTCAAGCAAGGCATTCCACTGCCACTATTGCGCAGGGGGTTACATAGGGGAAAGTGATGAGAAAGAGTGGTTAGATATAGGAAATATCAGAAGGAGGGTGATAGACGGGTAAGGGTAGTGAGGATGAGAGTTGGGTAGATGAGAAGAGTGTTTGAGAGAATGGGTGCGAGTTAGTGTGTTAGGAGGTGTCTATTGACCTTACATTTAAACTCCTGGAGATTTTAGATGTCGGGAAAGCAAGTGTGTGGAAGGGAATTCCACAGGCGGGAAAAAGAAGCTGTTGGAGTAGAAATTGCGGTTACATCTTATCTGTTTCACTGTAAAAGGGTGGGACTTAGTTGCTAATCTAGTATCCCGTGCAAATTCATACCTAGTGGGCACCGGTGATCTAAGTTCATCGGAGCAGAAGCCGTGAAAGTATTTATAGTAGCGGCACAGGGAAGCCACGTCACGCCGGTGAGCGAGTGACTGCAGGCGGTCTGCCAATCGATCACATTACAGATTAATGAATGTAACAAAACCGACTGGAATTCGAACTCGGTTTTCTGATTTATTCCGAGCCGCTGTCTATCACACCAGAAGCACACCCACCATAAAGAGAAGATGAAGAGGAAGAGTGATAATTTTCGTTATGGTATTTTTTCTTTTTTGGCTGAGAACAATGTATGATGATAGATTGAACAGTAAACAAGAACGGATATTGTCAAGCTAGATTAATGTAGATACCGAAGTCGACACGAATAAGCTCGACTGAAAAGACGAATGTCTACCAAATAACTACCTCTGAATTCCTTTTTCTATTTCGTAAAAGCAAAAAAAAGTACTTTCGTCTTTATGTGTCGAGTACGAATCATTCATTTTTTTATGCTAGTTATTTTTTGCTGACTTTGGTAATTTGTTGCAACAGACAGAAAGGTTCATATAGCATCTAAAATAAGAAATAAAGATCTTACAATTGATCTAATTACTAGCATAGGATGTGTGTCGTGGTGCAGTGAATATCGGCTCGGAACGAGAAATCAGAGAGCCGAGTTCGAATCCAATTTGTATTCGTTGCATTCACTTACGCGCAAAACCCTTGGGAAAAGTATTTATATATACCTTGCTATTCAGTTATTTGTTATCATAACAAGCATAGGTCTTTAACTGCTTGCATTTGCGATCAGTGTATATGTATCCGTGCACTAATTGTAAGTTGGTAGATATTAAGTTGAATGCATTCATAAGTGGATTTGAGAATTAGTTTAAGAGCATAGTTGATGAACTGTTTAACTCCAGAGGAACTCTTCTCTCTCCTGCTATGGGTTAAATAGTAGAGCATGTGTAGAGCAACCAGTCTACCGCAGAAAGAAATTGCAACCTACTGTAGGAAAATTTTGTGCCCAGTCACTCATATCTCGTGACATGATCGCCCAAGCATGTATCACGTATGGCACTTAACTGACTGACTAACATAGACTTCTCCTTTTTTGTGATGTGGGCGATCATGGCTCTCCACAATTTCTTATCATTTGTAGCACTTAGTAATGTTTGTTCCCTTACTATACTTCCCAGTACTTGTTCCGTCATCCATTTACACAATCTTCTTAGGTAGGTTACGAGTTATTTCTTTGTTCTGATATTTTTTTTTTATTGTTAACCCAGTAACAATATATGGCGGCAATATTCGAAACAAGGACGTATGGTAGACTTATAAATATGTAAGATAGATTCTGGTCCGAATAATTGTCTATCACAACACACTGAATGAACTTGTTTATCAGCAGATCTAAATATACTTGTTCCACTTCATGTCAGTGAAAAACGTTAGCAGGAAAAGGCGCAATGAGTCACTCTCCTGGAGGTTAACATCAGCCATGGTGATAGGAGGCAGAAAGCGATCTCTCAGACGATTAATAGAGAACAGTTTAGTTTATTTCCTTTTCTTCTTTTGTCTCCTCCCCACGGGTCACATATAGGGTAGTCAGAAGTAATTTGACTTATCTCCAGCTCTGTCCGATTATGGTTTCTGCCAAAAAGTTAAATCTCTGAAATTACGAAGCATTTTACCTTACTAGCCGTTCCATTTGAGGGCTATGAGATTATTATTATTTTAGTATTTCTCTCCCCTTCACAAAAACGCCTTCTTTTCGCCCGTGTCCAGCGTTTACTGGCGCTAGATTTCATGTAGGCTTGAATTCTTTAAATGTAAGTCATTTTCATGTATTTTTGCATTTCTTTATGCAGATATATTTATTTTCCTTAAGTCTAATTTCATGTCTCTGTTATGCTTAATTGAACGTTTGCCGTCCAGGAATTTAAATTCAATGTCAATTCCCATCTCTTATCCACTTGACTCTAGTCCTTCCCTCGTCCTTTCTACATCACCCCGTGTATCTTGTTTTTTTTCCATTCTCACTCTACCTTCGCAACTGTCATCACCACCTGTATACCCGTCCTTCCCTTGCTCTTTCTCCGACACCCCCTGTAACTGGTTCGTCTTTCTCTTCGCTCTCCTCCTGCTTAAACTTTAACTCTATTGTGTAGCCCCTTGCGCATCAGTGGTGGTACTGCCTTCAATAGGGCATAACGATTAAAAAACAAAAAGAGGAGGTGCCGTCTGTAGGTCGAAATCTTCAGATGAGTGTGTGTGTGTGTGTGTGTGTGTGTTTTGGTGCGTATACGGGTGGATGTTTTTGTTCTGATTTGTGTGTGAGTTGTGTTGTATTTTGGCTGATGCAAGTGTGTGCGTTTTATGTTTTGCTGTCTTTGTGTAAGTTTTGGGTTTAGTATTTTGCGTTTCCAATTTGTGAGTTTTATGTTTTTATGTGTGTATGTCTGTGTGTGTGTGCATGTGTGTGTACGCGCGCATTTTGGAGAGTTCTTTCGAACATTTTGGTGCATATTTGTTTTGTGTTATGTGACAAATATACTTATAATAAGAGACATTTGAAATTTCTAGGGCACACAATGAGGAAAGAATACTTGGAAAATTTCACAATTCCAAGAAATCAAGAGGAACAAAGAAATAACTCGTAACCTACCTAAGAAGATTGTGTAAATGGATGACGGAACAAGTACTGGGAAGTATAGTAAGGGAACAAATATTACTAAGTGCTACAAATGATAAGAAATTGTGGAGAGCCATGATCGCCCACATCACAAAAAAGGAGAAGTCTATGTTAGTCAGTCAGTTAAGTGCCATACGTGATACATGCTTGGGCGATCATGTCACGAGATATGAGTGACTGGGCACAAAATTTTCCTACAGTAGGTTGCAATTTCTTTCTGCGGTAGACTGGTTGCTCTACACATGCTCTACTATTTAACCCATAGCAGGAGAGAGAAGAGTTCCTCTGGAGTTAAACAGTTCCTCAACTATGCTCTTAGACTGATTCTCAAATCCACTTATGAATGCATTCAACTTAATATCTACCAACTTACAATAAAAAAAAAATTAACTTTTGTCAATGTTCATAAAATAAAAAGACAAAATTGCATTTCCTGTTTTCTTGATATTATGAGAAATAAATGCGATGGAATTCTGAAAAGTTATCGGCCTGACTACTTCTGTGTGGAGTGCTCTACAGAACTTTTCTGAACTTTGTAGCTCTTAATAATTTTGGTGAATTTTTTCCTAAACCTTGTTCCGCCATCTATTCACTAAAATTCGTAAGGTATTCTATACGTTGATTTTCTAATTTATTCTTGCCTTCAAATTGTATTGTAAGTATCAGATTTTCCAATGAAAAGGAACGAATTAAATTAAAAAAAAACAAACTAAAGTTGCAAGTAAATTAATGAAAAAAAAAAAAGTGAACGAATGACCAGATAAAAAATATTCGAAGCTGAAAAATGATTAATCTTTAAAAATAATTTCAAGGCGAAAATGTCACTAAGATGCAAATATATGAAAGAGAAAACGAAAATTATATTAAGGAGGAAGGATAATAAAAAAACAGGATTCAGGGAGACAGAAGATGGCGACTGACATTGCGTTTAAATTTTTCAAAATTGTTAGTAGCAGGGAAGCGAAAACTGGAAGAAAGTTTCACAGGCTAGAAATGCTTGATAAGAAACTATTAGAATAGAACCTACGGTTGCATCTGGCTGGTTCAGTAATAAAACGTTTAGACCTAGTTGCCTATTTAGTAGCACACTGAGATTCATGCATTTGGGGTGCTAACAACTCACCTAACAACTACCCTGGAAATATTTGTAGAAAAGACAGAGGGAAGCAATATCCCGTCGGTGAGAAAGTGACTTAAGTCGACATTTCTGGCCACGATCGATTTCATTAGACTCTTCTTTCAATTTTGTCAAGAATCTCGAGATATATAGAAGCATTAGACCAGATATGGCAGCAATATTCAATACACGGACGAATGGTAGATTTAAAAATGTGCAAGATGAATTCTGATGAGAAAAATTGTCTGGCACGGTACAATGAAAAAAAAAAAAAGAAATAAAAAGGAAAAGAAAGGTAAATAAGAGAAAATGTCGACTTTTAAAATTAAAAAAAAGCTGTTTGAAAATATTTGTTTTTTTTAGAATAGAGATGATTATTTGAATTTATTGATTTCTTTCTTCATACTCTTCTCTATAAAAATCGTTCATTATCGAGGTTTTATAAAATGAATGAAAGAACATAAGAACATAGGAATGAAGAAGAATATGAATATCCGAATGAAAGAATACAGGAAGAATAAGATGCCCCAACATAATGATAAACAGAACAATGAACATTCGAGGAAGAGAAAGAAGAAACCGGACAGGCGGATTAATAAGGAAAAAAAATAAAGAAAGGAAGAGAAAAATCAGAAAAAAGCAAGTGAAGAAAAGAAATAAAAGAAAACATACGGACAAAGAAATTAAATGTTGTTGATGCGTGTTCATAAACTGTAAGAATAAAAGTCCATTCACAGCCATGCCTACCGACATACTGACTGAAAATCAACCAATGAAAATGTTTAGAGGGAGAGAAAAAAAGAAAGAGAGAGAGAGAGAGAGAAAGTAAAGAAGAGAAAAAGAGAAAGAAACAAAACGATAGAGAGAGAAAGAAGAAGACAGAGAAAAATTAGAAAACAGAGGGAGTAAAGAGAAAAGCGGGAAAGTGAACGAGAACAGAAATGAGTGAAAAGGCGAATGAGAAAAGAGAAAGAGAAAAGGAGAAAAAGAAAGAAGAGAAAGAGAGAAAAATCAGCCTGAATGAGAAAAAGAGTAATAAATAGAAAAGAAAATGAGATAAAAGAGAAATGCAACGAGAGAGAGAGAGAGAGAGAGAGAGAGAGAGAGAGAGAGAGAGAGAGAGAGAGAGAAAATGAGACATTGAGAATGAAGAGAGAATGAAAAAAAAAAGAGAGTCGGAATAGAGAGACGAAAATGAAAGATTATCTTTGCATTCACTTGTGCACAAATACTCTTGGAAAAGGTATTAATCCGTCTCTTCCCTCCAATTATTGGTTATATGGCAGTGAATGTTCAGGTAGATGACGGAACAAAGTTGCGTGGTGTAACAGGAGAAAGCGTGCCAAGACCCACCAGGGATAGGCAAACGTGGAAAGCCATGATTGCCTACGTCCTGAAAGGACAGGTCACATAGAAGAAGAATAGTAGAACGGACTGGGTTCTATAGCCTTGGCTGGCAACCAGTCTACCGCAGAAACCAATGGCAACCTAATGAGGGATAATCTTTTGCCCAGTCAGTCACGACTCTTTCGAGACATGATCGCCCAAAGCGTGTACCACGTATGGCACTTAACTGACTGATCTTTGAAATGAGAACTGCAGAAAAATTAGGAATTTCTACGAAATGAATACGTAAAGAACTGCATTAATTTAGCATTTCTTTTGGCGGAGAGAGAGAGAGAGAGAGAGAGAGAGAGAGAGAGAGAGAGAGAGAGAGAGAAGAGATTAAAAGAGGAGGAGAGAGAAAGGGAGAGAAGAAGAGAGTGCGTGTGTGTGAGAGAGAGAGAGAAAGGGGGGAGATAGAGGTCAGTTAACAAGAAAACGAGAAAAAACAAAATAAATATTTCTTTTGAGAGAGTAAGTGTAAGTTAGTGGGAGAGGGAAAGAGAAGGGAAATAGAGAGAGACAGGAAGGTAAATGAAAAGAAACTAGAAAAAATCAATATTTCTTTTTAAGAGAGAGAAAGAGGGAAAGAGACTAAGAGGAAAGCATAGAAAGAGGTCGAGAGAGAGAGAGAGAGAGAGGGGTGAGAGAGAGAGAGAGGGTTCAGTTAAATAAAAAGAAATCTATAGGAAAATCAATATTTCTTTTGAGAGAGTGAGAGAGAGAGAAACTTAAAAGTTCAAAGAGAGAGAACGAGGGGGAATAGGAGAGAGAGAAGCAGGGAGAGTTGGAGTGAGTGAGGGAGCAGTTAAACAAAAATGAACTATAGGAAAATCAATATATCTTTTGAGAGAGGAATAGAGAGAAAAGGAGAGTGGGAGGGAGAGATAGAGGGTGAGAGTGAGGGTGTCATTAAAATAAAAAACTATAGGAAAATCAATATTTCTTTTGAGAGAGGAAGAGAGAGAAAAGGAGAGTGGGAGGGAGAGATAGAGGGTGAGAGTGAGGGTGTCATTAAAATAAAATAAACTATAGGAAAATCAATATTTCTTTTGAGAGAGCAAGAGAGAGAGAAAAGGAGAGTGGGAGGGAGAGATAGAGGGTGAGAGTGAGGGTGTCATTAAAATAAAAAAACTATAGGACAATCAATATTTCTTTTGAGAGAGAGAGAAAAGGAGAGTGGGAGGGAGAGATAGAGGGTGAGAGTGAGGGTGTCATTAAAATAAAAAAACTATAGGACAATCAATATTTCTTTTGAGAGAGGAAGAGAGAGAAAAGGAGAGTGGGAGGGAGAGATAGAGGGTGAGAGTGAGGGTGTCATTAAAATAAAAAAAAAACTATAGGAAAATCAATATTTCTTTAGAGAGAGAAAAGGAGAGTGGGAGGGTGAGATAGGGAGGGTGAGAGTGAGGGTGTCATTAAAATAAAAAAAAACTATAGGAAAATCAATATTTCTTTTGAGAGAGGAAGAGAGAGAAAAGGAGAGTGGGAGGGAGAGATAGAGGGTGAGAGTGTGGGTGTCATTAAAATAAAAAAAACTATAGGAAAATCAATATTTCTTTTGAGAGAGGAAAAGAGAGAAAAGGAGAGTGGGAGGGAGAGATAGAGGGTGAGAGTGAGGGTGTCATTAAAATAAAAAAACTATAGGACAATCAATATATCTTTTAGAGAGGAGAGAGAGAAAAGGAAAAGGAGAGGGTGGGAGAGATAGAGGGTGAGAGTGAGGGTGTCATTAAAATAAAAAAAAAAACTATAGGAAAATCAATATTTCTTTTGAGAGAGGAAGAGAGAGGAAAGGAGAGTGGGAGGGAGAGATAGAGGGTGAGAGTGAGGGTGTCATTAAAATAAAAAAACTATAGGAAAATCAATATTTCTTTTGAGAGAAGAAGAGAGAGATAAGGGGAGTGGGAGGGAGAGATAGAGGGTGAGAGTGAGGGTGTCATTAAAATAAAAACTATAGGAAAATCAATATTTCTTTTGAGAGAGGAAGAGAGAGAAAAGGAGAGTGGGAGGGTGAGATAGAGGGTGAGAGTGAGGGTGTCATTAAAACAAAAAAACTATAGGAAAATCAATATTTCTTTTGAGAGAGGAAGAGAGAAAAGGAGAGTGGGAAGGAGAGATAGAGGGTGAGAGTGAGGGTGTCATTAAAATAAAAAAAACTATAGGGAAATCAATATTTCTTTTGAGAGAGAAACGGAGAAATAGAGTTGGAGGTAGGGAGAGAGAGCGCGCGTGAGCGGTTAGGTAAATGAACAAACGAGAAAAAACTTATAGAAAAATGAATATTTATTTTAAGGAAGTGAAAGAGAGGGAGAGAGAGAAGAAGTAGAGTGTGAGAGAGAGTAGGGGGTCAGTTAAATAAAATTGAACTATAGGAAAAGCAATATTTCGTTGGAGAGAAAGAGAGAGAGAGTGCGAGGGAATGAGAGAGAATGAAAGAGGTGGGTCTGTACAGTTAAATTAAAAGAAATCGGAAAAGAAATTATTTTTTGACAGAGAAAAAGAGGAGAGAGGGAAAGAGAGTGAAAGAGTGAGAGAGAGAGAAAGAGGGAAAAAGAGAGGGTCAATTTAATAAAAAGAAAATTATAGGAAAATCAGTGTCTTATGTGGAGTAGGGAGTGAAGGAGAAAGAGAGAGAGAGAGAAGGAGGGTTCTACTGAATAAAAAGAAATCGAGAAAAATTTATTTTCAGACAGAGAGAAAGAGAGGAGGCAGAGTGAGGGAGAAGAAGAAAGATGAGTGAGGGAGAGAGAAGAGAGGAGAGAGAGAGGGTTAGTCAAATAAAAGAAAATTACAGTAAAAGTGAGAGATTGAGAATGAAAGGTAGAGAGAGGGGAGGGGTAAGAGAGAATGGAGGGAGAGGGAGGGCATGTTAAAACAAATGAAAATGAAACACACGCACGCACACACAAATTGTACAAGACATATAAGTAAACAAAGTAAAAAAGACAGCATCATTTGTAAGGCACATAATTTACTCCCGCATAGATTTGCGCTGACTTCGCGAGGCATCATATTTACCTGTGTGTGGATGTGTGCCGATTTCTAGAGGCTTTTTATTTATCTGTGTGGGGATGTGTCCTGACTTCAAAAGCCATTCTATTCATTGTGTGTGGATGTGTACTGAATTCGCGAGGCATCCTATGTACTTGTGTGTGAATATGTGCGGACTTCAGAAGGCATTCTATTTGCTTGTGTGTGAACGTGTGCTGACTTCGCGAGGAATCCTATTGACTTATTTGTGGATGTGTGCTGACTTCGTGAGGCATCCTATTTAATTGTGTGTGAATGTGTGCTGATTTCGAGAGGCTTCCTATATACTTGTGTGTCGATGTGTGCTGACTTCAAAAGGCATCCTATTGACTTGTGTGTGGATATGTGCTGACTTCGCAAGGCATCATGTTTTCTTGTGTATGGATGTGTCCTGTCTTCAAATGGCATCCTATTGACTTGTGTGTGGATGTGTGCTGACTTCAAAATGCACCGTATTATCTTATATGTGGTTGCGTGCTGATTCGCGGGACATCCTATTGTGTGGATGTATGCTGACTTCGCGAGGCATCCTATTTACTTGTGTGTGAATGTGTGCTTTTTTCGTGAGGCAACCTATTTACTTGTGTGTGGATGTGTGCTGACATCGCGAGGCATCCTATTGTCTTGTGTGTGCATGTGTGCTGACTCTGTGTAAAAAGGACGGTTACATTTGACTGTTTTCACTGTAAACATACTTATACTCCAACTCATTTTTATGATATGTATACCATAAAGGCGTAGTATAAAAATGAAGACACTACTTAAGTTTGCCCCTTTCTTCCTCTGGAAAATCTCGGTCCCTAAGTGCCACCCCCACCACTTTCCGAATTCTTTGATCGCCACAGGCAGTGGTGATTACAGATTTCGGAAGTGTCATTGTTATGGGCAAGTCATTATTATGACCCTCCTAAAAAAAATAAAATGAAACACTATGAAAGTATATACATTTTTATAGTAAAATTACCAACAGTCAGTCAGTTAAGTGCCATACGTGATACACGCGTGGGCGATCATGTCTCGAAAGAGCAGAAGATTATCCCGCAGTAGGTTGCCATTGCTTTCTGCGGTAGACTGGTTGCCGACCAAGGCTATAGAACCCAATCTGTCCTGCTATTTAACCCATAACTGGAAGGAAGAGACGGATTAATACCTTTCCCAAGGGTATTTGCGCGTAAGTGAATACAATGGATTCAACTGAAATTCGAACTCGGATATCCGGCTTCTCGTTTCGAGCCGATATCTACTGTACCACAACGCCCATCCTTTAAAGCGAACAGCAGTACATGTTATTGTAGAAATACCAACAGTATATTTTTAAAAAATGACAGACAATATATTTTATCTGCAGTTGAATGTATGCAATTGCTTTCACAAGTTAGTTGAAACCATAAAATTGTTTAAATTACTTAGATTTCGGCATTAAATATTTTATAGATGCTGATCTATCGCGAAACAAAATCGACCATCCAACATGGATGATCTTTTATGAGATTGATTCATAATATTGTTGTAACCCTAAAAGAGAGTAATCATCGAAACGGAGTTTAGGTATAAAAGTATATGTACAAGTACAAGACTCGCACGCTGCGTGAAGTAGATACACTGCTAGTGGACTACTAGTCAGTATAATCATTCGGTATTTACCACCCCACCCCTAGGGCGGATGCCCAAGGCGGATGCAACATATGGTCATTTAAAGTAGGGATTCTGAGCACTTAAGCTCAACCAAAATTATCCCGTAGACCCAGCTTAAGGCTGAATCTGGCTCTTGTTTAGTTTCTTTCCGCTCGGAAGCAGAAAGTTGGCCAAAAGAGTGTTTTGGATGTAAGTTGTGGTGCAGTGGATATCCGCTCGGAACGACAACTCGGGGAACCGAGTTCGAATTCCAGTTGAATTCGTTGCATTCACCTGCACGCAAATACTATTCCGTCTATTCCTTCCAGTTATGGGTTAAATAACAGGACAGATTGGGTTCTATGGCCTTTGCTGGCAACCAGTCTACCGCAGAAAACAACGGCAATCTACTGCGGGATAATCTTCTGCCCAGTCAGTCATATCTCTTTCGAGACATGATCGCCCAAGCGTGTATCACGTATGACATTTAACTGACTGAATCGCTCTTTATTTACCACTTTCCCACAAAGGCAGATGTGACACAATGTCATTTAAAGTAGGGAATCCGAGCCCTTAAGCTCAGCCCAATATGGCCCGTAGACCCAACTGGGTCACGCTCTTGTTTATTTATCCCAGACGAGACTCTACTTTTCGGCGGAGCCTCGTCTGAGTGCTTTTCCACCCGGAAGCAGAGAGTTGATCAAGGGAGAGTTTGGATCAGGTGTCATCACTAGTATTTACCACCAGTATTTACCAAGGTTGATGCGGTACAAGGCCAATTAAAGTGGGAAATCCGAGTCCGTAAGCTCGGCCAAAATTATCCCGTAGACCCTGTTTAAAGAAAGGTTGGGCTCTTGTCTGTTCACATCAGACGGTGGAGCCTCGTTTAGGTCCCTCTCCGCCGGGAGGCAGGGAGTTGATTAAAAGGAAGTTTGGATAGTGTTCTACCCAATAGTGTTCGCATATTTAAGAGGATAGAAACATTCAATTCCTGTGTGATACTGTAGTGCGGCTTGGCCCTCAATTCGCCCGGCGGCAACCAGTTGTGATACCGCACAGGGCACGGTAGCCCTTATGTGACGCTCGTCCTCGCCGACGGTCGTGACGATCCCAGTTGTGACACTGCCACAAAAGCTGGGTTACAGGACGTCTTTTGCAACAACGGACCACTGTCCCATGTTGTGATTCGATCCCAGAAGTCTCGTCGTGCAATTTCAATAGTCGTCCCTTTTAGCCAGTCCGGACACTGGTGTAAACTTGTGGGTTGAAAAAAAAATAAACACGGCACAAAAAAAAAAAAAAAAAAAATTAATAAAATAAAATAAATGGACGAAGTCGAACACGCCTGGAGAGCTACGTAGAATGTCTTTATATAAAGGAAAAAAAAACAATGTCTTTTTTTCCCAAGAATACAGTTGTCGAAAATGATATACAATCGTCGGAAATGATATACACTTGTTTAAAATGCTGGTTGTAACGGAGAGAGAAAGTTCGCCAAAAAGCATCAAAGCTTCTAATCGTTAACTGAAATGTTTACTCTAAATTTCGTTAGCGTTGAATTGTACTTCTAAAACAGCAAAGTTCTTTCGGGTTCTTGACGGAATCTAACGGAATGTGCCGAATCGGAGCGGCCGCTGGCGGAGTGTGTGTGGATACTGACGCCGGTGGCGTTCTGCTCAAAATCTGAACAATTAGCTCTCCAACTGAATTTTTCGCGTCGAGCATCTATTTTTATAACCAATTTCGAGCCTCTCTGGGGATCCGGCCGGCCCACAGTCTTCGGCCAATGAAAATCGGTCTTCGCCCACTCGATTTGCGTATGTCTTTAGCTCAACGAATGAGATTTTGCCAACTCACATCGGAGCTTGATTCTATTTTAGATTCGCACGGACCCGATGTATTCACCAGCGGCCCTGACCTTGGGTGACCTTATCAAATCACTCTGACACTTGTTTTGTCTACGCGTTTTCAGATTAGTGGAATACACTCCAGATCTAAGAGAAATCCATATCGAACATAAAAGAGGCGAAAATCATGAAAGACGAGAAATTTATATTTAACCAAAATAACTTTATTTCATATTCCCGTGCTTTTAGAAGCACTTGATGGTACTAAAATTATTATTTTTTTCCTAAGCTCACACCCCGTGACGCAATAAAACACTAATAATATCACCAATATCAACTTCTCTCTCCGTTGTTTTAAACCAACCAAAGGAAAGTATCCCCACGGGAGAAGCGAAAGCATCACCGCGTGAGATACTGTCACACCTGTATACAGGTAAGTTTACGACAAATATCCTACTATTTCTGAAATCAAAATGTATTGCAAAATATAATATTTATATTATTCGGACTATTGTTCTTATCTTTTATGCCATTGGTACAACGTTTTCATCGTTGTACGTTCCGGCCTTCTTCAGGTGCTAGGAACTCAGCTGTAAATTGATGAGACCTCATCGCCTGTCTAGTACTGCGCTTAAATTCACAAAGTCTAGGTACGATAAAGAAAATTTCATGATAATGAAAGTACTTTTTAGAAAAGTTAGAATGCTTTAAATCACCCACACAGTATTGGTAAACCGTATCCCCCCCCACACACACATAAAAAAAAATTAGGTAATCAATCTCTGACGTTCTTTTAGCTACACACCAGTTATTTAGGCGCCATGGTGGATGACCGAAGAGATCCTCCACATGATGCAAAGGAGACAAAAAATAACGCCAAGACACGGAGCAGAGTACAAAAAACTTCACAGGGAGATAAGGAACAAATGCAGACAAGCCAAAGAGGAATGGCTCAACAACAAATGTGCAGAAGTAGAGAGACTGAGCAGGAACAACAAAGCAGAAATGCATAAAGAGATAAGAGAACTGACAGGACAAAAAACCTGTTCCTCAACAGGATGCATAAAATCCAAGGAAGGGACAATCATAGTAGAGAAAGAGGAAATACTCCAGCGATGGGAAGAATACATAAAGGATCTCTTTGGCGACAAGAGAGAACAACCGAGAATACACAAGGAGATGGATGGACCGGAAATACTAAAATCCGAAGTGGAAGCTGCAATGGCCAAAATGAACAGAAATAAAGCACCTGGCCCAGATGGCATAGTGATAGAGCTGCTGACAGCCTTAGAAGAATATGGCATAGAAAAGATTACCGACATAATAAACGAAATTTATAGCATCGGAATAATACCAGACGACCTATGCAAGTCGATATTTATAGCACTGCTGAAGAAACCAGGTGCAAACGAGTGTGAACTACACAGAACTATCAGCTTAATGAGTCACATTACAAAACTGATTGTCAGAATCCTGATGAATAGAGCGAGAAGCAGAATCAGGCCAGAGATAGGGCAGGAACAGTGCGGGTTCGTCAAAGACACTGGAACAAGGAACGCCATATTCATGATTAGGATGCTCTCTGAAAGGGCATTACAAATGAAGAAAGACTTGTACCTATGCTTCATTGATTACGCGAAAGCATTCGACAAAATACGACACAAAGAATTGATGGAAATGATAGGCAACCTCGACATTTTCGGCAAAGATATAAGAATAATCAAGAATCTCTACTGGCAGCAAACGGCCTGCATACGGACAGGTAACGACCTCAGTAGATACACAAAGATAGAAAAAGGCGTAAGACAAGGATGTGTCTTTTCACCGGATTTGTTCAACCTATACAGCGAGAATATTTTGAGGACCCTAGATGACACACCAGGATTTATTATTGGAGGCCACAACCTGAACAACATAAGATACGCGGACGATACAGTACTGATTGCGGACACGGAAAGGAAACTGCAAGATCTCATACAGAAAGTAGCAGTGGAGAGTGACAAGAAGGGACTACAAATAAACTTTAAGAAAACTGAGTGCATGGTCATCAGCAAAAGATACAACCCAAAATGCCAAATACAGGTGGGGGATAACAGAATCAAACAAGTCCAAGAATTTAAGTACCTAGGAAGTGTTCTAACAGGAGATGGAAAGTGCGACACGGAGATCCGAAGGCGAATTGTCATGGCAAAGGACGCGTTCCAGAAGATGAGCAAAATACTAACACACAGGAAGATCTCAATAGAAACGAAGAAAAGAGTGCTAGACTGCTACGTGATGTCAGTTCTTCAGTACGGCTGTGAATGCTGGACAATATCATCGAAAATGAGGAAAAAACTGGAAGCGGCCGAAATGTGGTTCTACAGAAGGATGCTACGGATATCGTGGACTGAGCATACAAGCAACGACGAGGTGTTAGAAAGAATGGCAACAAAAAGGAAATTGATGCTGAGCATCAGGAAGAGACAACTGAAGTTCCTGGGACATGCAATGAGGAAGGACAGCCTGGAGAACCTGATACTGACTGGTCAGATAGAAGGAAGGAGAGACAGAGGAAGGCAGCGGATAACATATCTGCAGAGTCTGATCAGGTGGATGACGGAACGGGGGTTGCCAGGAGCAACAGGAGCAAACATACTAAGGGCCACAAGGGATAGGGAGACGTGGAGATCCATGATCGCCTACGTCCTGAAGGGACAGGGAACATAGAAGAAGAAGAAGTAATACACGCTTGGGCGATTATGTCTCTTTCATTCCATGGCTGATTAGGCAGAAGATTTTCCCGCAGTAGGTTTCTATTTTTTCTTTCTCGCCTTCCAAGGTTATAGAACCCAGTCTGTTCTGTTATTTAGCCCATAGCTGGAGGGAAAAGAGATGAATTCATATCCTTTCCAAGAGTATCAGTGCGTAAATGAATGCAACTGAAATTTGAACTCAGCTCTCCGATTTATCATTCTAGTCCGATATCCATTACACCACAACGCACAACAGCTCATCGGAAAAATTACCATGAAAGTATTTATGTGCGTTGTGGCACAGTGGATATCGGCTCGGAACGAGAAACCGGGGAGCCGAGTTCGAATTCCAGTCGAATCCATTGTATTCACTTACGCGCAAATACCCTTGGGAAAGGTATTAATCCGTCTCTTCCTTCCAGTAATGGGTTAAATAGCAGGACAGATTGGGTTCTATAGCCTTGGTCGGCAACCAGTCTACCGCAGAAAGCAATGGCAACCTACTGCGGGATAATCTTCTGCCCAGTCAGTCATGTCTCGAAAGAGACATGATCGCCCAAGCGTGTATCACGTATGGCACTTAACTGACTAACTGACTGACAAGGTATAGATTTCGTCTTTAAATAGCTCACAAAGTGTTGGTAAACCTTAAAAAACAAAACCATATCTCTTTCGGTTTTCCCTTTACCTGTGCGGAAATTCTACTTCCTTTCATACCTAATATGGCGATTGGTATGACATAGTAGTTCTCCACATTTTTTATTTACTAACGAAAGTTTCCTGTTTTGTAATAATTTGTTTAGCGTTTGAAAGACGTCTTTTCGTTGTTCCAATGGGCTTTTAAGAAGAAAATGGGGAAAAAATTATCGGTTTCATGTAAAATCGGATTTTCCTTGACTGACAGAGAACATCTATATTTTTTATTATTTTTCTATTAACTTTATTTTCATCAACTGAAAAATACTTTTTCATGGGAAGTTAATCCAATTCGATATCATAAAGCGTGTGCCTTTTCATCACGAAAAGAAAAATAAATAAAAAGAGGAAAAAAAACAGACGCGTGAAAACTTCCCTCCAACCCGTCTACTCTGCCAATTTCTTTCAGTCTGATTCAACATCACAGCATCTTGTCAGAGGATCTGTTTGTTAATGTCAGCTGCCTTCACTCGCAGGGACTCGATCTTTCATCGTAAGGCCAGCTAGGGATTTCCCGCCAGCCGATAGATTACTTCAACTCGCCTGCTTTGGGTCAGTCATGATGGGAACCACCATCGACCTGAGGAGACAACATGGCGACTTCGCGGTTATTTGCCGCGATGGCTCGTTTGCTTTTATAGGTTTGCGTGCTTGAATTTTTTTTTCTTGTTTGTCTGTCCCGCACGGTTTTGTGTATTTTGTTTGTTTTCAGATTGTTGATTCTTTTACGTGATGGAATGTTTGTCGTACAATTTTATTTTATTTTATTTTTATTTTTCATCATATTTCTTTGTAATACATCTAAAAAAAAGCGACATTTCCGGTCGATTCCAAATACAGGGAGTTTATAAAGACCGTGTGAAATTTTGAACGCTTATAGTTTCAAAGCTATATGCGATATAAATAATCTGTAAAAAAAATATTTACAAGCTTGATGCGCCTAGTTTTTTCTTTTTTGAACAATTGAGGTTTATTGCCACAACGCATTGAAACACCATAAAATATTTATTATTATTATTATAGTTTCCCTCAGTCTGTCAGTTAAGTGCCATACGTGATACACACTTTGGGCGATCATGTCTCGAAAGTATTCTCTGTCATATAAAGGTCAGATCTGATACACGCTTGGGCGATCATATCTCGAAAGAGACATGACTGACTGGGCAGAAGATTATCTCGCAGTAGGTTGTCATTGCTTTCTGCGGTAGACTGGTTGCCAGCCAAGGCCATAGAAACCAATCTGTTCTAATATTTAACCCATAACTGTAGGGAAGAGACGGATTAAGGCCTTTCCCAAGGGTATTTGTGTGTAAGTGAATGCAATGAATTCAACTGGAATTCTAACTCGGCTCCCTGATTTTGATATCTGTCTCTTTCTTTCTTTCTGTCTTTTTCTTTTCCTTTTTTTCTCTTTCTTTCTGTCTTTTATTAAAAGTAATGATATTGTCGGCATCGTCTTTATCAAAAAATAAAAGACTGAGCTGGTAATCTAGCACACACATAATATTTATTCTAATGCAAAAGACAATGTGACATAATTATAAGTCACGCAGCCTGGTCTTCCCTATGTACTTATAAGATACTCCGTTATCATTGTACTCAATACCAATAAAAAACACTATATCTCTTGTTACAAAATAACGGATTTTTCTAATACTTTCCAATAGAGGTTAATAATATTTAATCTATTCAACTTTAAATTTAGAAAATTGCAAATATTTTTAAGGATTGACCAGTTTGCTAATGAATTGCGTTTCTCTTTCTTTTTTCTTCTTCTTGCCATGCTTACAATATCTTGTGTTTTAAATTTTTAAAGTAGAAATGTTTATTATACACGGCTATATAATGAATTAATTGTATATAAAGTAATGGTAGATTACTAGCAAACACCAATAAAAAATATATCTCGTGTTACAATAACAATTACATTACTAGCATACAGCCACATGATGTTGAAACATTGATTCCCATTAGATCACAGACGTTAATCAATGTTGAGCCTGATACTTAGATGGGGTACCGTTTGGTTGCACCTCAATGCACATCCTCTATTAGAGCACATCACAGGTATTTAAATTTCTCTACCTTGATTTTAGTATCCCCGACCTATTGAGCCTTAAACTCTGACCTCAAGTGAAACTCGTACATAAGATTAATCGCTAAAGATGCAGACAATATGATCGGTTCCCTGTACTGCTCCAGTTAGTATGAGATTCTTTGTGCTATCGTTTATCTTTACAAGAGCCACGTCAGCCCCAAAATGGACTAACATTGTCATACTTATGAGCACTCTTAAATTTAACTATTCAAGCACATCAAGTATGTCACGCGCAGCTTTTTTCTGTCTCTCTTTTCTTCTGTCCGTCTCTCTCCCAATGAATACTGCTGCCACATCTGGTCAGACGCCCCTGCCATTCTTCTCGGACTTCTTGACAAAATACAATGGAGAATCTGTAATGTGATCGATACCGACTTGGCAGATCGCCTGCAGTCACTCTCTCACCGGGGTGACGTGGCTTCCCTGTGCCTCTACTATAAATACCTCACGGACTCTGCTCCGATGAACTTAGATCACTGGTACCTCCTAGGTATGAATTTGCACGAGATACTAGATTAGCTACTAGGTCCCACCCTTTTACTGTGAAACAGATAAGATGTAACCCCAATTTCTACTCCAACAGCTTCTTTCCTCGCACATCCCGCCTGTGGAATTCCCTTCCATACACTTGCTTCCCCGACAGCTACAATCTCCAGGAGTTTAAATGTAAGGTCAATTGACACCTCCTAACACACTAACTCTTATCCATTCTCTCAAACACCCTTTCCATCTACCCAACCCCCATCCTCGCTTCTGACATTTCCTATATCTAACCACTCTTTCTCATCACTTTCCCCTAAGTAACCCCCTGCGTAATAGTGGCAATGGAATGCCTTGCTTGGGGTGAAATGATTTTTTTTTAAAAATCCCCTTTCCTCATTACGTGTCCAAGAAACAACAGCTGACTCTTCCTGATAATAAGTATACGTTTCGTTCTCGTATGCAACCTCTCCAAAACATCGCCGTTGCACACATATTCGGTCCACGGTATCCCCAGCATCCTTCTGTAGAACCACATTTCAGTTACTTCGAGTCTCTCCTTCATCTTTAAGGATGACTTGGCAGAAGATAATCCCGCAGTAGGTTGCCATTACTTTCTACGGTAGAAAGATATTGGGTTTTGTAGCCTTGGCTGACAACCAGTCAACCGTAGAAAGTAATGGCAACTTGCTGCGGGATAATCTTCTGTCCTGTCAGTCATGTCTCTTTCGAAACATGATCGCCCAAGCGTTATGTGATATCTGGCCTCTTATATGACAGCTTAACATGGAAAAAACAACACATGATACTAACCCAACCAATCCTAAACATATCACTCTCTTATACCGTAGCCAGATGTGTTTTATATCGCCGTATGACGACAAAACAACAAACACGCATATATAAAAATATAAGGTTATATTTTTATTAATGACGACGAACTGTGTGGAATAGAGAACGGGAGGGTGAGGGCGCATATAGAATGGCTGACGGGAGTGTAGTCTGCCTGTGTTGTCTCTCTCTGCTTCCACCGGCCGCTCTCTGCTACTGGTGAATCCGTATGTCGAGGTCTTTATATAGTCCTCTAGAACCGGGACTTCCTTCCGGTTTTTGCCTCGCCCACGCAACGCCCACGTAATTCTAAGAGGCACCTGATCTGTTTGCCTCTGTAGCCATTTCCGCCGCTGTCGGAAATAAGGTCAAAACGACATCCGCTCCGGCTTCGACAGGATGTATTTCACAAACACCTGTCTTGTCGCTTCGCCGCCCCCTTCACGGATGGAAAACACCATCGCTTGCATCACTTCCTCGGGTGGGGCCAGATTGTTATATTACACTCCTCGCCCTCCCATTTTCCAAAATGTTCACCTAAGAACATTTTAAGCGCAACACCCTCACACAACCCCCATGCCACACAAGCCCGACAATTGTACAAAACATGTGCCGAAACAAACAAAACAACAAAAAAAATATATGGGGGAGCCTACATCGGCAACCCAACAATGTTCGTGTCCATTGTGGAATTTTCCTGTACAAAAAACACAGAATCTCTTGCGTATGCTTCATGATGCAGTGTTGGAAGCCAAAATGAATGAGACTACCACAAAAGTGATGATAGAATTACTTGGGACTTATACAGAGGATAATGTTCTCCCAGCTCGATGTTTCATTGTTCTTTTTTTTTTTTTTTTTTTTTTTAAGTTTCTGTAACTTTCAATGTCCGTTTTCTTTCTCGACTCTGTCCATACGCGTAGACGCATCGATGCACGACCATATGATCATAGGCTGTAACCGCGCCCCAGTTTCTAAACTGACATCGAGTAAATGACCTTTGACCAACACCATGCGTGTTTCCGCTCGAGTTTATTGTTACACATGTAACTTCATTTAATTTAATTTAATTTCAAACATACTATGTTTGAACACAGAAAAACTGCCATTATCTGCAGTACATATCATTCATAGTCTGACCGAGAAATGTTCAATAGAAAACGAAGAAAATTACCCTGATTCCAACGTTAATCCGCATGTAATTTACTTGTGGAGGATTAGAGGTTTCATCTATCTTAATTTAGTCTAAAAAAAAATGGACCCGTGACTCGTAATTCCTTAGTTTGTATCTTCCGCATGTTTTGCTATAAGGAAGGTGACCTAACTATTTCACTTAAACTATCGTTAATCCTCCCACTGCTTTCTTTCCCAATCCTATAGCATATCAGCCAATAAGTCTACAAGACTTTTCAGTTGTTCTTTCTTTTTGTTCCGATCAACTGTGGAATCTGCAGGTCTATCCGTGCTTTTTGCCCCAACAGACGTTTGCCTCATTTGGACATCTTCGCTGCTAGGTGATTCCCTAGAAAAACCCTGATCTACATGAGTAGATCCAGACGTTTCGCACTTTGAGCAATCATCCTCGAACGTGGATGAAACATTATTTATACCACCGATTCTATCATCACTATCAATAGTTGACACGTTTTTATTCGCCATTTTACGTCGCGTCATGATGCGACGCTCCATTAATGGAACATCAGACTCATCGTCTGATTCCACACGTTGGTGTCGATATTTGTGCACTGGAAAGTCGGTCTGTTCCGCTCCGGATTCGTCATCCGAATCACTGGATTCTACTGGAGCAGCCAATACAATCTTTCGTAACGGCCTATCGGAAGTAGGGATTTTCCATTCATCAATGGACGCTGCCCGAAGATGCTCAGCATGCGTCTTAATGACCGAGCCGGTTAACTGATCTCTAATTCTATAAGAGACCGGGCCAGTCTTTTCAACGATCACATAATATGGCCGCCAGCGCACATCTAACTTCCCTTTCTTTTGGTGATTCTTATAGTACACCAAATCACCAACCTCAAAAGTTGTATTTTTCGTCTTACCACGCGACTTATCTATCGCGGCTCTCCTCGCTTTTCTTATATTATTCCTAACTAAAGTGAAGCTACGATGCATTTCCTGTAGTGCAATTTGGTGATGCTCATCACCATAATATATGCGACGAGGCCTCAGTATATTGTCCAAGGGCAAAATAACATCCCTGTTGTAGAGCAAGTAATACGGTGAAAACTTAGTGGTCTCGCTCACATGAAACCGGACAGCCGCCAACATTTGGGTAATGTAAATATCCCACTACTGTTCGTTGTTGCCAATTTTTTTTGCTAGAACATCATGCATTGTTCTGTGAAACCTCTCAACCTTACCGTTGCTCTGGGGGTGATAAAAAGAAGTTGTCACATGGTGTATATTTAGGTCTTCTAATGTCTTTTTCATTACCCTGTTGACATTTTCTGGCCCATTATCAGTTAAAAGCTGAAGTGGTGTCCCAAATCTGGGGAAAATTTCGTCAACTAAGAGATGCACCACTGTTTCTGCCTTCTTGTTAGGAACCGCAAATGCCTCCGGCCAACCACTGTACATATCTATGAATGTAACTATGTATAGGTTACCTGAATGGGTCTTTGGGTAGGGTCCTGAGACATCTAAAGCAACCTTTGCGAAAGGAAAAGGAGGGAAGTCACATTCCTGTATGGGGGGTTGCTGCTTCTTCAGGTTTCTTGTCTGACACGGGATACATTTACCTACGAAATCATTTATTTCTCTAAGGCCAGAAATACTTTTGTTTTATTGAGTGGAATGTCTTATCCACCCCCATATGGCCACTGTCATCATGGTTTTGAACTAGCACCCTTTTTCTAAGGTGAGATGGTACATACAGCCTGATGAGGGGTTCATCATCAGGTTGAGACAAATAGTACACCACCTCATCCATTACTATATATCTCTTCTGTTCTGCTTTGGTAGCCCTACCATTTCGTAATCTAATCTTCAGGTCTAAGATGTTTTTGTCTGATTCTTGCTCCCTGATTATGTCTATTCCTTTCAATGTGGGCCGTTCGGGTGCCTCTGATGAATTTCCGACATTTTTATGGGCTGCTAATTCTTCCGGCTCCATTAGGTTGGAGTTTATAACACTAACCAAGTAATTTCTATCATCTATATCTACTGGAGAAGCAATATGGTCTTCGTTCACATCAACAGCGCGTGATAAGAGATCCGCGCAAACATTATCCTTACCCTTAAGATACTGTATGCTGCAATTGTAGCCAGACATGCTCAGAGCCCAAGTCTGTATCTTCTTATTTTGTATGGGCGAGTTAAGTAAGTGCTCCAGGGGCCTATGATCAGTGTATATTGTGAATGTTGCGCCATGCAGGTAGTGATTCAGTTTTTGAAGAGCATAGTGTATGGCATAAGCCTCTTTCTCTATAGTTGACCACCTCGTTTGTGTGTCACTTAATTTATGGGACAATAAATAAATTGGTTTTTCTACATCCTTCCTATTTTCCTTATCGTACACCACCTGGGATAGGCATGCGCCAATCGATTGATCGGATGCGTCAGTATATAACCTATACGCCTTATTTGGGTTGGGATAGGCTAGTGTTATCATCTCCGCGAGCTTCGTTTTTAGTGTATCGAAAGCGGTTTGGCAAGCATCGTCCCATTGGAATCGTGCATATTTCCTTGTCAAATTGACCAGCGGTTCGGCTATATCAGATAAATTTCTAATAAAGCGGCGATAGTATGAGGTCATCCCAATAAAAGCTCTTACTTGCCTAACAGTGGTTGGAGTAGAAACTGACTTTATAGCCTTGACTTTATTGAGGTCTGGTTGTATTCCCTCTTCACTTATCTTGAACCCCAGGTATTGGGTCTCTTTCTTAAAGAACTCACACTTAGCTGGCTTCAGTTTAAGGTTGTGCTTACGTAGACTACTCAAGACTGTGTCTATATGTCTTAAATGATCTTCCACCGTATTTGAAAATATCAGAATATCATCTAAATATGCCAGAGCAAAATCTTCCTGTCCCTGTAAAACAACTGACATTAATTCCTGGAAGATGCCGGGTGCGTTTGCAAGTCCAAATGGCATAACATTAAAATGAAACAGACCCTTGTGGCAGGTGAATGCACTTTTTTCTTTGTCATCATCCTGAAGCTTAACTTGCCAGTACCCTGATTTTAAATCAAGTTTCGAAAAGTACCTTGCCGAACCAAGTGATGCCAGTATATCATCGATGACAGGAAGAGGTCGAGCATATTTCTTTGTAATCTTATTAAGTGCTCTAAAGTCTACACAAAATCTCTTACCACCGTCTTTCTTCTCTACTAAAACTACTGGAAAACCCCACGGGCTATTGGATCTCTCAATTACACCTGCCTGCATCATTTCGTCGATTGCTGAATCCATTGTCTTTCTTTGTTTGAGGGGTGTGCGATATGGGCGTTTTCTTATGGGCTCATGCGTTCCAGTATCGATACGCATCTCCACAGTATCGGTTCTGCCCAGGTTTTTGTCGTCACTAACGAACATGTCCCTATTTCTTTTTAGCAATTTGTTAATTTCAGGCTTGAATTCCTCCGATACATGTACCTGTTCCAAATCTACATCAGGACTTTTATTATTTTGTTTATCGGGCATAGTAATTTCAGTAATATTACCTGCCCTTTCCAATTTAGCCAGCGGACACCCCCGTCTCAAAGTGATTGTCTGGTTAGTGTTATTCATTATCAGCAACTGAAACTTACGAGACTTTGGCATTTTTACAACTGCGTTGGCTACTGATATACCACATAAGTTGCTAACATATCCACTATTCAGCTGTTCGATTTCATATTCTTTGCCACGTCCATTTCTCAGCCTGGTTAATCCCAGACAAGCATGCAGGTGTTGAGGTCTTAATGTTACTTTTTGAGCTAACCTAACAATAGAGGAAATATGAACATCCTCCTCTAATGCCACGTATTCTTCACCAATCTTCAATGCCCCCAAATCGAAATACATTCTCACCCCGTTCTGCATCAGCCAATCTCGGCCAAGTATAACGTTTCTATTAAGATTTTTCACGACTAAAAAATCATGGGGTATGGACTTACTTCCTATCTGGACCTGCAGACGACAAAGGCCTTCAACGTATAACGGGGATCCATTCGCAGTTCGAAGTTTAATGTCCCTCTTTTGCAGTTCAAGTCCCAGTCGCAATTTTTTAAATACCCTACAGCTTATAACCGATACCTCTGCTCCCGTATCTACCAATGCCCTATAAGGTCTACGTTCTATTCTAATAAAGATGGAATTTGGCGCGCCCATATTACCAACTATGTGCGTTGGTACCGTCTTGTTCCGTTCGTTGGGCGTCGCACGAACGGACCTCTGCCGTTTCCCGGGGCGTGTCTACAAAATTTCGCTATGTGGCCTTCTTTCCCACAATTCCAACACCTAACAACGCTCCCGTTCCTCTCCCGCTCACGAGTCCCAACTTTTCTATTGTTCTTATTCCTATTATTATCATTATTATTATTAGATTTAGCGGGGCTTACGGCTTCTATCGGTACCCGTCTCCGAGAGTGACAAATTTCCATAGGCTCCTCTTCGTATTCAGAGTTTGCGTCGAGTCGAATTTTCCATCTCAACTCAGATAACGCTTTCTGATAGGCAGCCTCCAGTGTTTGTGGCTCATCCTTCATAACTGCCATCTTTATTTCCCGATCCCTTAGACCTTTTATAAAAAATCCTAGAACTTGTTTTGTAACAACTTCATTCCTCCCGTCAACCCCAACATATGCGCCCTCCGCTAGGCGTACTACTCTCTGCATGTAGTCCTGCACCCCCTCTGTTCTACCCTGCTTAATGTTCACTAATTCGACTAACCGTGCGTCGGGGGTCTAAAACCAATCCGTAATATTCCTTTAAAGAAGTTTTTAACTCCTTCCATGTGAGTTGTGGGTTACTAGCGATTAGTCTATATACTATAGTATACTATATTAGTCCCCTTGTTGTGAGAAGAGCTGCCTGACACTTGTCTTCTTCTGCCACGCGCACAACTCTAAAATACCTCTCCATATCCTCCAACCAAGCACTACAACCACCATCTTCTTTGCATGCTAATGGCTGTATATTTTTTAAAAAAGATTCTCCCCTTAAAGTGTTCGACACCGAACAAGCCACATTTCTCAATTCTAGGGTCAGACCTTGAACAAAATCGGCAAAAGTATGCTGTTCCATTTTTTTTTTTTTTTTTTTAAATATAACTTATGAACAAGAGCAGAACACACACAAGATCGAATCAAAAGTCACCTACCTTTCGCTGCTGTCGTCCTGTTGTTTACTATTTTCGTCTTCTATCTGGTAGTTTTTAATTCCGTCGAATTTCAATTGTCGCCGTGGTAACCAAGCTCGTATCTATCTGTTTTGTTGTTGTTGTTTTAAAACAGCAAGTCACTGGGCACCAATTTGCGTATGTTATATATCGCCGTATGACGACAAAACAACAATACGCATATATAAAAATATAAGGTTATATTTTTATTAATGACGACGAACTGTGTGGAATAGAGAACGGGAGGGTGAGGGCGCATATAGAATGGCTGACGGGAGTGTAGTCTGCCTGTGTTGTCTCTTTCTGCTTCCACCGGCCGCTCTCTGCTACTGCCGAATCCGTGTGTCGAGGTCTTTATATAGTCCTCTAGAACCGGGACTTCCTTCCGGTTTTTGCCTCGCCCACGCAACGCCCACGTAATTCTAAGAGGCACCTGATCTGTTTGCCTCTGTAGCCATTTCCGCCGCTGTCGGAAATAAGGTCAAAACGACATCCGCTCCGGCTTCGACAGGATGTATTTTACAAACACCTGTCTTGTCGCTTCGCCGCCCCCTTCACGGATGGAAAACACCATCGCTTGCATCACTTCCTCGGGTGGGGCCAGATTGTTATATTACAGATGCACTCCAACTACCAACTAGATGAAAACATCCTAAAAAACCTCATAAATACTAATATTTCTCCGACAGACTCTAACAAAAGAATTAAGTTCATTATATATTACACTAAATTCACTACATCTAATTCATTTGTCCGCAACGACTCTTCCCCCACCGTTAGTGATTTGCAAAAAACCAATGTAGTATATAAATTCATATGTCCATTTAGAGAATGTATCTCTAACAACCTCAATAATATCTACATCGGCCACACCACAAATTCGCTCTCACGGCGTCTGACGTTGCACTTAAATAAAAATTCAAATATATTCCGTCATTTAGAACAACACGGTTATCAACGCACACTTCTGAGACAAACGCTTGTTGATAACACGTACATACTCAAACAAGAAAATAATAAACAGAAACTAAAAATCCTCGAAGCACTCTACATTAAACAATTTAAACCTGGTTTGAATACAATCAATTTCGATATTTCCAATAACGTACTCAAATGTCTGTAATCAGACCAGGGACCACAACACCACTATTTTGTCACTGTCTTCGGCCATCCGTCACGGTAGGGATGGACTTATATTTTCAATTCATTTCTCTTTATTGTTAATAGCTTAAATGTTCTATGTTTACTGTGTGTTAATATTTACTCTTTGATAATGGCTTATGTGAGCCGAAAGCTTAGACCCGATAAAAAATTCAACAAATACTGTGATTTTTTGTTGTCTTTCAACGACATCACCATCAAGTATATAATAGCTCGTTTAAAAGCGGAATATATATATATATATATATATATATATATATATATATATATATAGTGACGTAAATTAATGAATATACAAATGAGGAGTGTATAGTATCATTATTCAGGTGTTAATAAAACAGTGCTCAATGTATGAACAGAGCTGCATTATATATATTAATAAATGTACATATTATCCTCCGTCTATGGCACAACTCGTAGCTTCATGCGTTATGCAATCATTAGGTGCATATTTCAAGCTGACAGTTTAATAGATTTGAATTTAAGTTCACCCGATGTTCGTGGGAATTAAATCTTATAAAGTTAAGTTACTGCTTTTTTTCATTACAAGATTAAAAGTTCAAATATTCCATGGTTACATGTGGATAAAAAATTAAAATAAACGCAGGATAATATGTATCTTTATTAATATATATGTATATATATATATTAGTAAATTACATATTATCCTACGTCTATGATATTATATATATATATATATATATATATATATATTCTGCATGAGGTTTTTAGCCTTTTTATTTTTATTTTTTCAATTGGAGTAGATAGACTAAACTATCGCTCGGTTCACACTCCACCCACGTCTATTGAACAGGTGAAGAGGCTCATCCCTTGTTTCCTATTTAGGATGTGGTTTCCGGCTTTCTCCTTTCTATTCTTCTCACTTTGTTTTTGTTTTCTTTTTTCAGTTGGAGTAGATAGATCCATCTATCGCCCTGTTCACATTCCACCCACGTCTATTGAACCGGTGAAGAGGCTCATCCCTTGTTTCCTGTTTAGGATGTGTTTTCCGGTTTTTCTCTTTTTCTCTTTTCCAATCTTTTCACTCTCTTTTTTTGTTTACTTTATATTTTTTTTTCAATTGGAGTAGAGAGACTAAACTATCGCCCTGTTCACATTCCACCCACGTCTATTGAACAGGTGAAGAGGCTCATCCCTTGTTTCATGTTTAGGATGTGGTTTCCGGTTTTTATCTTTTCCAATCTTTTCACTCTTACGTAGCCCCCTGCGCATCAGTGGCGTTTTAAAGTCAGAAAATATTTTAAAACTACAGGATGTTTTTTTTTTTTGCAATTATGCTTACTAATAAACCCTATAGGTGGGAAGAAGAGGCAAATTTATACCTTTCCCGAGGGTATTTACGCGTAAGTGAATATAATGAACCCCAACGGGAATTAGAAATCGGCTCTCCGATGAACAATTCCGACCCATTATCCATTAGACCGGCCGCGCACCCAAACTTACAGTACTTGATATTCCCAAGCAGTCCTCTTTATAGGTACCAGGCTCAACGTCGGTGATCTAATGGGAGTCAATGTTTCAACATCATATGGCTGTATGCTAGTAGTCTACCGTTACTTTCTATACAATTAATTCATTATATAGCTGTGTATAATAAAAATTTCTGCTTTAAAAATTTAAAACAAAAGATATTGTAAGCATGGTAAGAAGAAGAAAAAAGAAAGAGAAACACAGTTCATTAGCAAACTGGTCAATCCTTAAAAATATTTGCAATTTTCTAAATTTAAAGTTGAATAGATTAAATATTATTAACCTCTATTGGAAAGTATTAGAAAAATCTCTTATTTTGTAACAAGAGATATAGTGTTTTTTATTGGTATTGAGTACAATGATAACGGAGTATCTTATAAGTACATAGGGAAGACCAGGCTGCGTGACTTATAATTATGTCACATTGTCTTTTGCATTAGAATAAATATTATGTGTGTGCTAGATTACCAGCTCAGTCTTTTATTTATTTGATAAAGACGATGCCGACAATATCATTACTTTTAATAAAAGACAGAAATAAAGAGAAAGGAAAGAAAAGGAAGAAAAAATACTGAAGGAGTGAAAACGAGAAAGAAAAAACAAAGAAAGAAAGAAAGGAAGAAAGAAAGAAAGAAAGAAAGAAAGGGAAAAAGAGGAAGAAAGAAATAGAAGAAACGGAAAAAGTGAAAGCAAGAAAGAAAAAGAAAGAGATAGAAGATAGAAAAAAATTACTTCCTTTTTCTATTCTTCTCTCTAAAGAAAAAGAATAAAAAATGAAGAGATGAAAAAAAGGAAAAGATCGAGAAAGAAAAAGAAAGAGGAAAAAATAAGGAAAAAGAAAGGAAAACAAAAAGAGAAAAGAAAAAGAGAGAAAGAGAAAAGGAAAAGGAAACGTAAAGAAAGAGAAAGTAAAATGAAAAAGTAAAACAACAAGAAAGAAAGTGAATGGGAGAGAAGTAAATAAAATAAAGAAAGAAAGAAAGAAAGAAAGAAAAAAGAAAGTAAGGAAGGAAGAAAGAAAGAAAGAAAGAAAGAAAGAAAGAAAAACTGGTAAAAGGAAAATATTGAGAAAGAAATGTAAAAGACTCTTCCTCACCTGAAATGCCTTGGATGACATACAGTATTTTAAATATAAAAGAATATTTTCTGTATTCAATATGTAAACAGGGGGTGCTGAAAAGCTTTAAAATCAAGTCACTTTTAGAAAATCTGACCAAATAAACAAAAATCATTCGAAGAATAGTATACTGGTTGTACCGAGAATCGTTTTAGTACCCACCTCGAAGATACATTTTAGGCATTTATTTAAGAATTCTATTGATTTCAGAACTCTCACAACAGACCTTAAGTTGAATAACTATATCGAATCCATAGCTAAATTCGTTGCTAAGAAGGTCGGTTCTCTGTGTAGGGCCAGGAAGTTTTTCCCGTCTGAAACCATCCTGCACATAGCCTCCTCGGGTTAACTCTCACAACAGACCTTAAGTTGAATAACTATATCGAATCCATAGCTAAATCTGTTGCTAAGAAGGTCGGTTCTCTGTGTAGGGCCAGGAAGTTTTTCCCGTCTGAAACCATCCTGCACATATATAAATTTACCATCCGTCCGTGCATTGAATACTGCTGCCATATCTGGTCGGGTGCTCCTGCTATGCCCCTAGGGGTGTATAGAGCAGGAGACAAAATCTAACGGAAAATCTGTAATGTGATTGATCCCGATTTGACAGCTCAGATACAGTCACTTTCTCACTAGCGTAATGTGGCTTCCCTGTGCCTCTTCGACAAATACTTTTAAGGCTTCAGCTCCGATGAACTTAGCCCTCTGGTGCCCCCTCTATATGAATTTACTCGAGCCACAAGATTAGCAACTAGGTCCCACCCCTTTACTGTGAAACCAATAAAATATAAACGCGAATTCTACTCCAGCAGCTTCTTTTCTCGCTCTTCTCGCCTGTGGAATTCTCTTACGTTTACTTGCTTCCCCGACAACTACAATCTCCAAGAATGTAAATTCAATAGTCATTTCATTGGCTTGCATCTTCTCTCTTCATCCTTCTCTTACCCACTTCCTGACACCCCCATAACCTGTCACCCTTTCTCATAACTTTTCTCTTATGTAACCCCCCGCGCTGTGGTGAATTGGATATCGGCTCGGAACGTGAAATCGGGGAGTCGAGTTCGAATTCCAGCAGAATTCATTGCATTTACTTACGCGCAAATACCCTTGGGAAAGGTATTAATCCGTCTATTCCTTCCAGTTATGGGTTAAATAACAGGACAGATTGGGTTCTATAGCCTTGATCGGCAACCAGTCTACCGCAGGAAGCAATGGCAACCTACTGCGGGATAATCTTCTGCCCAGTCAGTCATGTCTCTTTCGAGACATGATCGACCAAGCGTGTATCACGTATGGCACTTAACTTAGAACGCCGCGCGCACCAGTGGCAGTAAACTGCCTTGCTTGAGGCGATATGATTATATATATATATATATATATATATATATATATATATATATATATATATATATATATATCAGTTATGAATGAGAGCGCTCTGGCTATTGGGCGTGTATAATTTTAATACACACGCTAAAAAGTCTGCCTTCTTCTACCGAGCGCCCATAGCCGATTGACGCCAATTCGCTCGGGTTTCAATCCTGGGTTAAAAGCAATCGGAGTCTAACCGTACCGATGAGCTGTGATACAGCGAAACAGATCTGTCTGCGGATGACTATATATATGTTCAGAAATATTTTTTAGATATTCTACAATCTTATGGGTAATACGTATTTTGCTGCTCGTCAGACCCAAATGATACAACAGTTAATCTTCAAAATAGTCCAGAAATAATTACACACAGACGGTCACGTGTCCATATTGAGAATAGACATTTATAACGGTTATCTACAAAAAAAAAAAGAAAAAAAAATTTCTCGCTCATTAAAAAAAAAAAAAAAAAAAAAACTTAAGAGAGAAATAAAAATAAAAATATAGACAATTGATAAATGGAAAGAAGAGAAAGAAACAAAGAAAGGGAAAGAGAACGAACAGTATACAGAGAAATTAAAACTATACATCGACTTCAGCGTCTATTGCAATCTCTCTGCTTTCTTAGAAAAACATGACATGGAAATTTAATAATTAAATTTAGTTTTAAATATATTGGGATATATTTACGGTAAAAAATAAATTGTAAATCATAATTTTTAATACAAATTAAAATATAACCACTATTATTATTATATTATACATATATTTAAAATAATTAAACCTTATAAAAGAAAAAATATAATTAAATATAGAAAAAATAGAAAAAAATAAACGGAAAGAAGAGAAATAAAAGAAAAGAAATAGAAAAAGAACGAACAGTAGAGATAGAAAGGAAATTTAAATTAACGTCTTAGATGGACGCTAGCGTCTATTACAAATTTATCTGCTTTCTTAGAAAAACATGGCATGGAAATTTAACATTAAATTTAGTTATAACTACAATGGGATATATTTACGGTAAAAAATAAATTGTAAATCATACTTTCTAACATGAATTAAACTATAACCACTAGTAGTAATATATTATAAATATAGTTAAAATAATTAACACTTATATAAGAGGAAGATAAATAAAATATTAAATACAATCTTAAATACAATCTTTAAAAATATCTTAAAAAATAGTAATAAATAATAATAAAAATAATAATAGTAATAAATATATATATATATATATATCAAAAACATTTTAACACTAATAAATAATAATAATAGTAAAAAAAAGAAAAAGAAAAAGATCTTAATAAAATAATATTAATAATAATAGTAATAAAGGCAGTAAATACAAACAAGATTTACATTTAATAGATTCTGTAGAAAAGCAAAACGAAAGTCAAGAACCAACTTCTTCTTCTTCTATGTGCCCTGTCCCTTCAGGACGTAGGCGATCATGGCTCTCCACGTCTCCCTACTCCTTGTGGCTCTTAGTATGTTTGCTCCTGTTGCTCCTGGCAACCCATCATCCACCTGATCCATCATCCACCTGATCAGTCCCTGCAAATACGTCCTCCGCTGCCTTCCTCTGTCTCTCCTTCCTTCTATCTGTCCAGTCAGTATCAGGTTCTCCAGGCTCTCCTTCCTCATTGCATGTCCCAGGAACTTCAGTTGTCTCTTCCTGATGCTCAGCATCAATTTCCTTTTTGTTGCCATTCTTTCTAACACCTCGTCGTTGCTTGTATGCTCAGTCCACGATATCCGTAGCATTCTTCAGAAAATATGAAAAAGAAAGCCAAAGATAAAGCTCTTGAACAGATTAAACAACGCTGGCAAGACAAATCTCTGCATGACCAATATCCAGAACGTGCTAATAAATCCAATGTTGATAAAGTTAATAGTAATACTCATCGATGGTTACGTGCATCTGGATTAAAGTCTGAAACTGAAGGCTTTATTCTTTCAGCGGAAGACCAAAGTCTTTTCACTAGGAACTTTCAGGCAAATATTATACATAATAATGTGGATCCAAAATGCAGGTTCTGTGATAAATACCAAGAAACAATAGACAACTAATCTCAGGATGTTCAGTCAGTCAGTCAGTCAGTCAGTCAGTCAGTTAAGTGCCATACGTGATACACGCTTGGGCGATCATGTCTCGAAAGAGACATGACTGACTGGGCAAAGATTATCCCGCAGTAGGTTGCCATTGCCCCAAATGAATATAAAATTCGTCACGATAGAGTGGGGTAATACTTACATTAGACAATGTGCAAACACTATGAAAAATATGTAAACAAACACTGGTATGAACATCACCTAGCACTGGTTACAGAAACAGAAGATATCACCATTCTATGGGGTTACACCGTCTACACAGAGAGAAAAATTGAAGCAAATAGGCCGGACATTATTGTTAAAAACCAGAAAGAAAAACTTGCCTATTAATTGATATGGCTTGTCCAACGGATTGTAACATAGCAACCAAGGAATTCGAAAAACTGTCAAAATATAACGACCTGGAAATTGAAATAGAAAAAATGTGGAAATTGAAAACAAGAATCTTGCTCGTGATAGTAGGTGCACTTGTAATGATAAAAAATGGAACAAAACAACACATTAAAGAATCCCTGGAAACCCCAGTTTAAGAGATATCCAAAAAATTGTCTTGTTAAGTACAGCCCACACACTCAGGAGAACTTTGTCTATGTAACGCTAGGGATGTTAGGGGAGATAGAAAAAACATGAAATGGAGCCATAACAACACACCACGACCTGCCTTAGGTCTTCTCGCAGACTTGGTAGGTAGTGCGACTATAGCAGAAATAGAAATATGATGACAAATGACATAATAATAATAAATACATATATAAAATAACCTTAACACTGATAACAAAATAATAAAAAAATATTATTATAAAAATAAAAAAGATCCTAAATAAGAGTAATAAAATAATATTATAAAAAAATAAAAAATAATGCTAATAAAAATAAAAATATATATATAAATATAAAAAAATATTAACACTCATAATAATATTATTTTTTTATTATTAAAAAAGAAAACAGATCTTTAATAATAATAAAATAATAATCATAAACATAAAAACATTAAAAAAGCCATACATACACATACATACCCACATATACATGTATATATATACATATACATATATATATGTGTGCATACATATACATACACAGAAATACATACACACAAACATATATACATAAACACGAATAAATAAAAAAATTACATTTAAAAACAAAAATATACATATCCCATATATTTTTTTCATTAATATATATACATATATATACACACACTCATGCATACATACACACACACACATATATACATACACCACACATGCAGAATTACACCTTTCTGCAAGTTGTCCAATGTAAACATAGGTAAATATTTTTTTAAATTTAGTTAGCAAACACTTGCACCAAAATAACCCCTCTAAGTAAATTATTCAACAGAAAAACTCTTAAAATTAGTTATTCAACTACCAATAACATGCAAAATATAATTCCCATAATAAACTACTCAAAGACTTCTATAACAAACCCCTGGAAAATAAACTTTCCTGCAATTGCATTAATAATTGCATTAATTGCAGTTGGCCGCGTTGATGGCAGGTGTAATTCTGAAAAAGCTGTTTATGAAGCCACTATTTTTCCAGAAGAGGACTCTAGCAAAAAAAAAAAAAATTATATACTGATATCTGCAGGTAGTTGAAAACAG
Organism: Ascarosepion bandense; assembly: GCA_037127315.1. Classification (NCBI taxonomy): domain Eukaryota; kingdom Metazoa; phylum Mollusca; class Cephalopoda; order Sepiida; family Sepiidae; genus Ascarosepion; species Ascarosepion bandense. The sequence goes on from JBBBDQ010002059.1 coordinate 413,780, forward strand.
AGACTTTACAACCACATACATTCGTTTTCCAACGCTTCCTTGAAACATCAAACTGCCCTGTCTAAATACTACTGTAAATACTACAGTCGTAACGTTTCTTTAGCCGCTAACTCAAATCAAGACAAAACTTTCTGACAAAATTTCAAAAATGTTAGAAGGATTAAAAAAAATTTCAAAAATAATTAAAGTTAATTTAAAGGCTCCTGCGTCCATTGTAAATAGAAAAGTCCAACTGAGTAATGGCCAAGCATGTAGAGGCCAGAAATTTCGTCATTGAGTCGCGGGATACGACAATAAACCTACCTATTTTTACTATATTGTACAGTACACACACATATACACACACATATACACACACATACAATTACTCTCCAACCACCAGCTTAAGCTGATACAGATACGATAATGCTATAAGCTCTCTCCTCCTACTCTCTCACTCTTTACTACCCTTCCGTTTGGCAAAGGTGAGCGAAAGGCCGAGGAGAGCAAAAAGATAGAGGGGAAAAAAACCTCGTGTAGAGAGTGTGGTGTAACTAACGGTGAACTAAGTAAATAATTAATTAAAGAAGGAACAAGCAGAATTATAATATAGATTCTATTTTTCTTTCTTATGATGAATTTCTTTCTAATTATCATTTTCTTTCTTTCTTCTGTTGCTTCTTTCTTTCTTTCTTTCTTTTTATTTCTATCTTTATTTATTTCTTTTTAATATATTTTTTATTTTTCTTTCTTTCTAATTATAAAATTCTTTCTAATAATCATTGTTTTAACTCAGTCTTTCTTTCTTTCTTTCTTTCTTTCTTTCTTATTACTATTGTATTTTCCTTTCTAATTAATATTTTCTTTCCATCTTGATGTCATTCATTCATTCATTCATTCTTTCTTTCTTTCTTTTTCTTTCTTTCTTACATGTTACCATTCTTTCTTTCTTTTTTCTTTCCTTCTTTCTTTCTATTGTATTTTTCTTTCTAATTATGATTTTCTTTCCATCTTAATGTCATTCTTTCTTTCTTAGAAGTAGAAAAAGAAAGTTGACATTTTTATGATAAGAAATTAGGAAGAAAAGCTTTGGAGACGTTTTGTTACTTTAATAGGACATATTGCAGAAAAGAGGAGTAGTGAGAAACAGTGTCGGTTCCAATTTTTTCTATTTTTCTTTCTTTTTTTCTTTCTTTCTTAATACCTTTTTGTTATTTCCCTTTTCTTTCTTTCTTTCTTTCTTTCTTTCTTTCTTTCTTTCTTTCTTATTACCACACTCCATGTTTTCTTTCCTCATTACTATTGTATTTTCTTTCTTTCTATTCATGAATTTCTTTCTAAATATAATTTTCTTTCTTTTTTATATCCTATTTTACCATTGTATTTCATATAATAGGTTTTTTCATTTTTCTTTCTTTCTTATTGCCGCTCTATTGTTCTTTCATTCTAATTATCATTTTCTCTTATATTATCTTTCTTTTCATTGCTATTATTACTTCTTCTTTCTTTCTTTCTTTCTTTCTTTCTTTCTTTCTTTCTGTCGCTCTGTCGTTTTTATTATAACCATACTTATTTACATTCTTTCTTTCTATCTCACTTTCATTCTTATTTTTATTCCGTTTTTTCCATTTAATTATAGATTTTATTCCAATTATCATCTCCTTTCCACCAGTTTTTCCTTTTTATTACCGTTGCTTTTGTCTTCCTTTCTAATTAACAATTCTTTTTCGTTTTTATAACCATTCTATTTTCCTTCCTTTATAATTATGAATTTCTTTCGAAGTAATCATTTTCTTTTTTCTATCTTTATTTCTTTCTTTCTTTCTTTCTTTTTTCTTATTTCATCATTTATTTTTCTTACTTTTTTCTTTCTTTTCTTTTCTTTCTTTCATACTACAATTCTTTTTTCTTTTTAATTATGAATTGTTTCTAATTATCATTCTTTCTTTCTTTCTTTCTTTTTATTACAGTACTTTCTTTCTCTCTCTTTATCATTCTATTCTTCTTTCTTTTTAATTATGATTTTCTTTCTTTCTTATTACAACTTTATTTTTCTTATTTTCTTATTATACCATTATTTTTTCTGTCATTCTTGAATTTCATCCTAATCTTCATTTTCTTTCTTTCTTATAAGGTTTCTTTCTATTACATCCATTTTGTTACTGTAACCTTTCTATTTTTTTCATTCATTTGAATTTACTTTTGATCATCTTTCTTTCTTTCTTTCTTTCTTTCTTTCTTATTAATATACTTTTACTTGTTTCTTAATATATTTCATTTTACTATTTCTTTCTAATTATCATTCTTGCTTTTTCATTTTTTCTTTCTTTCTTTCTTTCTTATTAATATACTTTTACTTGTTTCTTAATATATTTCATTTTACTATTTCTTTCTAATTATCATTCTTGCTTTTTCATTTTTTCTTTCTTTCTTTCTTTCTTTCTTTCTTTCTTTCTTTCTTATTAATATACTTTTACTTGTTTCTTAATATATTTCATTTTACTATTTCTTTCTAATTATCATTCTTGCTTTTTCATTTTTTCTTTCTTTCTTTCTTTCTTTCTTTCTTTCTTATTAATATACTTTTACTTGTTTCTTAATATATTTCATTTTACTATTTCTTTCTAATTATCATTCTTGCTTTTTCATTTTTTCTTTCTTTCTTTCTTTCTTTCTTTCTTTCTTTCTTATTAATATACTTTTACTTGTTTCTTAATATATTTCATTTTACTATTTCTTTCTAATTATCATTCTTGCTTTTTCATTTTTTCTTTCTTTCTTTCTTTCTTTCTTTCTTTCGTTCGTTCGTTCGTTCACATTCTGTCTTTTTTCTTACTATGATTTTCTTCTTAATTTTCTAATTTTTCTTTTTCTTCTTATGTAATCATAATTTTCTTTTGTCTTTCTTTCTCATTACTATTTTTTCTTATTTTTAATTATCATACTTTTTACATTTTTTCTTTCTTTCTTTCTTTCTTTCTTTCTTTGTCCTTCTTTCTTATTACAATCATTTCTTTCTTATTACAATTCTATCGTCTTTCTTTTTAATTATAAACTTCTTTCTAATCATCATTTTCTTTTCTTTTTCCTTCTTTTTTGTTCCTTCTTTCATATCAGCATTTTATCTTTCCTTCCCTTTTCTTTTCTTTCTAATTATGATTTTTTTTCTGTTTTATTGACATTCTATCATTCATTCTCTCTATCATTTCCTTTATTCCTGACTTTCATTTTAATTTATTTATTTATTTATTTATTTATGTATTCTTTCTTTCTTTCTTTCTTTCTTTCTTTCTTTCTTTCTTTCTTATGAATTTCTTTCTAATTACCATTTTCGGTCTTATTTTTCTTTCTCTTTCCTTAATCTTAAATTCTGTCCAGATGTTAACGCATTTCCTACTAAATGTTGACACGTGAAAATGTTTATTGTGTGCGTGCTGGGATCTAAAACCACGCCAGAGTGCTACTTAATTCACGAAGAGATTTTAGCGCATATAGGTGCAGACACTAGGTGAAGGTTCTCAAGTGCATATTCAAACTAGTTTGAGGAGTTGAGAACGAGTACGGAGGCGAATAAACACTAACGTTATTTGGTGTACTTGAGCCGGTTGAGTGTTAGTTTTCTCTCTTTGCTTAAGTTTCTTTGTTGAGGAAATGTTCAAATTTGTAAGTTCTTAAGTGCGTTTGTATTTGCTACGTTCGTTTGTGCCTGCTACCTGCGTCTGTTCTCTACGTATTCGTGTGAGCGTGTGCGCATGCTCTATCGTCTCTTTGTGAAGGCTGCATATTGTGAAGCCCTTCTCGCTTTCTTTCTTAATATGTCTTGCTTGAACGCCTTTGCCTGATTTGTTTCATTTGAATAAGTCACTCAGATTTCTTTCTTGTGGTTCCGTGACATCGTTTTAGCACGTTCCACATTTTATTTGATGCAGGAAACCGTAGAGTCTTTAAAATGGTGGGGGATTCTTCGATCTCTCTGTTGTTCAGAGAAACAGAAAGACTTAAAAATAAGAAAATTAAAAAAAGAAATCACTGAAAGGCTAAGAAAAAAGAACCTAAAGAGAAGAATGCAAAAAAAAAACAAAAAAAAAAACAAACAAACAAAAAAAACAAAACAAAAAAAACAAAACAAAAAAAACAAAAGGAAAAAAATGAATATAAAAGAATTAAAAAAAAGAAACATTTAAGATAGAGAAACAAAGACTCGGTACATAAAATATTCATAGGGGGAACACGGAATAGAAATTTATGGTTGATTTTCCATACAAGATTAGGTATTAAGCCTAGATAAAGAGAAACAAAGCCTCATTATATAAAGTAATCATATTTGAGTGGAGAAAAACGCTGACTGCATATAATGATATACGTTCAGTTTTCATAGACGAAAACATACTAAGCAAATATATCGTGATACAAAAGCTAAGAATATAAAATAATCATAAATACTTTGGTAGCATTGATTTGAAAGTAATTCTATCGTAGGTTCTATAATCATAGAAGAAAACACCCGGAGTTAAGATATCGTGATACAAAAGCAACTTATATGTATAAAATAATCATAACTCCTTGGGTAAAACTGATTTGAAAGCCATACTATCCAATTTTTATAAATGAAAACATCCTAAGCCAATACATCGTGTTACAAGGCTACGCATATAAAATAATCATAACAACTTGAATAAAAATGATTTGAAAGCCATACGTCGTAGATTCAATTTTCACGGAGGAAAATATCCTATGTCAATAATTCCTGATACAAAGACTTGGTATATAGAATAATCATAACTATTTCGGTAAACCTGATTTTTGAAAGCAATGCTGTCGTAAGTTCAATATTTATAGAAGAAACTATTCTAAGCCAAGGTATCGTGATACAAATGATACGTATATATCATAATCATGAGACTGATAAAGGCTACGTTTATAACATATAATGCTGTAGTAAGTTCTATGTTCATAGACGAAAACATCTTAAGCCAATACATACATTTAACACAAAGTCTGCGTATTTTTTTTTTTTGATCATCTCACCCCAAGCAAGGCATTCCACTGCCACTATTGCGCATGGGGCTACACAGGGGAAGGTAAAGAGAAGGAGTGGTTAGACATAGGGAATGTCAGGAGGAAGGTGTTAGATAAATAAGGATAGCGAGGATGAGGGTTGGGCAGATGGGAAGAGTGTTTGATAGAATGGGAGCAGGTTAGTGTGTTAGGAGGTGTCTATTGACCTTACATTTAAACTCCTGGAGATTGTAGCCGTCGGGGAAGCAATCGTTTGGAAGAGAATTCCACAGTCGGGAAGTGCGAGGAAAGAAACTGTTGGAGTAGAAGTTACGGTTGCATTTTATCGGTTTCACTGTAAAAGGGTGGGATCTAGTTGCGTATATAAAATAATCGTAACATCTAGGATAAACTATAATGAGCCACATAACAAAACTCATCATCCGGATTCTGATGAACAGAGCGCGCAGCAGAATTGGCCCAGAGATAGGACAGGAACAATGTGGATTCGTTTAAGACACCGGAACGAGGAATGCGATATTCATTCTCAGAATGCTATCTGAACGGGCAATACAAATGCAGAAGGACCTTTATATGTGTTTCATAAACTCCACGAAGGCGTTCGGCAAAGTACGACATAAGAACATGATATAGCTACTCGACAAACTCGACATTTTCGAAAAAGACGTTAGCATAATCAAGAATCTATATTGGCAGGAAACTCCTTGTGTTTGGATAGGAGGTGAACTCAGCAGGGATGCAAAAATAGAAAGGGCGTAAGACAAGGATGTGTTTTTTTACCGGATCTTTTCAACACTTTTATGAGAGAAATAAAAGCCTTGTCAGAATTCGTCATTGGCAGCCACAATCTCAACAATATCCTATACGCGGATGACACGGTGCTGATAGGACCTTCTACAGAAATTAGCAAAAGAAAGTGAAAAGAAAGGACTGTGCATAAACCTCAAGAAAACTGAATGTATTGTCATCAGCAAAAAGAGGAGACCAATATGACAACTGTAAGTTGGAGAATCTAAAATAAAACAAGTAAAATTCCAATACCTGGGATGTGTTTGGAAAATGCGACACAAAGATCCAAAGACATATTGGCATGGCCAAAGACGCATTTCAGGAGCTAACCAGAGTACTGAATAACAGGAAAATCTTATCAGAAACAAAGAAAAGATTGCTGGATTGCTATGTGAGATCTGTCCTTCCGTATTGAAGTGAATGCTGGACAATCTCATCATAGATGAAGGAGTGGTTTGAGGCAGCAGAAATGTGATTTTACAGAAGGATGCTTAGGATTCCATGGACAGGGCACGGGTGCAAAGATAAAATGTTGGAAAGGATGTAAACGAGAAGAAAACTGATACTAAATATCAGGAAGAGACCAATGAGGTTCCTGGGACACATAATGAGGAAGGAGAACTTGATACTCACAGGTCGGATAAATGGAAGAAGAAGCAGGGGAAAGCAGCGTGAGATGTACTTGTTAGGTCTGAGCAAATGGTTGACCGAGCGGGGCTTAGAAGAGATACCAAGAAAAAAATTATTGAGAGCGACAAGAGTCAGAGCCAAGTGGAAGTCCATGAAGAAGAAGAAGAAGAACAACAACAAGAAGACTGATTTGAATGTCATATAGACATAGGTTCAATTTTTATAGACAAAAACGTTCCTAAAACAATACATCCTGTTACGTATATGAAATAACCATAAATCTTTTGGTAGAACTGCTTCGAAAATAATGCTGTCGAAGGTTCAATTTTCATAAAAGAAAAAACATCCTAAGACATGATATCGTATATCAAAGGTATATGAAAAAAAAAGTCGTAACATCTTCATTTCAAATTAATTAGAAAGCCATAGTGTCGTTGGTTCAATTTTCACAGACGATAACATCCTAAGCCGGGAAAACGAAAGCTACGTATATAAAATAATTATGACTACATTGTTTACACTGTTTTGACTGTTGTCCATATCTTTATTGCTATGCAAACGATGTTTCGGCCGTTGTACTATTTGGCCTTCTTCAGGTGATAGAAATGTTGAACCGAACCCTTTATTTCGATCACGGGGGTACATCATTCTCATTCTACGTGCAATTCTCCTTCCGGATGCCATGTAATTATCTCCCTTTAACTCAACTCACTAAGTTAATTGTCTACCACTACTGCAGCAAGATATTGAACTAATAACACTTTTTGGTCAAGCCATTGAAAGTAACTAACGTTTTAGTCCACTGTGCCATGGACCCTTGAGCGAAACGTCGTACAAATGGCAATAAAGATGAGGACAACTGTCCGAACAGTGTAAATAATGTAAATACTACCTCATCTCAGAAGTATAAACAAATATTCATAAGAACTCTTTAAGCAAAGATATAAAAAAAAACAATGGTTGACTGTATAAAATAACCATAGCCGAGTAGGTAGAACAACGAATAAAATGAAATGATATATGAGGTTCAATTTCCATACATGATTACAACTGAAGACAATATTTGGCCTACTGGATTACTAAGAACGGGAAAGATGTTTCGTCGTTTGTCATTAGTTTACGAAAGATCTTTTGGAAAGTTTAATAAACGTTTCTGCAAAAAAGATTATTTTTCTCTTGACACCATCATTACTCTATGCTCCTTCCACCTTTTATATTTAATGTGGTTAAACATTGCGAAGTTACTGTTTGAATTTTTAGGATAAGGAGTTTTCATTATTTATATGCAGACGTCTTCTGCCTAAATTTCTGGGATAAGGAATTATCAATATTTACATTATTTACATGCGAACTATTGTCCTCATCTTTGTTGTTATTTTCACCTTATCCTCTTCTGCCTAAATTTCTGGGATAAGGAATGATCAATATTTACATATAATAAATATAATAAATGATAAATATCAATATTTACATATAATAAATATAATAAATTATATTTACATATAATAAATAATAAATTATAATAAATATAATTTATAATATATATATATATATTATAAATTATATTTTAGAACATGTACACACATATATATATATATATATATATATATATATATATATATATATATATATATATAAGAACAATTAAGGCAGACACGTTATTTCATGGTAAATCGGAAGTATGGGCCTATTTCAAGCGAACCATCATCAACTTCCGTCTTTATTGTACAAACGATTTTAAAATTCTTTGTACAATATATATCTGTCTGCGGATGATTATATATATATATATATATATATATATATATATATATATATATATATAGCATGTCCCCGAAAATGTATAAAACAGTTTGTCATGCCAAACATTGAAGAGGACTTTGAAGATTAGGTGTTTAGGTGTTTTATTTTTATGAAGATGGGGTACTCCACACTACCATCACGATGAGATCTTGCCAAACTGGTGGATTGAACGAAGGGGTTTCGTAGAATACTCACCACGTTCACCAAAACTCACACCACTCGACTTTTTTATGATGTTACTTAAAAGACAGTCTCCGCTAACAAACCTGCAACAGTTGCTGAACTAAGAGCAGCCATTGAAGAAGAATGCACGCAAATACCAAGTTAATTGTTTTGTGATGTTTGTAATTCCATTGTTTTGCGTTGTCAGAAGTATCTGGGCCAGAATTGATGTCAGTTTGAAAACAATCGTTGACAAAACAATGAAATAATATCTGTAGATTCCATTTAATTTTGAAAATGACATGCATTTTAATAAACACTGACTTTACAGTTATTTAAAGTGTGTATACATTTTTGAGGATACCATATATATATATATATATATATATATATATATATATAAATATATATATATATATATATAATTTGATAATCATATCGCCCCGAGCAAGGCATTTTACTGCTGCTGTTTTGTAGGGAGTTACATAGGAGGAGAGTTATGAGAAAGAGTGACAGGTTATAGGGGGTGTCAGGAAGTGGGTAAGAGAAGGATGAGAATACTGATGAGAGTTGAGTGGAAGGAGGAAGGAGCATGAGAGAGAGAGAGAGAGAGAGAGAGAGGATACAGGTTAGTGAGATAGGAAATGACTATTGACTTTACATTTAAATTCTTGGAGATTGTAGCTATAATCTTATAATTATATATATATATAGTTTTGTGTAAAACCAATTTAAAACTCGCAATGTAACTAAAGAAAATAGTAAAATAAAAATAAAAACGAATAAATCAAGAACCAAGAGTAAAAAGGATTAAAACGAGACAGGGAAACATTAAATAAGTAAAGGTCAAAGGACAGACACCTACCAAAGCAATAATTGTGCTCTTAATGATCAAAACAGCAATTGCGTTGTCCGGCGACTCGACTAAAAAAGCGACAAAATTCAGTCCGCTACTCAAGTTTTACGCATTTGTCATGTCGATATTTTCCCGAGTAACACATGTCATTTATTATTATTATTATGTCATTTTTCATCATATTTCGATTTCTGCATTGGTCTCACTACCAACCAAGTCTGCGGGGAGACCTAAGGCAGGTAGTGGCGTGTTGTTATGACTCCATTTCATGTTTTTCTGTCTTCCCTATCATCCCCAGCATTACATAGATAACGTTTTCCTTAGTGTGTGGGCTGTACTTAATAAGACAATTTTTTGTATATCTCTTAAGCTGGGGTTTCCAGGGATTCTTTCAATGTGTTGTTTTGTTCCATTTTTTATCATTCCAAGTGCACCTACTATCACTGGCACAACTCTTGTTTTCAATTTCCACATTTTTTCTATTTCAATTTCCAGGTCTTTATATTTTGACAGTTTTTCAAATTCCTTGGTTGCTATGTTACAATCCGCTGGACAAGCCATATCAATTAATAGACAAGTTTTCTCCTTCTGGTTTTTAACAATAATGTCTGGCCTGTTTGCTTCAATTTTTCTGTCTGTGTAGATGGTGTAATCCCACAGAATGGTTACATCTTCTATTTCTGTAACCGGTGCTGGATGATGTTCATACCAGTGTTTGTTTACAGCTTTTCCATAATGTTTGCACATTGTCCAATGTAAATATTGCCCAACTCTATCGTGGCGATTTTTATATTCGTTTGGGGCAAGCACAGAACAGCCTGAGATTAGGTGGTCTATTGTTTCTTGGTGTTTATCACAAAACCTGCATTTTGGATCCATATTATTATGCATAATATTTGCCTGAAAGTTTCTCGTGAAAAGACTTTGGTCTTGTGCTGCAAGTATAAATCCTTCAGTTTCAGACTTTAATCCAGATGCACGTAACCATCGATGAGTATTAACTTTGTCAACATTGGATTTATTGGCACGTACTGGATATTGGCCATGCAGAGGTTTGTCCTGCCAGCGCTGTTTCATCTTTTCAAGAGCTTTATCTTTGGCTTTCATTTTCATATTTTTTGCCGCAATAGTTGGTTCTTGGCTACTGTTTTGCTTTTCTACAGAATCTACTAACTGTAATTCTTGTTTGTATTTACTGCCTTCTTTTATTATTGAATATTTTTTCTTTCTTTCTTCATGTTGCCTTACTAATTGTATCATCCAATCCTTTGTTGTTTCTATGTATGTTAGTAAGCCAATAGTTGTTGTCTTGTATGACAATTCCAGCTGAATAAGACCCCTTCCACCTTCTTTACGGGGTATGTATAGACGGTCTACATCAGCCTTTGGGTGATGCATCCTATGCTTAGAAAGAAGCTTTCTTGTTTTAGCATCCATTCGCCTGATGTCGTTTAGAGTCCAGTTTAAGATGTTGAAGCTATATTGGACAACTGGGATTGCAAGGCTATTAATGGCCATAACTCTATTCTGTGAATTTAATTCAGTTTTTAATATCATTCGTAGCCTTCTATAGTACTCTTTACGCACTATTTCTTTCATTTTTTTATGGTGAATGTTTTCGCTCTCATTTACACCTAGGTATTTATAAGCTTCTTCTGGTTTCAATTCTTTTATTGTTACAGCAGGGTCTAGGCTAATTGAGGATGTTTCTTGTATTGATCCACGTAAAACTGTAGCTTTAGCACATTTATTCAAATTAAATTTCATTCCAATGTCTTCGCTGAAGCATTTTACAGTTTGCAGAAGACCTTCCAGCTCATTATCATTCTTAGCATATAACTTTAAGTCATCCATGTAAAATAGATGGCTTATTTTCTTTTGGCCTATTTTATAACCACATTCTGTCTTATTAAGTTGACTGGTTAGTGCTATTAATGATATGCAGAATAGTAAGAGAGATAAAGAATCACCTTGAAATATACCTCTTTTGATGTTTATTTCATCAGACTTATAGGTTCTTATTATTATTATTATTATAATTATTATTATTATTATTATTATTATTATTATTATTATAAGTAGTAGTATAAGTATTAGTAGCTGTGAAATAAACTTACTATGTTTATTCCTAAATTTATTGAAATTTAATTAATGTAGATTTATTTGATTTTATGATTAAGGCTTCTGTTATTTGTAGCTATCTATTGACATTTTATCTCGTATAGTATTTATCCTCAATTATAAAATCTAAAAAACGGAACTTCAATAAAGTTTTACTCAATTTAGGAACAGCATATTTCACAAACAAGGACGCATTCCAAATCTAAGTAGAATATTGTGAAACAAAGAAAGAACTACTAGACCACTAGGTGGTATTTGTCCTTCGGTATGGCATCGAATGATGGACAATCTCGTCAAAGATGAAGAATCTAAGCAACAGAAATGTGGCTATACGGAAGGATGCTGTGGATACCATGGACCGAATATGTGAGCAACAACGAGGTTTTAGAAGGAAGGAGGGATTAGAGAATCCGACACTCACAGTGCGGATTGATGGAAAGAGAGTCAGGGGAAAACAACGCGTGACGTACTTGATGGGCTTATGTAAGTGAATGGAAACAAATTTGGGAGAAATACCAAAGCAAAAGGCATAACGATATACAAGGGATAGAAGGATGTGGACGGCCATGATCGCATAAGGCGCATAGAAAAAGAAAGAGTCTATTTCACAACTAATTATTAAATAAGAAAAAGAAGCTACCACAAATTAGTGAGTGAAAAAAAAAAAAAAAAAACAAACAAACAAACAAAAAAAAATCGACATAGCACCCAACAGTGCATAAACGATCTACAATTATATAAATTGGCAAAATCATTTATTAATGAATACTTGCTCCCAATACACAGTTATATTGATGACAATTCGGTCAGGTTTCAATCCTGGTTAAAAGCAATTCGATGTCTAACCGTATTGATGAGTTGTGATACAGCGAAACAGATCTCTCTGCGGAGGACAATATATATATATATATATATATATATATATATATATATATAAACTTATTTATAAATGGAACTTTGTGTGTGTCTGTGTGTGTGTGTATCCTTTACCTATAGACTCCGAAACGGCAGAACCGAAGTTCTTGGAAATTTACACAGTTCTACTATAAGCGTCTGCGAGTGTTCTTTGCTAGGTTTGGTATCGAGGTACCCCCGATAAATATCGAAAATCGATAATCGAAAAATCGGGTTATAGAACGAGTGGTCCGATTTTAATCAAATTTCATACACTCATAGACAAAGACATAAGAAATGATATTCAGAAGTTTCAAGGTTGCAGTTCTATCCCTGGATGACTTATTTGACTCCGATATTGGAAATCGATACCCCGATTTCCTACCGGGTCGGATCAAAATCAGTTTTTCAGCCCTTTTATTTTAGTTTTTGCTACGGGTTTGGCTCTAAGTAGGTATAATTGTAGTTCTTAGTCTCAGCCATGATACCATTTACTCAGAGGACTTATTTAGCCTTCAAAATTCAGTTTACGACGAAAAAAACTTATTTTATATCGATACCAGGAAATGAAAATTTGACTTACATCCATTCATTTTTCTTTCAGTCTACGATTTCACTTTTTCTGGAAACAACTATTGCTTTTTAGTTTTTCGTGCCTACGTCCAAAAAGTCTGAGCTCCAGGACCATGGATTAGTTTTAAAGCTTTCAGTACACCCGAGCAACGCCGGGCTATATTGCTAGTATATATATATATATATGGATGTAAATAAGTATATATATAGATATATATATATATACATATATTTTTTTTTTTTTTTCATTTTTAAACGAGTTATTTCTCTACTTTGGTTTCCACCATGAGTGGTTTCTTCAGGGGATTTTTATAACTTAAGTTATTAAAAATCGTCTGAAGACACCACTCATGTAAGAAACCAAGGTAGCGAAATAATTCGTTTAAAATAAAATATCCAAAAGTTCTACAATATAATTGTATAGAACACTTTTTAATGCCAATGTTTAATGGTCTAACCCTATTAGGACCAAAAACTAAGTATCAAACAATCAATCAATCAATCAATCAATCAATATATATATATATATATATATATATATATGTATATATTTGAGTGCATGTGTGTGTGTGTGTGTGTGTGTGTGTGTGTGTGTGTGAGTGTGTGTGTGTGTGTTTGCATACGCAAAGATACACATCAATATATAAGTATTTATCTGGAACAGTGCTCAATGCAATATAACAGAGCAAAAAAGTATATATTAACAAATATACAAATTATCCTACATTTTAAGCCCGAATCGGTGTTTCAGGCATTATACAATCAGGTGCATATTAGAAGCTGACTGTTTTTTCGATTTAAAATAATATTTAGGTATACCTAAAATAATATTTCAAATCAAAAAACGCTCAGTTCTTAATATGCACCTCATTGGAAGTAAAAAATGCAGATTATGCCAGGAGAAAGAATTGGCTATTACGTTGTAGATCTCTCGACCATGAATGACTAACAGTCTAAACGAAGTCAAATCAAGGATATATAACACAATTTTCGATTCATCGTAATAACCATATCTGCTCTGAAATGTATCGTAATGTCAACAAATGTAAACATGTTACGGAAATTAACAGAGGTCTAAGACGCGCCAGATCAACTGGTGGCTTCCCCTATGTGGATAGGGGTCGCAGGTTCGATTACATCCGACTGACCCCCATTTTCATAACAAAAAATTATCGTAAATAATCAGGCCGATAGAAATAAATATATAATAATGTTTGATTATAAACAGAGTATCTATTTAAATACGAGTATCGATCAAAAGTATTGGTCAAACAAATCATTTCAAATTGTTGGTTGTTCAAAGACCATTTCGTTAATCTTCGTTAGTTTCCGTAACATATTTACATTTGTTGACATTACGATACATTTCAGAGTAGATATGGTTATTACGATGAATCGAAAATTGTGTTATATTTGACTTCGTTTAAACTGTTGGTCATTTGTGGTCGAGAGGTCTAAGACGCGCCAGATCAATTAGTATGTTCCCCTATGTGGACAGAGGTGGTAAGTTTGAATCCTACCGAAAGACAAAAAAAAATTATCGTAAATAATCAGGCCGGTAGAAATAAATATATAATACTGTTTGTCTATGAATAGAATATCTACTTAAATACGAGTATCGATCAAAAATAATTTTCAAATAAATCATTTCATATATATATATATATATATATATATATATATATATATATATATATATCCAGAATTTATCTAACATACCTATGTCTATTGCCTATACTTAAAATATTGGTGTTGTCAAGTATGATGCTCCTGCTATATATTTAGAAATTCTTGATTATTTTTCTTTTTGTGTATATTTTTATATCCCTTTTGCTATATATATATATATATATATATATATATATATATATATATATATATATATATATAACTGTAAATTTGTTATTGAACACGTCTCGAAAAACCCACCGAGTACAAACGCGGAGGGCAAAAAATGGTAACAAAAAAGAAACGAACTAAGCACTTGAACATTAGTCAAATACTAGTCGAAAGAAAAAAAACCCGAGACGAGTAACCTAACACGTAAAGCGCTCAATACACAAGTAGAGCAACTTTATCCAACTTTCCCTGAGGATCCAATTTGGTGAAACCTTGGTAGTTTCGTTGGCTCTCTAGGTTAGCTACTTACTATATATATATATATATATATATATATATATATATATATATTTACGAAATTAGAAAGACAAAGCATGCATCAACACTATTGACGTATTAAGATCATAATACAGTTTTCGTGTTTATATGATTAAAGTCGATAGATCGTAACCGATTTTATTGGTAATCGACCGCAATAGGATAACGAAATGCTAGTTAAAAGGTCGGGGATTACATATCACAGATTGATTGATTAATTATGACGTTCAGAGAGACAGACAGACAGACAGAGCGAGAAAGAGAGAGTCTGATTTTCGATGCGAAATCTAAACCTACAACTTTTGGAAAAATGTCTCGAGAAAAAAAAATAATAATAAAAAGAAAATGAAAACTATAATAGATAAATGAAAATGAGATTTTTGTCATACAAGAGAAAATACGTTTTCCTCAAGATAAATTACGTGTCTGGCAATTTTGACAGTAAATTATGGTAGAAAGCCAAATAGCGGACAAAGAGACGATGGCAAATAGCTGAGGGTTAGGATTAGCTGCGTGACCATCGTGCGAGATGCAGTAGTTTTCTTGGCAACAGAGACAAATGGCGGGAACAGAACAGGAGGAAGAGTGGTTAGCTGATATGTTATGGAAAATATAGAAAATCTTTGAGATCATTCGATATAACGATATAGCTAATACCAGTAAAGTTATAAATCGTCGGGCAGGGTCGAGGGAACATGGCTGAAAAAGAACGAGAAAAAACATGTCTGAAAAAAGAATGAGAACAAATACAAAATCAGATGGTATAAATGGCAAAAATGAAAAAAATAAAATGAAAAGAATGCCGGATTGGTTGTTGGTTGGTTTTGTATAGCGGCATATCAACTTCTATGGATTATTGAATACCAAAATCTAAATATTTGTACTTAATTTCATGATTTCAACTACAGATATTTTGTACAGTGTTATACTTTAAGGTTAAAAAGCATGCTTTGTTATAGATATATAGTTTGTAGATGATAAAATGTATTGGTAATTTTACTATAAATAGGCAATACTAGTAATTTTATTATGAGTCACTATTGTTGGTAATTTTAGTAAGAATAGGTATTGTCATTAATTTTTCTATAAATAGGTATTGTTGTTTGGCTGATTTTGTCTAACGGCACATCAACTTTTATAGGTCACTCAATGCCAAAATCCAAACATTTTCTATGTAATTTTAAACATTAAACTGCAGATTTTTTGTACATAATTTTCAGGATAAAGTTGTTTTTTTTTTATATATATAGAGTTTGTATATCATAAAACATATTGTTGGTAACTTTGCTATATTATATTTTTTTTAGTCAGGCATTGATTTTGATTTTCCAATAAAATTCTATTGTTTTTCATTTTACCATACTGTTGATTTTTGTTTTGGTGGTTACTATTTATGCATAGCTGTGACTCTAACAGGTACTACCACCCTGGATCAGGTAGGAGCTGGGAACAACATTAATTAAAAGGTGGTTTCACGCTCCTCAAAACTTGCAATCTCCCGATCAGAAGCCTTGCTGCCGGATGTAGTTTATCGTCATAGCCAGGACGAAAGACTGCAAGACAAATGATTCTAGAATGACTGAAGGGCAATCAGGAAAAAAGAAAAATGCTCGCAAGGCAGTATCTGAAAGCTAAACGCATTTATATAAATGAAAATATCTACTATATATCTTTTATGAACTGGGCTCCTTCCGGATGTGGGCTATCATAACTCTCCACAACTTCCTATTCTTTGTAGCTGATAGTACGGCTTGTCTTTTTTTCTAGTCCTCTTAAGATCTGTACTGCCAACCATTGACACAAACTCGTTGGGTAGGACATTCGCTGCTTTCTTTCGTTTTTCTTACTTTCAATGTGTCTTGTTAGTGTCATATTTCCCAAGCACCCCTTCCTCAGAGCTTTGAAATTTCAGTTGTCTCTTTCTGATTTTATTTATAAATGCACAGTTTTTAATCCAGTTTTCCTTAAATCTTACTCATTCCTTACTAACTCTATCCCTAAGGACACATAGTCCTAGTAGATATATCGGTTGACTTGACATAAAGAGTTGTGAGTTCAATACCAGGCTACAGCAATGGTGAACAAGTAACTTAGAGAGCCGATTAGAGGGAGATAACTCATGACTACCAAAAGAAGCTTCACGAAGGAATAAGAATGATATACTCCAGTGATCGTAATAAAGGGTTCAGTTTGAAATTCCTCGCACCTGAAGAAGACCGGAGTGTACAACGGCCGAATTCCATATTGAAGAGCCCATCGAACAATTACCATAGAAAAGAGTCAGTGAAGTAACTTTACGGCAATGGCAAAGTGACTAAAGCCGAGACACCAAGTGAGGACCAATAATATTTCTGATTCTTCTTTGGATTTTATCAAGAATCTCTAAATGTATGGCAGGAACACCGGGCCATATGTGGCAGCAATATGGTCAACAAAATATTGATAGATACTATGCGGAAGAGAACAGTCTAGAGATGTATGTGGAGGAGATTATTGTTTTGATCTAATATTCTAGCAGTCGAGAAAATCTAAGCAGTTTAAGCTTTTTATATAAAAATGGCTACATTTATGAAGCTGACAACAATTTGATAGAAAATATAGGAGAGAGAAAATCAGGTGTAGCTGACCCCTTGTGGAGGGAAAAAGGAGATCACCACCCCCGATGAGATGTAGTTGAAATAATAGATAGAGAACGCCACTGAAAACTCCATAAACTTATCTCCAAAGCCAACCAAGCATAGAGATGAACACAATATGGGAACCAGTACTATGGAGTGCCAGATAAAATCATTAGTATCAAAAATTGCAAATATGAGCTCTCGTAAAAAATACGAGAAAAAGCTATTAACATAAAAAAATACTAGAGAAAACCATTAACATAAAAAGATTGCAATATGATCTCTGGTAAAAAAAAGGGGGGGTTACTGGACATTAGGTTTATAATTCACAAAAATTTAGTTGGTTTTGAACACATGGCCCAGTGGATATGGACGTCGGTTAGTTCCTGTGACTTGACTCAAAGAGTTGTGAGTTCAACAACACTGGTGAGCAAGTAACTTACAGAGTTAGAGGGAGATAACTCATGACTTTCAAAAGAGGCACTACTACGCAAGGAATGGAGTTCATATACCCCAGTGATTGTAATAAAGTGTTCGGTTAAAAATTACTACCACCTGAAGAAGGCCGGAGCGTACAACGGCCGAAATGTCGTACAAATGTCAACAAAGATGAGGCCAATAGACCGAATAATGTAAATACTGTAGAATTATAAACAACTATATTTTTGAATCAGAAGCAGTAAACACACAAGTGGTTAGTGGGTGTGAAAGAATTCCAAAACAGAAACATTGCTAAGGAGAGAGGATAATAACTGATTTTCTAAGCGTCGTTTAGGTGTGGCATAAGGCCGAAAGTATGGGATGCCAAGTGAGGATCGAACTCACTACTAATGATTTTAGCGAGAAAAGCTTGCTAACCACGCCCAGGTGCCCTAAGAGAGAGTATAATATAAGTGTAAAGAGGGAGATAATAGATTGTAGAGTGGAAATGAGAGGTTTTATTTGATAATCGGAGACGTCCACAGGCAGCCCTACGTCTCCGATTACCTCATCCTGTGGACGTCTCCGATTACCTCATCCTGTGGACGTCTCCGAATACCTCATCCTGTGGACGTCTCCGATTACCTCATCCTGTGGACGTCTCCGAATACCTCATCCTCTGGACGTCTCCGATTACCTCATCCTGTGGACGTCTCCGCTTACCTCATCCTGTGGACGTCTCAGCTTACCTCATCCTGTGGACGTCTCAGCTTACCTCATCCTGTGGACGTCTCCGATTACCTCATCCTGTGGACGTCTCAGCTTACCTCATCCTGTGGACGTCTCCGATTACCTCATCCTGTGGACGTCTCCGATTACCTCATCCTGTAGACGTCTCCAATTACCTCATCCTGTGGACGTCTCCGATTACCTCATCTAGTGTTATATCAACAGCTGCGTGGAGAGAGACCAGGTATATTTTTGTATTTGTATCTCGTTGGTACGAAAATAAAGTAATTCAGAATTATTACTACCACTGTCGTTGTGGTTATTTTAAATAGATGACGATTAACACTGCATTTAAATTTCTGAAGATTAATGTTAACTGGAAAGCATGGAGCCGGAAGAAAGTTACACAAGAGAGAATTTTGATAAAGAAACTGTTAGCATAGAACTTACGATTGCATCTAGTCAATTTAACTACAAATTGATGAAACCTTGATGCTAATCTTAGGTTGTATGTGATGTACATCCCGTACAACCTAAGAAATTATAATTTGCTATTCCTGTCCGGATTCGGTAGTTTATCCGCAGGTTGCGACAGTTTTGCATAAAGAGTTGGTATCATTAGACCGGAAGTAATGACACGAATAAAGCTGTTCTGAAAGCGTCCGGTGGTCGGAGTTAAAGCCCGATGGACAGGACTCAGATAGTCCCACGGCATGACTATTCGAAAACGGTAGGGCATAGTCAAACGAAGTCAGCCGTCACTAACGTGTACCAAGTTGGCCTTGGAACGCAGTAAGAGATGTGCGTGTACACCGGGCAGAAAGGCACAGGACGCCTCTTCCCCAAGATAGGGTTAGGGTTAGCACACACACAGACTTGCACACACGCGCTCGCACATAAACGCACACATTCACGCACTTATCTAGTCACACACAACACACTAAAACTCTCACTTAAACACACTCGCATACGCATACAAACTCTCATTCACACACCAACAATTCCCGCACACACGCGTATGCACAAACACGCGCGTACGCACATACACGCACTTTCCTACGTATACGCATGTGCACACACAAACACACGCACGTACACAAGCATACGCACACATCCACGAATATGATTATACAAGTACATGCATGCAATATCACGCATTTACATACGTACACTCACACGCTCACACTCATTCACGCAGAGACATTCCCGCAAACACACGAACAGGTATACGCATACACACACACTCACGTATCTTGATACACACTTGCTCCCGTACGCACTCACGCACACAGTCTTACACTTACTCACGCACACACATTTCAGCACGCACGCTCACACCGGTTCACTCACGCGCATACGTACACGCGCTTCCACGATGACGTCAATCTAACTCATATCGAGGCGATCGGTCTGATCAGATCTAATGTCATTATTTGTGCGCCTTTCGATTATCCATTCATATTAACAAGGTATTCTTCTGATGTTTAGCTTTTGAAGATCTTTTTCTTTCGAAGAGGACGTCCACTGATCAGGGTTCATTTGATCTTTGTGGAGGGGGGAAACTCGTCTTTGGAGTCTATGCAGCTCCATCGAAAATGATTTATTTGCATTTATTTTTTTTATTTTTATTTTTATTTTTACTTTTTTGGTAGTTCTATCTCATGTCGACTTTAAAGACATCCTCTAAAAATCCCGAGCTAATTTCGGTGATTCTCTCTCTTGAGATTTCGGCATTACACAACTGCCTCATTTCTCGGTCACGTAGATTTTTTATCTTCTGCTTTGTTTTTCTGTATTTTTGTTCAATAACAAGCATTTCTAACATCATCAACGTCCTCACCAATTCAAAGATTTTTTCCTAATTTATTTTCATTATTATTTAACTTGAAATTTCCCTTTCATACAAATAGTGAACTCTTTCTTAGAATCGTCTGTTGAAAAGATTTCTACCTTAGTTCATAGAGAAAAAATGTCCATGAGAAAGCAACGGCGAATTCTGATTGACGCTCTATCTGCAAATATATATATATATATATATATATATATATATATATATATATATATATATATCTAATGATTATTTATATAACAATTACTATTTATTAAACAACAAAAAAGAAAATTTCATTGTCTTTAATGTTTACATATATAAGCAAGACTTTTTAAACACTAGCAGTATAGCCCGGCGTTGCTCGGGTGTAATGAAAGCTTGAAAACTAATCTATGGTCCTGGAGCTCAGACTTTTGGGACGTTGGCACGAAAAACTAAAAAGCAATAGTTGTTTCCAGTTAAAGCGAAACCGTAGACTGAAAGAAAAATGAATGAATGTAAGTCAAATTTTCATTTCCTGGTATCGATATCAAATAAGTTTTTTCGTCGTTTTGAAGGTTAAATAAGTCCTCTGAGTAAATGGTATCATGGCTAAGACTAAGAACTACAATTATACCTACTTAGAGCCAAACCCGAAGCAAAAACTAAAATAAAAGGGACCAAAAAAAAAAAAAAATACAGACATACTGGCAGATAAACGGACACACACACAAACATCTTGCCGTATATATATATATATATTATCGATTTTCTGCACTATTGTAAGAACAGCAACCTTGAAATTTCTGAATATCGTTTCTTATGTCTTTGTCTATGAGTGTATCAAATTTGATTAAAATCGGACTACTCGTTCTATAACCCGATTTTTTGGATTATCGATTTTCGATATTTATCGGGAGTACCTCGACACAAAACCTATCTAAGAACACTCGCAGATGCTTATAGTACAACTGTGTAAATTTTGAAGGAAATCGGTTCAGCCGTTTCGGAGTCTATAGGTAACACACACACACACAGACACACACACATAGACAAAGTTCCATTTATAAATAAGTTTAGATATGCCGGCCACATAGGACAGGAAATTGTGCTCTGTCGCCAACATTCTGAAGGGACACGGCACATAGAAGATATTAATACATTTACATTTACATGGATTATATTTATAGAAGTTTTACAAATCTAATTGCAATAGAAAATATTGAAAGGATTTTTAAATTTGAATAAATGCACAGTATATTGTTTAAATTCATAACTAATTATTAAATAAACTGAAGCGTACTTCAGTAAATAGGCAAAATGTTCAATAGAATGCCAAGATATTGTAATTCAATAGACAAAAGGTTCAATGAAAAATATTATTTAAAATTATTTTATTCTGATGAAAATGACAGTTAATGAGAAACTTAAGAAAATGTAAAGTTTTCTCTCTCCATTGAAAGCCTGAAATTCCCTATTAGGAGGAGGAACTATTTTTGAGAAACTCTCCCCTAAAATAATTGTCACATTTTTTTATTTTATTTTATTTATTTATTTTTTTTTTTGGTAGTTCTATCTCATGTCGACTTTAAAGACATCCTCTAAAAATCCCAAGCTAATTTCGGTGATTCTCTCTCTTGAGATTGTTATCATTACACAACTGCCTCATTTCTCGGTCACGTAGATTTTTTATCGTCTGCTTTGTTTTTCTGTATTTTTGTTCAATAACAAGCATTGCTAACATCATCAACGTCCTCACCAATTCAAAGATTTTTTCCTAATTTATTTTAATTATTAGTATTCCGGATATATTTGAGTAAAATGTGAGTTTTTATGATCCGAAGATACACTTATGCTTATGTAGACATCGATTATGTTTATTAAATTGGCTTTGTGCCAAACATAACCAAATGCCCCATAATTTAAAGTTTATCAAATGGTTGGAAGAGTAAAACTGTTTTGTTTTTATAAAAAAATGGAAATTTATTTATCGAACAGTATAACCTCAGATTGTATGTCAGTCAGTTAAATGCCATACGTGACATGACTGACTGGGCAGAAGATTATCCCGCAGTAGGTTGCCATTGCTTTCTGCGGTAGACTGGTTGCCGACCAAGGCTATAGGACCCAATCTGTCCTGCTATTGAACCCATAACTGGAGGGAAGAGACGGATTAATACCTTTCCCAAGGGTATTTGTGCGTAAGTGAATGAAATGGATTCAACTGGAATTCGAACTCGGCTCCCGGATTTCTCGTTCCAAGCCGATATCCACTGGACCACAACGCACATCCCAGATTGTATGTATGAAGTGAAATTATTATCTGTGGAAATGCTCTAAGAGAAATAGCAGTAACGATTTAAATGAATCCAAAGTTCGTTTGGTGTCGTAAGGTTTCCATTTCTTTCTTTCTTTTTGTGGCCGGTGAGTAAGTGAAGAGTAAGAAAAAAACGATGAAGGAAAATTGTACTTATCGACGTTAATTTTAGGAGTCAGTTAAAGTGTCTTTTTGTTGTTGTCTGCTACTTGTTTTAGTTAACGGCGAGTGGGCGAAGACGAAGAAGAAGAGATAAAGGAAAATATCTCTGGAGAAAGAGAGGGAGTGCGTATAGGTCGTCGGGAATAGAGAGAAAGGACAGAGAGAACTCGACAAAGAGAGAGAGTAGACGTGTATGTGTGTGAGTGAGAGAGAGAGAGAGAGAGTGGACATGACAGAGAAATAGGATGTGAAAATGACAGATAGAGGACGTTGGAAAGATAGAAAATAACTGTTAGAGAAAGAAAAGACGTAGTAGAGTGAGAAGTATGTGTGTGTGTGTGTGTGTGTGTGTGTGTGTGCGCGCGTTAAGAGAGAGAGAGAGACTGGACTTCAGAGAGAAAAAGAGAGAGTGAATGTAGAACAGAAAGAGAGATAAATTGTGGGAGCGAGAACATGGAAGAGAAAGAAGAGGTGACAGAGAAAGAGTGAAAATTGAAGTGAGAGAGAGAGAGAGCGAGAGAGAGAGAGAGAGAGGATGAGAGAGACAGCGTGGATAAGAGAAAGGAAAGAAAGGAAAGATAATGAATTTGGAAGAGAGAGTGAAAGTAGGAAAGAAAGAGAGAGTAAACATGGAGAGAAAGAGAGAGAGAGAACATAGGAGAAAGAGAGGACATGTGAGAAAGGATATGGAAGAGAAAATGTGAACGTGGAAGAGAGAGAGAGAGAGAGAGAGAATATGGGGAGGAGAATGTGGACGTAAGAGTGAATCAACATGGGAGAGAAAGAGAGAGAGACAGGGCGTGGAAGTGAGAGATGTTGTGATAAAGAAAGAGTGAACGTGAGAGAGAACATGGACGTAAAAGAGAGAGTTGACGAGATAGAGAAAGAGAAAACATGGTACAGAGATAGTGGAAAAGGGAGAGAAAGAAAGAGGATGAACGTGGGAGAGAAAGAGCGAGATAGGACGTTGGAGAAAGAGAAAACTTGTAAGTGAGAGACGATGTGATAGAGATAGAGTAAACCTGGGAGAGAGAGTGAACGCGGATGCGAAAAGTGAAAGATAAGACGTGGTAGAAAGGAAGAGTAAACCTGTGTGAGAGAGAGGGAGGGAGAGAGAGAAAGAGAAAGAGAGAGACTGAACGTGGGAGAGAAAGTGAAAGATAGGACGTGACAGAAAGAGAGGACATTTTAGAGAGAGCATGTGATGAAGAAAAAGTGGGCTTGAGAGAAAGAGAGGTTGGACTTGAGAGAGAAAGAAAGGACACGAGAGAGAGATAGAGAGATAGAGAGAGTGAGTGAGTGAGTGAGTGAGTGAGTGAGTAAATGATAAGATCGAAAGAGGCATGCTCAATTCTCTTGCTTTGTGCGCGCAAGATACAGGACCAACTCGGCTGACGCCTCGCGCCAAGTTTAATACCTTCCTCTTGGATATACTTGACTGGCTCACCTCATTTAGATGATTACAATTATTGACGAACACCCACAGAAGAAGCAAGAAGAAGAGCCTGACCTTTTCCGTAATGCCTTGTGGTCACGCCGAAGTCATTGTGCATACCTGACACGCGCGCACACACACACAAGCGCAGGCGCCTATGGGGACTGCAAATTTAACAAAAGCAATCTCTAGCTTGCAAATGTATTAACAAAACACACAAATAGGCACAAACAAACAAGTAACTATCACTAACAAACATTCAAACAACATATCCCAAGGTAATTTATAGGGGTAGGGTCAGAAGTACACCATGGTTTCTACGGCATATTCTAAGATATTATCGGGTATCTATCTGTCCGTATATAAAATATAAAAAAAAAAAAAGAAAAAAACCTACTCTCTTTTGTCGCAATCGTGGCTATTGTAATAATCATTTTCTGTGTGCTGTGTCTCTTCATGATATGGGCGATCATTACTCTCCACGACTTCTTATTAAGACTTCTTCATCTTCTATGTGCCTTGTCCTTTCAGGTCGTAGGCGATCATGACTTTCCACGTCTCCTTATCCCTGGTGGCTCTTAGCACACATTCTCCTGTTACACCACGCAACCCCGCTCTGTCATCCACCTGCTAAGGCCCTTTAAATATGTTATCCACTGCTTTCCCATGTCTCTTTTTCCCTCTATCTGGCCTGTTAGTATCAGATCCTCCAAGTCCTCCTTCCTCATTACATGTCCCAGGAACTTTAGCTGTCTTTTCCTGATTCTCAGTATTAATTTCTTTTTTGTTTCCATCCTTTCCAGAACCTCATCATTGCTCACATGCTCGATTCATGATATCTGCAAGAAAACACACACACACACACACACACACACACACACACACACACACACACACACACACACACACTCACATTTAAATGTTTCTAAAACGAAGCTGCTGTCAACCACCACAGGTAGACATTCCTACCCACCATCAGCATGGACCAAGCAAGTCTCCCTGAAAATAATACACTGCGCCTCCTCGGTCTCACCCTCTCTTCCGATCTCAAGTGGAACCTTTACATTGAATCAATAGCTAAATCGAAGGAAGGTTGGATCACTGTGTCGGGCCAGGAAGTTGTTCCCGACTAAGTACATCTTGCACATATACAAATCAATCATCCGACCTGGCATTGAATACTGTTGTCATATCTGATCGGGCGCCCCTGCCATTTATCTCAGGGTTCTCGACAGACTTCAAAGGAAAATCTGTAACGTGATCGGTCCTGACCTGGCGGCTCGACTCCAGTCCCTTCCTCATCGGTGGGGTGTGGCTTCCCTCTGTCTATTCTACAAATATTTTCATGGCTTCTGCTCCGACAAGCTTAGCTCACTGATGCCACCCCCAAGAATTTACTCAAGCGACTAAACTGGCAACAAGGGGTTGAAAATGAAAAAGAAACTCATACTTAACAGCAGGAAGAGACAGTTCAAGTCTTTGGGGCAGGTAATGAGGAAAGAGAGCTTGTAGAATCTGATACTCATAGGACAGATAGAGAGAAAGAGACGGGAAAGCAACGCGTGACATACTTGAGGGGCTTAAGTAAGTGGATGGCAAGGTTTGGGAGGTTTAACAAGAGAAGAGGTGTAAATAGGGAGATGTAGAGAGCCATGATCGCATTCTTAAGGATAAAGACGGTGGTTAGTTCGTGTGACTTGACCCAAAGAGTTGTGAGTTCAATACCAGGCTACAGCAGTGGTAAACAAGTAACTTACAGGGTTAGAGGGAGATAACTCATGACTACCAGAAGAGGCTCTAAGCAAAGGAATGGATTTCATATACCCTAGTGATTGTAGCAAAAAGTTCGGTTCGAAATTCCTCGTACTTGAAGAAGTCCGGAGCGTACAATCGTACAAATGGCAACAAAGATGAGGACAACAGTCCGAATAATGTAAATACTTTTGACTTCAATGTTCACTTTTATATTTACTTACACTCTATCGCTGATATTGAGCACGTTATCCTATAAATATAGCGCACCAACAATAATTCTTCATATATATATATATCTATGGAAATTATTTGTTTGAACATTATTTTTAGTCGATATTCGTATTTGAGTAGATATTCTGTTTTTAATCAAACAGTATATTTATTTCTACCGGCCTGATTATTTACGATACATTTTTGTGCGAAAATGTGCGTCATTCGAGCAGGATTCGAACCTGCGACCCCTATCAACATAGGAGAAGAGCGTCTTAGACCACTCGACCACGAATGATTCCGAAGTCAAATCAAGCCTCTATAACACAATTTTCAATTCTACGCAAATAACCATCTCTGCTTCGAGATGTATCGTAATGTCAACAAATGTAAACATACAATGTTACGGAAAATCCTGTTCGAATCCTGCCGAATGACGCACATTTTCGTACAAAAATTTATCGTAAGTAATCAGGTCGGTAGAAATAAATATATAAATATACTGTTTGATTAAAAACAGATTATCTTCTAAAATACGAGTATCGACTAAAAATAATGTTCAAACAAATAATTTCAATATGTCGGTTAGACTTATAGATATGTGAGATGGATTCTGGAGAGAAATATCTACCAAAGCTGACAAAATAAACCTCACTGCTGTTCTCGAAAAGAACCTCCAAACTGTGACGGATTGGGGTTAGATGTGGTTTGTAAATTCTAATGCTTCCCAGATGGAGCTGCTCTCTTTTAACCTCCAAAGAGAAACTTTCCAACTTTCCATCTTTATTGACGATGATTGTCTATCAGAAAGCAACTCACTGCGTCTTCTTGGCCTCACTCTTTGAACCGACCTCTAGTGGAAAGACTACCTTTGCATCAATAGCTATATCTACTGTTAAGAAGGTTTGGTCACTGTGTCGGACCAAGAGATTTTTTTTTCGTCAAAATTCATCTTGCACATTTATAAATCTATCATTAATACGTGCATTGAATACTGTTGCCATATGTGGTCTGGTGCTCTTGCAATTCATCTCTGGGTTCTCGAGAAAATCCAAAAACAGAATCTACAATGTAACCGATCCCGATATAGCAACTCGACTTCAGTAACTTTCTCACCAACGCGTTGTGGCTTCCCTCTGTTTTTTTCTGCAAATATTATCACGGCTTCTGCTCCGACGAGCTGCATTGCTTGTTACTCTAACCACATGAAATTAACAATGCTACTAGATTGCCATCTTCAATTTTCTTGATTGCTAACTTTCTTTTCTCCTTTCTTCGACATATCCGGTAATTCGTCCCTGTTTCATTTGCTTTTCTTTTCTCTCACTGTAAGCCTTTGCGCACTAGTGGCAGTAATGCCTTGATTGGGGTGAAGGGATTATATATATATATATATATATATATATATATATATAAACTTATTTATAAGTGTGTGTCTGTGTGTGTGTGTGTGTCCGTTACCTATAGATTCCGAAACGGCTGAACCGATTTCCTTGAAAATTTGCACAGTTGTACTATAAGCATCTGCGAGTGTGCTTAGCTAGGTTTTGTGTCGAGGTACCCCCGATAAATATCGAAAATCGATAATCGAATAAATCGGGTCATAGAAGGAGTGGTCCGATTTTAATCAAATTTGATACACTCATAGACAAAGACATAAGAAACGATATTCAGAAGTTTCAAGGTTGCAGTTTTTACAATAGTGCAGAAAATCGATAATATATATATATATATATAAAAGGCAAGATGTTGGTGTGTGTGTCTGTCTATCTGCCTGTTTGGCTGTTTTTTTTTCAAGCCTTTTTATTTTAGTTTTTGCTTCGGGTTTGACTCTAAGTAGGTATAATTGTAGTTCTTAGTCTCAACCATGATACCATTTACAGATAGGAATTATTTAGCCTTCAAAATTCAGTTTACAACGACAAAAACTTATTTGATATCGATACCAGGAAATGAAAATTTGACTTACGTCCATTCATTTTTCTTTCAGTCTGCGGTTTCGCTTTAACTGGAAACAACTATTGCTTTGTAGTTTTTCGTGCCAACGTCCAAAGAGTCTGAGCTCCAGGATCATGGATTAGTTTTCAAGCTTTCATTACACCCGAGCAACGCCGGGCTATACTGCTAGTATATATATATATATAGATATATATATATATATATAGTTTGTAACGAAAATAATTTTATAAAATTTTCGTGAGGACTCTCAATAAAACAAGACAAACATAAACATATGTACGCAAATCATTCGTTTTTTAGTTAAGTTTAAATAACTGTGTTGCTTTGTAGACTAGGTTACATTTGTCATTCGTGTACAAATGTGGCTAGTCTGTCTTCAACTTTTAACTGGTAGTAGTGAGTTAACTGAGAACTGCCTTGTTTAACAATGGCAGTGTATTAAAATCTTGAGCAGGCAGATATTATTTTTATATACGACCGCAAAAATGGTAATGAATGCAAGGCTGCACGGCTGTATTTGATTTGCGAAGGCTCAAGTCATCCAACCTTCGCTGCTATTTATTGCCGCATCGCTAATACAGGATTCGTGCCAACACAAACTATGAATCAAGGAAGACTGTACGCTTGACCACGAAGAATACATTCACCAGGCTGTCGGAAATGATTCAGGTATTGGCACGTGCGGATGTGCGTTGTGGTGCAGTGGATATCGGCTCGGAACGAGAAATCGGGGAACCGAGTTCGAATTCCAGCCGAATTCATTGTATTCACTTACGCGCAAATACCCTTGGGAAAGGTATTAATCCGTCTCTTCCTTCCAGTTATGGGTTAAATAACAGGACAGATTGGGTTCTATAGCCTTGGTCGGCAACCAGTCTACCGCAGAAAGCAATGGCAACCTACTGCGGGATAATCTTCTGCCCAGTCAGTCATGTCTCTTTCGAGACATGATCACCTAAGCGTGTATCACGTATGGCAATTAACTGACTGATTGGCACGTGTCAAGTCGGCTTGGCATGTCGTACATCTCATAGTGCCGCATAGAAGATGCTCCAGGATCAGCTCCTTTAGCCGTATCATTTGCAACGTGTGTAAGGTCTTTGTCTCTCTGATCAAGCACGACGGGAGAACTTTTGCCGATAGTTTATTGCACAAGCTGCTGATCTGCTGTTTGTCTCTTCAGTCTTGTTTACGGATGAGGCAACATTTTTAAAAGATTGAATAACAAATGTACGCAACCATCATTCGTAGACGAATCAGAATACCGATGGTACAATACAGGTCACACCAGCGTCAGTTTACGGTTAACGTGTGGGCTGGAATTGTAGGTGACTGATAGATCCAGAACGTCTTACAACAGGAACTGTTTACAAGGACATTATTTCGAACACCTACCTAGACATACAAGAGGATATAACTCTGCTAATATGCATACATATGTGGTTCATGCATGGCACTTACCAAAAGAAGGATAGGTAAGGGAGGACCGCTTCCACGTTTTCCCACCTTCAATCCGTTGAATTTTTATCTGTGGGACTACATAAAACAATTGATTTATACCGCAGACATGAATAATGCAGAGATGTTTCATCAACGTGTAATGGGGTCATGCAAAACCATTCGACAGCATTTAGGTGTATTTTAAAATATGCACCAGTCAATGATACGACGGGTACGAGTGTGTAGAGAAGAACGCAGAGGAGATTTTGTATGTTTGTTCTGAGTTGAGGTGCAACGATAGCCTTTTATAAATATGTTTTATATGAACATTTTACCTTGTTTTAGTGTCAGGATTATAATATATTTATAATATAATATATTTTTGATACATTATATATATATATATTAGATAATTTTCACGTTCTAATGAACGCTAAGCAATTTGTCAATCGTTATATTTGAAGAAAGAAGAAAATAATAAGTAATGTTTTGCAACACAGTTTTGCGGTTATTTTTTGTTACCACAAATCACAACCCTGAAGATGATCTCGGAAACAGATTGAAAGTACTTGGGAATATCAAGAGATGAATAATAAAATCATCTGTCAACGTTACAGCTCATTTCTTACATCTTCCAATGATAATACACGAAAGATTATCCGTAAGTATGAACGGATTTTAATAAAAATAGGCAAACACAATGTTTGCAATTTATTTAATATATATATATATATAGTAGCACACTTGGTATACTATCCAGGTAAATTCCGATAGAGACGAAATCAAAAGAACTCAATGTTAAATTCATTTATTTACTTTAACAGAGTAATATAATTTAGAAAAGGTTTTTGATTTATTACAATTTTAATGGTTAATACATATTTCACCGCATAATGATGATATAACCGCGGCTCGTCAGACCCAAATGGTACAACAGTGAGCGTCTGTGTAAAAAAAAGTTTTTGGGGAGATTACCCCCCAAAACTTTTTTTTACACAGACGCTCACATGTCCACATTTAGAATATGCATTTGTAACGGTAATTTACAAAAAACTTTCGCTCATTTAAAAAGAACCCCAAAGAATAGAAAAAAGCAAGGACAAAGAAAAAGTAGATGATTGACTAATGAAAAGAAGAGAAAACAAAAGAGAAACAAAGAAAAGAAAAAAGAAAAAAGAAAAAAGAAAGGACAAAGAAATAAAAGAAAAGAAAATAAACAGTATCCAGAGAAATAAAATGTTAACTTCATGTATCGACACAGCGTCTCTAACGACTCGTCTGTTTTCTTAGAAAAACATGACGTAGAACATTTAACATAGGAATTTAGTTTCAAATATATATATATATATATATATATATAACGGTAAACGTGATACTGGTGAGACCAACAGACGGTTGTTCAAATGTATATATACATAAAATTTTAAAAAATCTTTTTCAATAAAACGTTTATTACCATCGTTTTTACTTACCTGATGAGACATTGTTCTTTCAATGTCGAATAAAATGTACAATTTATTAGTAGTTTGTAGTCTGTACATGTTCTAAAGTCATAATTAATAATAAATGTTCATTGCTCTATTTTCCTATTGAGCACTGTTTAAAATTAATGTTTTGAACGTTGCAATTATTGCCTTCGTTGTTTATTCATTTTGATATATATATATATATATATATATATATATATATAGAATGTGAGAGAGTGATTTTCTAAGCGCATCTTAAATGTAGCACAAGGCCGAAATTTCGAGGCACCCAGTGAAGATCGAACTCACTTCTCAATCATAATTGTTCTAGCGAAACATTCTTGCCGACCATTACACCATACTGAGGCACACACACACACACACACACACACACACACACACGCACGCACGCACGCACGCACGCACAAACATACTTTCTTTCTCTCCCCCCCCCACACACATATCACTCTTTTCAATATCTATTTATCTATCAGTCTATCTATCTACATGTGTGTGTGTGTGCGTGTATGTGTCTGTCTGCGTATGTAGGTGAATTTTATGTGGGCATGTGTAGAGTTGAAAGATAAAATAAAGATTCATGAATTTCTTGTTTCGGGTCAAGGAACTGGTGCCGAGTTCGTCAACTGGCGCATTCATCTGTGGAACGAGGTTTTGTCAAGGTTTTTTTTTATATTCAGACATTTATCATCTCTTCAGCCTCTTTCCCAATCATGGATTATGTCCTCCTTTTTAGCTGAGAGCCGGTCGACAATGATTGTTCCGCCATAATGCCATCTGGCTTTTCTTTTATGCTGATCTTATCTGCGTACTTCCATTATTCCATCAGTTATTAAATCATTCCCTCTCAATTCTTCGTTCTTTTCTTCATTCTTTCTTTTTTCTCCATAATCTTCTTTTCTTTCTTTTTCATTATTTTTCTTTATTTCTTATTTATTCTCTCGCTTTTTCATTCATTCATTCATTCATTCATTTTCCTTTCTTTCTTTTTCACTTTTAAACAATTTTTATTCTTTATTTTTGTTTTTTATTTACTTGGTTTTTCTTTCTTTCTTTCTTTTGTTTCATTCATTCTTATTTCTTTCTTCTGTTTTTTCTTTTTATTATTAATTTATTTTCGTCTTTATTTCGATACTTGAATTTCCTTCTTTTTCCACTCTTCACTTTTCAAAACATTTCCCTATTCTTTCTTTCCTTCTTTCTTTCTTTCTTTCTTTCTTTCTTTCTTTCTTTCCAAATGTTTGTTTCTTTTTTATTTCACTTCTCATACATCTTCTGCCTTTCTTTCTTTCTTTTTAAATCTTTTTCTTTCTTTCTTTCTTTCTTTCTTTCTTTCTTTCTTTCTTTCTTTCTTTCTTTCTTTCCAAATAGTTATTTCCCTTCTCATGCTTCTTTCTTTCTTTCTTTCTTTCTTTCTTTCCAAATTTTTTTCTTCTTTATTTCTCTTCTCATATTTCTTTCTTTTAACAGAAAAAGAAACCCTTCTATTTTGAGTTACCATTAAAAAAATAAAAGCAAAAAAATAAGAAGCAAAACTATTTCTTAATCGGATATTTCTTGCCGAGGGCTTCGCCATTTTTCAATGCTATGTATCTTCATAGACATACGTAGATTTGCAATCAAAATTTCTCCTACTGAAATGCAAACGGAATTTTACAAACATTTTTTTTGTCAACAAGCGATCAAGTTAAGTCATTTGCCTGAAGCTTTTAAGCATTTATCCGAGAAATTTAATGTAAATGCAAAATAAATTCCACTCCATGCTGGATACCAAATCTGCATCAGACATTTTTAAAATGTGAACAGTAAGAATACTCATCAATGTTCTCAGAGCAACAATCTGTGATTAACAAATCTTAAATTTTAAAATTTCTATTTACACTCTGAATTTATCTTCACTAAAACATTATATAAAGGAAATGGGTAAAATTTTGAATCTCTGCGAGTATAGTTTTCGGAGTAACTTTTACTCTTATCTGCTCTATGGATTAATCTAGAAACAAGCGTTTCCGAATCCATATACATTAACAGATTCACTTCTTCTGAAATTTTATTTAATCTAAAGCATCTTTGTTACAACGTCTGAAATCAGCGCACACCGTTCTATATCTATCTATCTATCTATCTATCTATCTATCTATCTGATACAATAATTTATTAGATAACAAGCTAGTTTTAACGATCATAAAACGCGAGTTCGATCCTGATTTGATGCATCAGAGTTGTCTTTTTGGGCAAATCTAAACTATTTATTCTGAAAACCTCCCTATTACTCCCTACCTACCTACCTACCTACCTACCTACCTACCTACCTACCTACCTACCTACCTACCTACATACATACATACATACATACATACATATAAATTTACCATCCAACGCAAGCATAACACGAATGAAAATAATTTATCACAGCTTCAAATAAAATTTGTTGCAACTACTTCTAAGGCAATTAGAGACTTAATTAATTGAAAAAAATTTAATAACAATTTAAAACTTGAAGCAGAAATTTACTCTATATCCTGCAATGATTGCCACAAGGAATGCATCAAAGAGACCTCGAGGAATTGTAATTAAAGATTATATAAACACCAAAGAAATCTTTTACAAAACAACACATTCAATGCATTAGTCATTCGCCATAACTTTGGTTGAAAAATCCTGATTTAATTAAAAGAGAAAGCAATTTAAATAGGCGAAAATATATAGAAAGTATAATGAATGCTTGATTATCCACGGTAAATTTGCATCCGGGTTCTTACAGCATTTCAAACTAAATTTTCGGACTAAAGTGCTGTTTACGTTGACGTGATTACAGATGCGCAAGAAGGAGAGGGTAGACTGAAATATCAAATTTAAATTTTAATAATTAAAAAATATTTGTGTCTGGGTCTAAAGTCTAGCGATTTTATTTAGCTTCATTTTTTTTTTGCTTGGTTTGTTTTTGTCACTTTTGTTACTAAATATTCCACATTATCAATATGAAATGTAAGAATACAGTCGTAAATTAATATGCCCTAGCAATTAAATCACTTTCCTTACATTTTTCTCTTTCGTCATAAATTTTCCTAAAATTATTTTGATATATTAACATTTATTTTTTTTAATCATATAACTTCAATTTACAACCAGAAAATTACCCAACTTACAAACTTTGCATATCTTGGCCACAAGCTATCCTCAGACGATTGTACCTCAGCTGCAGTACAATATCGCATTACCCTTGGTAGGGTGGCTTTCAACAAAAACAATGGTATACTAACATCAAAATGTGTTTCTTGCGATCTGATAACCAAGATTTATAAACTGTACATCCTACCTGTTGTAATTTATAGACTGGATTGTGTAAACTGAACAGTAAGGGCATTGCAAAACTATCAATATTTCTGTTCTCTAACTTTACAGTGGGTAATTTCTGTACGTATGCAAATGTACGCTTGCTGTGTCGAAACGCAAAAAAAAAAACGTACTTGTCGCCTACCTCAATTTCGGTCCCTCTTATACGTACCGAGTCTTGCCACCTCACACGGGACTACCACACTCTCCTCCATAAAACCAGTTACACTTGCGTCCTTTTCTTTCTTTTTTCTTTAACGTGCCGGTAGCAGAGAGAGCATACCTTCTGTTTCTTAGGTAAATCTATTTCAAAATCATATCAGGAGATAGTTGACAAATAAACACCTCAGGGATCACATCATCATCAACAAACTATTGAACACGACCAAGCTTGAGTCAATCACATCAGTTGTCAAATTGAAGGTACTGTTTGGACACATCAAGTAATCAACTTGGGGTGTCCGTAAGATATGTATTGGAGAGTAAGATGGTAGGCAGCCAACTCGGCTGTAAGACGGTAGGTAACCAACCCGGCTGTAAGACGGTAGGCAGCCAACCCGGCGGTAAGGCAGTAGGCAACCAACCCAGCTTGTAGGCAACCAACTTAACCCGGCTGTTCTCGATCGTTCCTTGTAGAGAATTCTGCAACACACGGAGCAAGCGATTGATGATGAATCATATAACCCCATGCAAGGCAGTAAAGTCACAATGAAACAAGGAGTTGCCGAGTGTGACAGAATAAAAAAAATGAGAAATATTATTAAGAAGCGAGAAGAATACAAAATGAAATATATATATATATATATATATATAACCGTACTGATGAACTGTGATACAGCGAAACAGATCTGTCTGCGGATGACTGTATATATATATATATATATATATATATATATATATATATATATAACCGTACTGATGAGCTGTGATACAGAGAAACAGATCTGTCTGCGGATGACTGTATATATATATAACCGTACTGATGAGCTGTGATACAGAGAAACAGATCTGTCTGCGGATGACTGTATATATATATAACCGTACTGATGAGCTGTGATACAGAGAAACAGATATGTCTGCGGATGACTGTATATATATATATATATATATATATATATATATTTCATTTTTAAACGAGTTATTACGCTACCTAGGTTTCTACCTTTTCGGCGATTTACAATAACTGGTTTTACCGTTTTTTGAAAATGCCCAAGTAACGCGCAATTTTCAAAATTAAGAGACGCTAGAACATTTTCATTCATGATTGTATTATCCTAAAAGGTATTTGTTGGTATGATTTCACTTATCATAAGTTTTGTTCTTTCATTAAGTAATTCATTTTTGTTGGGGAATAACGTAATAGCTAGCTTTTCTTGTTGACACAGATTACGTATTCTACCATCGTTGTAAGGCTTGTCTGTTTTCCCTGTACTCAACGTTATGTCTGGGTCTTTTCCATATTTTAATTTCAATTTCTACGCGTGGCTAGCCAAATTTGTACATTTCAAAAAAATTTTCTAGTTTTAGCTAGACACCGAAAAATTATAAACGTGAATTGCGTAATAACTCGTTTACAAATGAAAAAATATTCAAAGGTTCTGCAATATAATTGTATTGAAGACTTTTTAAAGCAAGTGTGTACTGGTCTAATTTAATCATAACCAAAAACTAAATAATTAAGCAATTATATATATATATATATATATATATATATATGTGTGTGTGTGTGTGTGTGTGTGTGTGTGTGTGTGTATTTTCTTGAAAATTTACACAGTTGTACTATAAGCGTCTGCGAGTGTTCTTAGGTAGGTTTTGTGTCGAGGTACCTCTGATAAATATCAAAAATCGACAATCGAAAATATTGGTTTATAGAAGGAGTGGTCCAATTTTGATCAAATTTGATACACTCATAGACAAAGACATAAGAAACGATATTCAGAAGTCTCAAGGTTGCAGTTCTTACAATAGTGCAGAAAATCGATAATATATATATATATATATATATGTACAAATCGATACTAGGAAATCAAAATTTGACTTACATCCATTCATTTTTCTTTCAGTCTACGGTCTCGCTTTAACTGGAAACATTTTAGTCTTTTGTGTCAACGTCCAAAGAGTCTGAGCTCCAGGACCATGAATTAGTTTTAAAGTTTTCATTACACCCGAGCAACGCCGGGCTATACTGCTAGTATATATATATATGCATGCACATTTTCATATATATATAGGGTGTTCCAATAACTTAGATCGATTTTAAATGTTAATTAATTTTAAGTGTCTAATGATTTATTTTATGTCTACCGTATGCCAGACGGTCGCATTCCAAAAGACCTCCTGTGTGGAAAGCTGGCCTCTGAACGAAGACCCACTGGGCGGCCATAGCTGCTGTATCATATTATAAAACGCGACATGAAGGTTGTAGGTATCAACACGGAGTCATGGGAAAGCGTAGCAGTTAACCGGTTCAAATGAAGAGAAACCCTGGCCCAAAACCTCAGATCACGCGAGGTGCAGCTGACACAAGTGACCAGAAAGAAAAATGTCAGCTCCGACAGACCAGTCAGTCAATTCAATCAATTAAGTGCCATACGTTATACACGCTTGGGCGATCATGTCTCGAAAGTGACATGACTGACTAGGCAGATTATCCCGCAGTAGGTTGCCATTGCTTTCTGTGGTAGACTGGTTGCCAACCAAAGCTATGGAACCCAATCTGTCCTGTTATTTGACCAATAACTGGAAGGAAGAGACGGATTAATACCTTTCCCAAGGGTATTTGCGCGTAAGTGAATGCAATGAATTCGTCTGGAATTCGAACTCGGCCCCTCGATTTCTCGTTCCGAACCGATATCCAATGCTCCAGACCAGTAGCAAATCATAAATCCAGCTTCTGCATTCACAGACGCCGATGCTCCAGCCAAGTCGACAACTAGGATGCTACCCATGGTCAACCCTGACCGACAGAGTCCTACTACTACTACTACTGATTAGCTAATAAATTGATATTATCAACGAGTATATTAAGTATAGAGTTTTGTAGATCTCTGTGTGTATTTAAATAAGACCTAATAGAATAGGGAATCTATATCTGTATGTATGGCAGAATAACCTAAATATTCTAATAAAAACAGAAATTCAATCTGAGGATAAAAGAGGTTGTCACGTTGGCGAAGAAAATTTTCCTTGTATCTTTATTCACACACACTAAGACACAGACAGACAGACAGACAGACAGACAGACACACACACACACACACACACACACACACATATATGTATATATATATATATATATATATATATATATATATAGGAAAAATTAAGGCAGACATGTTAAATCATGGTAAATCGGAAGTGTGGGCCTATTTCAGGCGAATCATCCTCAGTGTCGGCCTTAATTTTTCTTATATTTACACACACATTTTTGTTTTCAGAGATTTATTTGTCAGGGGTAGGATATTTTGATTCACCTATATTCACATTGCATGCTGATTATATATATATATATATATAATCAGCATGCAGTGTGGGTATAGATGAATCCAAAGGAGTATCCTGTACATACAGTGGTAGGATAAATCTCTAAGAGAGCTCTAAATATATATGTATATAAATACATACATATATATATATATAAATTTTTAATGGAAAGAAATTGTCGCTTTAAATAACCAGTTACATGCCGACATCGAAGTTTCGTGAGAACACCGTTAAGATGTCTTCATTTATCAGGGCTGTGTTTTTCTGCTCAGTTAAAGTGGCAAATTTATTTTACTAAAACTATCAAGGCTCTATTTCCATCCCGATATTGAGCAATTTACGATAAAACCTGTTTTCCAAAGTGTCTATAATCAGTAAAACTACTGAAAAAGCAACAATCTTGGAGCCTAAAACTATCACAACTCAACACTATCTATCTCTCTCTCTCTCTCTCTATATATATATATATATAGATATATATATATATATATATACAGTATGTAAAAATATTCCGAAATTTAAATTCGTTGAATGACCATTACAGCGAGAAAATTCTCGTTTCATCTGCAACGATCGAAAACAATAATTTAATTATTGAAATATGGTAAAATATATACAGTAATATAAATAGGATATAGAAATATTGTACAATATTTGATTAAATAAATTATTGTTTTCGATCGCTGCTGATGAAGCGAGAATTTTCGATCAGAAATGGCCATTCAACGAATTTAAATTTCCGAATTTTTAGACATACTGTATATATTTAGCTCTGTAAATAGATAATACTATTTACATCGAATCTTATACCTTGATCAAATTTAATATTAATAAAAGTAATATTAATAGAAGACTTCTTCTGCTATAGAAATATTGTACCATATTTGAATTAATGAATTATTGTTTTCAATCGTTGCTGATGAAGCGAGAAATCTCACGCTGAAATGGCCATTGAACGAATTTAAATTTAGGTAAATTTTTGTTATATTATATATATTTGAATCTGTAAATAGATAATACTATTCACATCGAGCTCTCTACCTTGATCAGTTTTAATATTAATAAAATTGGTATTGATAGGATTATTGGAATTTATAATTAAAATATTTTTTGACCGTTACACAAGAGATGTCTTGTTTCGGAACTATTTTTAGTACCTCATCAGGCGGTATATCTGATACCGTATACCTTACCGTATACCTCATAGCCTATAAAGTATACCGCCTGAATATTGCTCTACTACGTATCGAACACTTTTAAAAAGTAAATGCAACAAACTGTGGATTTTTATTTAATTAGTTCTTACTATTACTAAGATATATATATATATATATATATTGTGTGTATTTTGGCAGCATTTTTTCATTAATGCAGGTTTCATTGAATAATATAGACAAGTTCTGTCTATTAATTTTGTGTAGGATCCGTTCATACCGTCTGATATACTTGATGGTGATGTCGTTGAAAGACAACAAAAAATCACAATAATTGTTGATTTTTTTATCGGGTCTAAGCTTTCGGCTCACATAAGCCATTATCAAAGAGTAGATATTAACACACAGTAAACATGGAACATTTAAGTTATTAACAATAAAGAGAATTGAATTGAAAATATAAGTCCATCCCTACTGTGGCGGATGGCCGAAGACAGTGACAAAATAGTGGTGTTGTGGTATATATTGTGGTATATATATATATATATATATATATATATATATATATATATAGATAGATAGATAGATAGATAGATAGGTGTGAGTTTGTAACCCTGGGTTACAAACTTACACCTATCTATATGAACATGTCTGCTCTATCACTGATATTGAGCGCTTTTAAATAAGTACCACGCATATATATATATAATAATAATAATATATATATATATATATATATATATATATATATATATATATTGATATTTATAATTATATACATACACTTTTCACACACACACACACATACATACACACATATATATATATAGATAGATAGATAGAGAGAGAGAGAGAGAGAGAGAGAGAAAGAGAGAGAGAGAGAGAGAGGAAGGGAGGGAGTTCGAATGTTATAGAAATTTCTTTTTGCATCTGTGTTCCCTCTTTCACAACCGTGTATTGCAAATCTTAATAACCAAACTTAATCAAAATAATTTAAAAGAAGACTTTCTTTTAGCATGATGATGAATACTAAGTTCATTACACCGCCTTCAAATTGTTTTAGTCAAACGTAATGTTTCAGGTTCGCCATGATTCATCAGGTCTTATTACAAATTTAGGAAAAGCTCCGCAGTGGGTAAAAATGGGGCAATAAACATAAATGAATTACGCCAACAATTACAGCATCACAATTGGGAACGAATAACAGTGAAAACAACAGATTACATCAAATAAGGACGTCGGAAAGAAAGAAAAAAAATACCGAGTTCGTAACTAGTTACGAGTGAAATCTTACAACGTAAAAGTAGAGAAATGAAAGAAATATAGACGAAGAAGCAACCCAGCATATAAACGAGTATAATTGAAACGTAATGACATAAAACAATCCGCTAGAGGGCGCTGTTGTCGACTTTCTCGTTAAATGACGCTTCAGGGCGCCAAAACCGGCTTTCCTTCAAGTAAGAATTCGCTAGAGGGCGCTGTTACTGCATTCTGAAAAAGATGTAAAATTCAAGGAATTTCATTTCATTTGTTTGTTCAGCCGATTCTTGAGTCGTTGCTCATATGATAAAGACATCATACCATTCGCGATGGTAATGTGGACGATTTACGGATTAAGAGCATTTCGCGCCAAAATAATTGTATATTTTCTCGTACTGAATGTGACACTTGCATTCGTTTTCTAAATGACCACAGACAATAGAAAGTCAACTGTCGGATATCTAAAATTTCTTAGCAAAATTAATGTGCGTTGTGGTGAAAAGGATATCAGCTCGGACAGAGAAATCAGAGAGCCAAGTTCGAATTTCAGTTGAATTCGTTGCATTCACTTACAAGCAAATATTACTTGAGAAATCCGTTTCTTCTCTCTCCAGCTATGGGTTAAATAGCAGTATAGATTGGGTTTGCAACCAATTTACCGCAGGAAGTATTGGCAACCTACTGCGGGAAAACCTTTTATCCAGTCAGTTATATATTTTTCGAGACATAATCGCCCAAGCGTATATCACGAATGGTAATTAACTGATTAAGAGAAGACAGAAAGTGTGATACTGAGATCCGAAGTTGTATTGCCATGGCCAAGAACGTATTCCAAAAGCTAAGCAGTGTATTAAGAGACAGGAAAAATTCACCAAAAGCAAAGAAAATAATTCCGAGCTGTTACATTACATCTGACCTCTTGTATGACAGAGAATGTTGGACAATCTCCTCAAAGATGAAGAAGAAACTTGAAGCAACAAAAATGTGGTTTTACAGAAGGATGCTGAGGATACCATGGCCGAACACCTAAACAATGACGAGGTTTTGGAAAGATTAGGAAAAAAGACTATAGAGGCAGTTGAAATTTCTGGGCAACATAATGAGGAAAGAGAGCTTGGAAAATCTGGTACTCATAGGACACGTTCATTCACGGAAAGAGAGCCAGAGAAATGCAACGCGTAACATACTTCATGGACTTGAGCAAACGGATGGCAGAACAGCGTTTGGGAGAAATAATAAGAAGAGAAAACATTAAAAGCTACAAGAAAAAGGAAGATGTGAAGGTCCATGATCACCTACATCCTTGAAGGACCCGGCATATAAAAGAAACAGACTAGTCTATTTGGAAAATAATATAATTCTAACAAGATCGTTTAGTAGCTTTTACTTGACGTTGGCTTACAGCTGTATCATGGTAAAACATTGGTTTTCGTGAGATTACCGAAGCTGTTGTAGCTGGTCAGTACCTTGTTCACTTACGCGCAAAAATAATTGGTAAAATATGAATCCACATTCCCCAAGCTATGGGTTATTTAGTTAGACTGGAATCAGTAAAATAATTATTATCTTTAAAAAGAAATCTTACAATTCAAAAATTATTTTATGGTGTCAAATAACCTGTAAAAGGTTGATAACCCGTAAGAAACAAATCAAAGAAACAGTCAATCTATTTGGTATTAAACGCTTTATTTTACGGCAAAGGAATGATTAGACACATTCCACGTTAGTCCTATTTAATAGAACATATTTAAACCAGGTATTTTAAAAATCTATCTATCTATCTATCTATCTATCTATCTATCTATCTATCTATCTATCTATCTATCTATCTAGGCAGCATATCTTCATTCAAGTATGTTTCGTTAAATGATATGGACATATCATGTCTATTTATTTTTCATAATAACCCTTTCTAGTTCTCTCATTAGCTTCTAGATGTTAACCTAAATTTCATTAATTAGGGCGCCGTATTTTTTGCTAACCCAAGTACTTTCGATCTCCTCCGGATTGAACTGCAAAGACAAAGTTAATGCAATTGTAATCTTTATGATAGTGATTTTGCAAACACGTGCAAACGTGTTCTGTTATAAGTCGTTGCGGTTAAGACGTTTTGTAAACAAGCGTTTCCACTTCAAAGTGGATGGATAAACCGAGATGGTAAACTGAAAAAGGGTCGTAAATGTCAGTCGACTCAAATGCATTTTAAAACAATGTTACTATCAGTTAATTGTCGTATGTAATATTCGGTTAGGCGAGCATGTCTTTTTTGAAACCTGGCTAACTATGCAGAAGATTTTCTGCAGTCGGTTGCCATTACTTTATGCGGTAGACCGGTTGCCAACCAAGGCTATAGAACCCTATCTGTCCTACTATTTCACTCATAACTGGGGAGGGAGAAAAGATAGAAACCTTTTCCAATAATTCAAATTAATTTACTAGAAACATAGAAAAGTGGCTTACAGATTATAATAAGCAAAAGAAAATTTACCCAAAGAAACCACGCTCAGCATCTAATACAACCTCGATCTAACTCCAGAAACTGGCACATGCGGCCTTCACGATGACTCTTGGGAGAACCTGAAATGCCTCCTTAATTTTGTCCATCAGCAGGGCTTCGGTGTTACAGGCACTGCGTTTGGTGTCTTTCTCATCCGTGTCCCACGCATAATAATTCATAGGATTACAATCAGGGGGATTTGGTGCCCTGACGTTGGGGTCGAAATAATTGTTTGACAAAAACTTCTTACTCTTCCTGGTGGTGTAGGAGGGAGCTGAATCTTCTGGCACATATATGGTCTTTCAACAGCCACCCTCTCTAAACAAGATTTGACCATGGTGTTCAGCAACTCCACATAGCCAGCCAAACTAAGCCTAAGACGCTGTTCAAAGTTGTGTGATGGCATCACACGCCAAAATATCATCATAATTTTGAAAAACATGATCTTCATGACACGAGAAACGTCATATGCATTGTAGACAGGTCATTTATTTTTCTGGGTGCTGTGTAGCTGGTTCTGACAAAAAAATATTTCCATGAGATAAGAACCTGACTATCCTTGGTTTAGCAGGATGATTCACATTGTTTAGGAGTTTCTTTGCCTTTGTCAGACGGTCTTGTAGAGAGTTTTCAGTAAGAAGTTAAGATTTACACCACTTGTATGACGGCTTCTTGCTATGAATCATCATAGCAATAAGCCGTCATTCAAAGCCATCTTCATAGTCAAAATTGCAACACTCATTTCCCGTGCTAAAGCCCTCATTCCCTTGCCTGAGTCATCGATCACTTTCTCCTGCAGTTTTTGGATGAATTCTGGTTTACGGAGACAATCAGAACGTCTGCTCTGATCTTTTCTGAAAACCACTTTCGATCTCGCAGTTT
The DNA here is from genome assembly GCA_037127315.1 of Ascarosepion bandense. Lineage (NCBI taxonomy): Eukaryota > Metazoa > Mollusca > Cephalopoda > Sepiida > Sepiidae > Ascarosepion > Ascarosepion bandense. Next base: position 457,714 of record JBBBDQ010002059.1, read on the forward strand.
CAGTTGAAGCTCTCCATTTTACATCTTATCGTCCCGATGATCAAAAGGCATTGATTAACTGTCATAATTGCGGCATTTTGATGTCCAGCACGAATCATCATTATGCAGGTCACCCTTTTTCCAATATTCCGGTGGCTTCCATTCGCCCAGGTCAGTTAACTTTGACACATCTAAGACTGTAGTAATTAGATTTCACAATGCCATTCACTGTTTGCAGATATTCCAAACAAATGTGAGAAAATCAAAGCATTTAACTCTGTCAAATTTAGCATGAACACCTTGTAAATGTAAATAGACACACCAGTTGGTAAATTGAAAGACATGCAAGTGTTTTCCAGAATACAACCTAGCTATTCTATTCTGGTATACTTGCATGTAACAACTGGCGTGCTTACTTAAATTTTATATTCTGGTCAGCCTCTAAACTTTTCAGCCGAACCTCGTATCTTCATAATATTAACTTCTTACTTCCTTTTTTGAACTCTTTGAATTCATTCGAAATCCCTCTACTTTGAGGGTCTCTTTGGCTTTGTTGCAGTTTCTTCTGATCATCCTTTGGGATATTCCGAAACACTTACCTTGCAAATATTTCAGTTCCTAGCTCATATCGATATACTGTAGCTATCGCCGCGTTCAGTGAGCAAATCTCGAAGGACATTGATAACTGATTTGATTCTCCAGACTATCCCACAAATCGTGGCCTTATATCAGATAATATCAAGTTTTTGAAATGTATCTTCTTCATTTTGTTTTTTATTCCATTATTTCTCTCTTTTTTAAAAGACTGGGTCTATTTTCATTTCTAACAAAAGTCAGTTAGTTCGAATACGGTGTGTTCCGTTTTTACAAAACATTGCGGCTTGGAAGACGCGCATTAATATTGGAAAAAAATTCTTAAAAACAGAAGTCATTTTCAGACAACACATAGTGCCATGCTTAGCAACATTTCCCTCCACCCGCAGAATGCGCCTTGGGGCCCCTTTACTTGCGCCCCCCGAACATACTGAACCCACAATAAATGCTATTTTAAACAAAATAACATACTCTCGGAACGCAGATATTCCGTGATCACGAACAAAACGGAAGAAATATACATGTTATGTTCTAGTATGTATGTTGAAACAGATATCTATAATCTATTTCTCTCTCAAGTTCATTTTTTTGTAATTACAAATGATTTGCGGCCTCTTCGGGGAAGGCTTCTATCAAAGATTATATATTTATATAAAGAGAGAGTGAGAGAGAGAGAGAGGAAGAGAGAGAGAGGGGGAGAGAGAGAAACGGGTTGATATATGTCTATTTCAACATACAAGTTTGATAATAATTTTCCAGTTAATCCTAATAATTATTTTGTTAATTTTTTTAAATTACAATAGATCTACGGAGCCAAGGAGCCTTGCAGCTTCCCGGGGCCTTGTGGCTCCTAGGGAACTTGCGGCTCCTAGAGAACTTGCAGCTCCTAGGGAACTTTCCGCCCCCTGCGGGACCCCTAAGGACGGCTCCGACTACACATTCACCATGCACCCCACACATACTAGCGACACGTATTGTTTACATGAATCACTCGTCTGATTTGATTTGTATGGCAATGACATACTAACTGCTGGTTATTAAATAAATATGCTATGCATCTTTCATTGTCCAAGGGTAGTTTTATTTTCACAAAAAAAATGAATTAAAAATTTTAAGAATATGCATGTAACATATAAAAGAAAGAAATTTTATTCATCTTCAAATCCAAAAAACTAACGGCTGGATTCATGCAAAACCTTTAAACTATTATCTGTAGAGTCATCGCTACTGTCTGTAATGTACAATAAATGATCCTCCTTACCATCCAGATCATGGTGGTAACCATGGTGGTAACTGATACCTTCGTCTTGGAAGATGCACACGTATTTTTAAGGGTACTACTTGGAAGATGCTCACGTATTTTTAAGGGTATTGCTTGGAAGCCGGAAAATACGGTAATCGCTTTAATAAAAAAATAAAAAAAGCTAAACTTAACAAAGCGACTGGCTAGTTGAACGAGAGACCAAAACAATTTATCGAACGTCGATGGACAATTAAACTCCGACTGGTTTTGTTTTGTGTTTATCCTATTTTTGACGACGACGACATCAAAATGGCTGAAGGTTTTTACACTCATTGCTTAAACGGTCGCATTTCAATAAAATGTCTTACTCGCTATTTCCAATGCATTTACCGATGTTTTAAAAGATCAAGGTCAATATACCTGTTCTACAAAATATACCCCTGCTATAAACTATCATTTGTGGAGTCATCGCTATTGTCTGTAATGTACAATAAATGATCCTCCCTACCATCCAGGTCATGGTGGTAACCATGGTGGTAACTGATACCTTCGTCTTGGAAGACGCACACATATTTTTCAGGGTCTTTCTTAAGAAAACATTGTGCATCTTATAAGCCGGAAAATACTGTAGTATTTTGCACACGTAATTATCCTCATACGTTTTAATGGTTGAAAGGTAAATAAATTCTGAATATTTTTGAAAATTTGCATCTAAAGATATTTTTTGATATTCCCGTCCTCTGTAATAAAATGTTCTACAAACTCCGTTGAAATCACATTGTTGTTTTTCCTATCATACCTGTGGTTATTGAATCTTTTAATTAATGTTTCCGTTGCACAGTCCACTTAAAATCAAGTCAATTTTGAAGAAATCGTAATGTATCTCCTCGAAATTTGTAATAAAATGGACATTTTGCACAACACACATCTTTTCTTCTATGAGGGTTTTCAGGAGGACAGCTATCCGAAACTCTAATAGAACTTTGAATGTGAACGATTGCATTTGTTAAAATTTGATTGATTCTATCATTTTCTTTTGAAGGCCACGATATAGTTGGTAAATACTTATGTAAAACGCAGATGATTTTGCGCAATGTATGCAAAATCTCAATGGAAAAAAGAAAAGAGTACTCGACTGTTACGTGATATCTGTCCCTCTGTATGGCAGCGAATGTTGGACGATCTCTTCAAAGATGAAGAAGAGACTTGAAACAAGAGAAACAAAGAAAAAAGTATTGAACTCTTACGTGATATCTGTCCTCCTGTATGCCAGTGAATGTTGGACAATCTCTTCAATACTATACATCTTTCATTGACCAATGGTGGTTTTATTTTTATATAAATGAATTAAAAATTTTAAAATATGCATGTAAAAGTATAAAACAATCAAAGAAATTATATTCACCATCAAATCCCAAAAATTCATCACTGTAAAACTCTAAACTATCACCTGCAGAGTCATCACTACTGTCAGTCATATACAATAAAGATTCTCACTCCCATCCATGTCATGATGGTAACTATGGTAGTTACTGATACATTCGTATTTTTCAGGGTATTTTTTTAGGAAAAAAAGTGAGTCTTGCAAGCCGGAAAATACGGTAAATAACTTAAAATTTTGGGTGAAAATATTTGGTTTGATTTTGTTTAGCGGAACAACAATCTTTATGGGTTATTTAATGCCGAAATCTAAATATTTTGAACACAGTTTTATAGCTTCAACAAACTATATTTTGAATCCAATCGTATACTTCCAACTACAGATAAAATGTATTACTTTGCTTTAAAAATGCATTGTTGGTCATTTTACTATAAATATATATTGTTGGTCTTCTTCATAAAAATGTACTGTTGATATTTTTACTATAAATATCTATTTTCATACTTTTATAGTGTTTTGTTTTTGTTTTGTGGTTCACTATTTTTCCATAGCTGGGACCCTGAGAAAACGAGCAATGAAGAGGTGGTTCCATGCTCCTCAAAATCTCTAATCACCCGATCAGAGGCGGTCCTGGGCATGATGATAAACAGCATCCGGCAAAAAGGCATTCTTATTTACAGTTATTCTTTGGTCCACCCTGACCAGTTTAATTTCAGTGGATGCTCTTCCCGTTTATCTCACCCAGTGCTTTTCTCTGATTTGTCAACGGTTTCCCTATTCTCGCCGATTTTCATATTTTCCAACTCTTTATATGCGATTGATTACCAGCTGATTGACACTTTAAACGCATCCTGTAAGCAGACAAGTTTAAACTTGTACGGTAAATATGTGAAAATGTACTTAGAGAATCTGATACTCACAGGAGGGATAGAGAGGAAAAGAGACGGGGAGAAGCAAGGTGTGACATACTTGATAGGCTTGAGCAAATGAATTCCAGAGCAAGGTTTCGAAGGGGTAACAATATAAGGAACTACAAGGGAAAAGGAGATGTGGAAGGCCATGATCGCCTTCGTCCTGAAGAGACGAAGATACGCAGTAAAGAGAAGAAGATACTTTAAATCAGAAAGAGACTAGGGCGCATAATGAGGAAAGATGGCTCAGAAAATTGGACACTCACATGGCACAATAAGGGAAACAGGGGAAAACTAAATAACTTACCGAAGGATCTTGAGTAAATAAATGGTTTTAGCAGTAATATGGAAAAAAAAAAGACTAAACTGATTAAGAAGTACATAGGAACGGGGAGATTCATGACCGCCTATGTCCTGAAGGGGCACAACACAATTGGATTCAAAATGTAGTTATAAAATGAGTCTAAGCTGAAAAAATTATTACAATCATTATGTAAGGATAATAAGCACAACGCAAGATGTATAGTTCCTTTCGTACTAATGCAGGTGTTGTGTTCGCTAGTTACTTGGAACGAGAAATCGGTGGGCTGAGTTCGTATTCTGGTTTAGATCGTTGTCTTTAATTAGAAATACTCTTGGGAAAGTCACGAATCAGTCTTTTCTTCATCTAGCTATCAGGTAAATAGCAGAGTTGACTGCATTTTGTATCTTTAGTTGTCAACCATTATAGTATTTTGGTGGATCACATAACTGAACTGTAACTAAGGTCTGCTTAATATAGTTGCATTATAAGCAACAGGTTGATTCTGAAATAGTCTTGAGTATACAGGCATGCTCGAAAATGGGAACTAATGCTGAATATGAAAAAATACACTGGAGAGCATGTGTTGAGCCCCTTCAGGACGTAGGCGATCATGAACCTCCCCAATTTCTGGTTCTTTGTATTTCTAAAGTAATTTAGTCTTTTCTCATATTACTGCTAAAACCATTTATTTACTAAAGATTTTTTGGTAAGTTATATATTTTTCCTGTTTCCCTTAATATGTCATGTGAGTGTCATATTTTCTGAACCCTCCTTCCTCATTATGCACCCTAGAAATTCAACTGAATCTTTCTGATTTTAATTACCTTCTTCTTTGTGCTATGTCTCTTCGTCTCTCATGGCCTTCCACATCTCCTTTTCCCTTGTAACTCCTAACACCCCCTATATTGTTACTCCTGCAAAACCCTGCGCTCTGGTATTCATTTGCTCAAGCCTATCAGGTATGTTACGCGTTGCTTCTTTTCGTTTCACTTTCCATCTATCCGTCCTGTGAGTATCAGATTCTTCAAGCCTTTCTTTCTCATTACATGTCCCATAAATTTCAGCTGATATTTAGTATCATTTGCATTTACGTTTCCAGCCCTTCCAAAATATCATTGTTTCTCACATGTTTAGTACATGGCATCCTCAGCATCGTTCTGTAGAATCACATTTCGGTTGCTTCAAGTCCTTCCTTCGTCTTTGCTGAGATTATCCAGCATTCGCTGCGATATTGAAGGACAGACATCAAATAACAATCCAATACCGTTTTCTTTGTTCTTAGTACATTTTTTTAATCATATCACCCGAGCAAGGCGGTAACGCCACTGATGTGCAGGGGGCTACGTAAGAGTGAAAAGATTGGACAAGAGAAAGCCGGAAACCACATCCTAGACAAGGAACAAGGGATGAGCCTCTTCACCTGTTCAATAAACGTGGGTGGATTATGAACCGGGCGATATTTTAGTCTATCTACTCCAATTGGAAAAAATAAAAAAGAGAAGAGTGAAAAGATTGGAAGAGAGAAAGCCGGAGACCACATCCTAGACAGGGAATAAGGGATGAGCCTCTTCACCTGTTTAATAGACGTGGGTGGAGTATGAACCGGGCGATAGTTTAGTCTATCTACTCCAATTGGAAAAAATAAAAAAGAGAAGAGTGAAAAGATTGGAAGAGAGAAAGACGGAAACCACATCCTAGACAGGGAATAAGGGATGAGCCTCTTCACCTGTTTAATAGACGTGGGTGGAGTATGAACCGGGCGATTGTTTAGTCTATCTACTCCAATTGGAAAAAATAAAAAGAGAAGAGTGAAAAGATTAGAAGAGAGAAAGCCGGAAACCACATCCTAGACAAGGAATAAGGGATGAGCCTCTTCACCTGTTCAATATACGTGGGTGGAGTATGAACCGGGCGATAGCTTAGTCTATCTACTCCAATTGGAAAAAATAAAAAAGAGAAGAGTGAAAAGATTGGAAGAGAGAAAGCCGGAAACCACATCCTAGACAGGGAACTATTCAGTTTTTGGAATGCATTCTTTGTCATGCCAATTCGTCTTCAGATCTCAGTGTCGCACTTTCCGTCCTTTGTTAGAACACTTCCCGGCTATTTATCTTTCTTTACCTGTTTGATTTTAGTATTTCCGGCCTGTAGTTGGCATTTTGGGCTCCTCTTTTTACTAATGACCAAACATTCAGTTTTTTTGTAGTTCATATATAGTAATTTCTTAACGCTTACTTTAACTACCTTCTGTAGAATGTCTTGCAGTTTCCTTTCTTTGTCTGCTATCAACACTGTATCATTTGCGTGTCTTATATTGTTCAGATTGTGACCATCAATGACGAATCTTTGCAGGGCTTCTACATATCAAAGTTAAGTATCAGTTACGTGCCATGCGTGATACACGCTTGGGCGATCATGTCTCGTATGAGACATGACTGACTAGGCAGAAGATTATCCCATTTGTAGGTTGCCATTGCTTTCTGCGTTAGACTGGTTGCAGACCAAGGCTATAAAACCAATCTGTCCTATTATTTAACTCATAACTGGAGGGAAGAGACGGATTAATACCTTTTCCAAAGGTATATATGCGTAAGTGAATGCAAGGAATTCAACTGGAATTCGAACTCCGATTTGTCGTCCCGAGTCGATATCCACTGCACCATAATGCACATCCTAGTTAATTATAAGTAACTTTTTTGTTTTTATTTTCTTTAAAATTTCGGCCTTGTTCATATGATCAAACCATGATATTCTCAGCATCCTTCTGTAGAATCACATTTACGTTGCTTTAAGTATTTTTTCAACTGTGTTGAGATTGTCCAGCATTCATTGTTATATACGAGGACTGATGCTATATAACAGCTATACCTTCTTTTTTTTTTTCGTTTCTAACGAAATTTTCCTGTTTATTTTTGGAAGCCACCTTTCGGTATCTCAATTGCATATTGGCCTGTTTCTGTTTACAGACGGCCATACATTGTCTTCTAGTTGGTGTTTAGTCTTTTCTCTTCGCTTTCCTTCGCTTCCTTCTCTAGGTGTTTCTGCAGTTTCTTTTTGTATCTGCTATCAACAGTGTCATCTGCATATCTTCGTGATAATTTTCTATATCACCACGAAGGCAGCTGGTCGAGTGACTAATTGTTTATTTCAGGAAGCGAAAAATTACTTCCAACAACACCACTGACCAATCTCCCGTTGTTTCGCCTTTTCTTATTTATTTTTCCTTATCTTAGAAGGCGAAAAAATCTGATGCCTCTGAGGTCAAACAACAAATCACACATTGCCGAATATATTACATTCTTTATAGTCTACTGTTCCAAGTAGAGATGTTTACTTGAGTCGGTTTTTAAAACTGCAACTCTACTGGGAGACCTCTCTAAATATCAATCTTCCAATCAGACAACATAAGATTTGAGAAAGATTGACCAGCTCGCCCACACGCAGGCACACACATTAAAGAATTCCTTGCTATTAAATAAAATAAGACGGTTAGGACAAATCCAGCAAGCTAATGCCTATTATGACGGCCATGGCTTTATGATGATTGCTATAGGGGTCACATCACGGATCATGTCTCGTTTTATTATGGAGGGGAACGAGAAAAGGAACTTGTAGTAGAAAATAAACTCGAAAGCTGGAAAATAAATTGATACGTATTGGATAGGTAAGTAAAGGGATGGAGACAAATAATAAAACTTGAAAGATAGGAATAAAATGCGTAGGGCAGATAAAAATTATATATCTGTCTTTATCTATCTATCATATCTATCTATCTATCTATCTATCTATCTATCTATCTATCTATCAGTTTCATTCAGTTTATATCTATCTATCTATCTATCTATCTATCTATCTATCTATCCATCTATCTATCTATCAGTTTCATTCAGTTTATATCTATCTATCTATCTATCTATCTATCTATCTATCTATCTATCTATCTATCAGTTTCATTCTTTATTTCTATCTATCTATCTATCTATCTATCTATCTATCTATCTAGCTATCTATCTATCAGTTTCATTCAGTTTATATCTATCTATCTATCTATCTATCTATCTATCAGTTTCATTCAGTTTATATTCTAGTATATCTATCTATCTATCTATCTATCTATCTATCTATCTATCAGTTTCGTTCAGTTTATATCTATCTATCTATCTATCTATCTATTTATTTATCTATCTATCTCATTCAATTTCTATCTATCTATCTATCTATCTATCTATCTATCTATCTATCTGTTCATATCTATCTATCTCATTCAATTCTAATTTCTATCTATCTATCTATCTATCTATCTATCTATCTATCATTTCTATCTATCTCATCTATCTATCTATCTATCTATCTATCTATCTATCTATCTATCTATCTATCTATCAGTTTCATTCAGTATTTATTATCTATCTATCTATCTATCTATCTATCTATCTATCTATCAGTTTCATTCTGTTTATATCTATCTATCTATCTATCTATCTATCTATCTATCTATCTATCTATCTATCAGTTTCATTCAGTTTATATCTATCTATCTATCTATCTATCTATCTATCAGTTTCATTCAGTTTATATCTATCTATCTATCTATCTATCTATCTATCAGTTTCATTCAGTTTATATCTATCTATCTATCTATCTATCTATCTATCTATCTATCTATCGTTTCATTCTGTTTATTTATCTATTTCTATCTATCTATCTATCTATCTATCTATCTATCTATCTATCTATTTATTTATCTATCTCATTCAATTTCTATCTATCTATCTATCTATCTATCTATCTATCTATCTATCTATCTATCAGTTTCATTCTGTTTATATCTATCTATCTATCTATCTATCTATCTATCTATCTATCAGTTTCATTCAGTTTTATCATCTATCTATCTATCTATCTATCTATCTATCTATCTATCTATCAGTTTATTCAGTTTCTATCTATCTATCTATCTATCTATCTATCTATCTATCTATTTATCTATTTCTCATTCAATTTCTATCATTTCTATCTATCTATCTATCTATCTATCTATCTATCAGTTTCATTCAGTTTATATCTATCTATCTATCTATCTATCTATCTATCTATCTATCAGTTTCATTCTGTTTATATCTATCTATCTATCTATCTATCTATTTATTTATCTATCTCATTCAATTTCTATCTATCTATCTATCTATCTATCTATCTATCTATCTATCTATCTATCAGTTTCATTCTGTTTATATCTATCTATCTATCTATCTATCTATCTATCTGTTTCATTCAGTTTATATCTATCTATCTATCTATCTATCTATCTATCTATCTATCTATCTATCAGTGTCATTCAGTTCATTTTCTATCTATCTATCTATCTATCTATCAGTTTCATTCAGTTTATATCTATCTATCTATCTATCTATCTATCTATCTATCTATCTATCTATCAGTGTCATTCAGCTTATATCTATCTATCTATCTATCTATCTATCTATCTATCTATCATCAGTTTCATTCTGTTTATATCTATCTATCTATCTATCTATCTATCTATCTATCTATCTTTATTCAGTTTCATCATCTATCTATCTATCTATCTATCTATCTATCTATCTATCAGTTTCATTCTGTTTATATCTATCTATCTATCTATCTATCTATCTATCTATCAGTTTCATTCAGTTTATATCTATCTATCTATCTATCTATCTATCTATCTATCTATCTATTTCATTCAGTTTCATCATCTATCTATCTATCTATCTATCTATCTATCTATCTATCAGTTTCATTCAGTTTATATCAATCAATCTATCTATCTATCTATCTATCTATCTATCTATCTATCTATTTATTTATCTATCTCATTCAATTTCTATCTATCTATCTATCTATCTATCTATCTATCTATCTATCAGTTTCATTCAGTTTATATCTATCTATCTATCTATCTATCTATCTATCTATCTATCTATCTATCTATTTCTATTCTATTTCTATCTATCATTTCATTCTATTTCTATCTATCTATCTATCTATCTATCTATCTATCATTTCATTCTATTTATATCTATCTATCTATCTATTTCTATTCTATTTATATCTATCTATCTATCTATTTCATTCATTTCTATCTATCAGTTTCATCTATTTCTATCTATCTATCTATCTATCTATCTATCTATCTATCTATCTATCTATCTATCAGTTTCATTCAGTTTATATCTATCTATCTATCTATCTATCTATCTATCTATCAGTTTCATTCAGTTTATATCTATCTATCTATCTATCTATCTATCTATCTATCTATCTATCATCTCATCTATCTATCTATCTATCTATCTATCTATCTATCTATCTATCTATCTATCTATCACAATCTGTTCATATCTATCTATCACACTCTGTTCATATCTATCTATCTATCTATCTATCTATCTATCTATCTATCTATCTATCTAACTGAGTTTTTTCATCATATATCTGTCTATTGATGAAAAAATCTGTTAAACAAAAGAAAAATAACGGCATGAACGGAGAATATCATACGCATAAAATATATCAAATTAATGTTTGATATAAAAAGTGTATCTATCTGTGTGAAAGACAGAGAGAGAGGGAGAAAGAGAGAGAGAGAGTTATAGAGCGAGGGAAAATAATTTGCGGAAAATAAAACGAAAAAGAGGAAGATTAAAGATAAGTATAAAAAAAGAAAAGAGAGACAAAACAAAAGAATGGATAGAGGGAGATAGTAGAAAACAAAGAGAAAACAATGAGTCCGAAGAAAAAAATAAAGATAAAATAAATGAGAAAAAGTAAATGAAAACAAGAGAAAAATCAATACCGAAAAGAAAGTATTTTCTAAAAGGAACAAAATGATAGCAACAGAAATAGCAGCAGTCGCGTTTTAAAAGGTGCTCGCTTTTCGGAGATGAAGATTTTATATGTTTTTGATCTCAAGACTACAATAAAGTGCCTACCAAAAATACAGCTAAGGATAGGTTGGGCATCGATGGGAACAGATCCCTAAAGATTCCAATTTAAAACTAATGCTTAAATCGCCAAAAACTCTGAGATTCAGTGGTTTAAGTAATCGGCATCCAACTCAAATCAAGAAAAGGCAAACCTCTTTCATAAACATACGACATAAAAATACATCCGCCTGTGTATGTATCTACAATACAGAGTATAGTTGCCGACTCATAAATAAACACCCCCCCCACCTATCCAGCTCAACCGTAAATTGATGAAATCTTGTCGCCTGTCTAGTCAGTCAGTTAAGAGCCATACGTGATACACTTTTGGGCGATTATGTCTCGAAGCATAATGGCTGGGCAGAAGATTATCCTGCATTATGTTGCCATTACTTTCTGCGGTAGACTGGTTGCGGACCAAGGCTATATAACTCAATCTGTCCTGTTATTTAACCCATAACTGGAGGGAAGTGACGGACTAATACTTTTACCAAGGGTATTTGCGCGTAAGTGAATGCAACGAATTCAACTGAAATGGGGCTACATAGGGGAAGGTAAAGAGAAGGAGTGGTTTGACATAGGGAATGTCAGGAGGAAGGTGACAGATGAGTAAGGATACTGAGGATGAGGGTTGGGCAGATGGGAAGAGTGTTTTTTTTTAATCATTTCACCCCAAGCAAGGCATTCCACTGCCACTATTGCGCATGGGGCTACATAGGGGAAGGTAAAGAGAAGGAGTGGTTAGACATCGGGAATGTCAGGAGGAAGGTGACAGATGAGTAAGGATACCGAGGATGAGGGTTGGGCAGATGGGAAGAGTGTTTGATAGAATGGGAGCAGGTTAGTGTGTTAGGAGGTGTCACTAACACACTAACTAGATTCTTTTTCTTCATGATTTCTTCATGAGATTCCATATCTGGTGTGTCGACTTTACGAATTTAAGAGTAGAATCAGCAAAAGAATCATTGCCAAAATCTCAACTACGGGATACTAAACTTAAGCAGGTACAGAAAGGACGGAAAGTGAGACTCTGAGATTTGAATACGTAATGGGATGGCCAAAAATTCATTCTAGAAGCTAAGCAGAGTATTAAGAGACAGATAAATTTCGTTGGAAACTAAGAAAAGTGTACTGAAATGTTAAGTGATATCTGTCCTCTTGTATGGCAGGTGAGGAAGAGACTTGAAGCAACAGAAAAATGTGGTTCTACACAAAGATCCTAAGGATAACATGGACCGAACATGCGAGCAACGGCGAATTTTCGGAGAGGATGGAAACAAAAAGGAAACTTATACTGAAAATCAGAAAGAGGCAGTAGAAATTTCTGGGGGACGTACTAACGAAGGAGGGCTCGGAAAATCTGATACTCACATGGCTAAATGAAGGAAAGAGGGACAGAAGAAAGTACTGCATAAAATACATGATAAGCTTAACCAAATGGATGGCAGAACAAGGTTTGGGAGAGATAACCAAAAAGATAAAACTTGTTAAGAGCTACATAAGACTGGAAAATGTGGAGGGCTATGATCGCCTATGTCCTGAAGAGACACGGCACATAAAAGAAGAATTGGTGGTCAGGCCTCATAATTATGTTGTTAGGTACTATTCTAATTGTTTCTTCTCTCTCACTTCTGGAACTCTCTTATAGCTTATCGCTTATCCGTCAACTACGTTTTTAAAAGATGTGCGTTGTGGCGCTTTGGATATCGAGCCGAGTTCGAATTCTAGTTAAATTCTGTGCATCCACTTACGCGCCAATGCCCTTGGGAAAGGTATTAATCCGTCTCTTCCCTTCAGTTATGGGTCAAATAACAGGAAAGATTGGGTTTTATAGCCTTGGCTGGCAACCAATCTACCGCAGAAAGTAATAGCAACCTATTGCGGGATAATCTTCTGCCCAGTCAGTCATGTCTCTTTCGAGACATGATCGCCCAAGCGTGTATCACGTATGACACTTAACTGACTGACTGACGCTCTTAAAAGATGTGCGTTGTAAAGCAATGGATATCGACTTGGAGCGATAAATCAGCGAGCCGAGTTCAATTTCCACTCGAATTCGTTGCATTCACTTACGTGCGAATACCCTTAGAAAATCCGTCTCTTCTCGTTCCAGATAATGGTTAAATGGCAGGACAGATTGGGTTCTACAGATTTTGTTGGCAACTAGTCTACCGCAAAAAGTAATGGCAACCCAATGCGGGAAAAATCTTCTTCCCACTCAGTCATGTTTTATTCGAGACATGATCGCCCAAGATCTTAATCACATATGGCACTTAACTGACTCACTGACCATCTTTAAAAACCCCTCTTTTTATTTCCCTCTCCCCTCAATAAGGTTTTCTCAGTTTCTGACACATTGGTCTTCGTTTGTTTTATGACCTTGCTTGCGGTGAAATGATTAATATATATTATATACAGAGGGAGATGAATAAATTGTCGTCGAATTATGCTAACATCAAAATAACACTCATGTCTCATTTTAACAGATATTTTTTTTTTATAAGCGTTTCACCCCGAGCAAGGCATGTTACTGCCACTACTGCGCAGGGGGCTACATAGAGTGGAGAAAGGATGATTAAATATAGGAAATGTCAGAGGGTGGGTGATAGGCGGGTAAGGATACAGAGAATGAGGGTTGGGTAGATGAGAGTGTTCTGAGAATAATTGGGAGTTAGTGTGATAGGAGGTGTCTATTGACCCTACATTTAAACACCTGGAGATTGTAGCTGTCGGGAAAGCAGACTTGTGGAAGGGAGTTCCACAGGCGGGAAGCGCGAGAAAAGAAGCTGTTGGAGTAGAATTTACGGTTACATCTTATTTGTTTAACTGTAAAAGGGTGGGACCTAGTTGCTAATCTAGTATCTCGTATAAATTCATGCTTAGGCGGCACCAGTGATCTAAGCTCATCGGAGCAGAAGCCATGAAAGTACTTGTAGAAGAGGCACAGGGAAGCCACATCACGCCGGTGAGAGAGTGGTTGCAGCCGGTCTGCCAAGTCAGTATCAACCACGTTACAGATCCTCCTTTGTATTTTGTCAAGAAGCCCAAGGAGAGCAGCAGGGGCACCCGACCAGATATGGCAGCAATATTCTATACACAGGCGGATGGTAGATTTGTATATGTGCAGAATAGATTCAGGTATATTTACCAAAATTACACAAAGATATCTTCAAATACTAAAGAGTAAATTTATTCAATATAATCGCCATTGTCTCCATTCACGCCATACAGATGACTTCAGAATCTCCTGAAGCTCTTCTGGGCGGTCTCTTTGTTTAAGTTAGTGAATGCTACTAAAATCCTTGCCTTTTGTTCATCTTTAGTGTTACAAGGAGTTTTGTTGGTCTCTCGTACAAATGCGCTCTACACATAATAATCAAGGGAGTTTGGAGTGTGGGGAGCTAGGTGGCCAGATATAAGGAGTGATGTGGTCTCAGAAAGTGGCTGTATTCTCAGGCTTGTGTGGCATGATGCAAAAGTCCTGTTGCTAGACATTAGGTTTCCAACAGCCACCATCTTAACTCAGGGCAGCATTACATCTTCAAAGCACATGATGCAGGCCTTCGTGTTGAGACTGAGACCCTGTGGGAAGGTGAATTGTCACCAATTGTCGACATCACTAGTGATCCCTCCAAATTCACAGTAAATCGTCATCTTCTCGAGCCAGGTCCTTTTCTTTTCCTCTCTCCTCAATAACGTTTTCTCAGTTTCTGACCCTCTAAGTAACCCTATGGTTTTTCGTGGTTTTATGACCTTGCTTGCGGTGAAAATGATTAATACATATTATATACAGAGTGCGATGGATAAATTCTCGTCGAATTATGCTAAAATCAAAATAACACTGATGTCTCATTTAACAGATATATTTACCAAAATTACACAATATATTGAGTATTTCAAGAAGTGAATTTATTCAATAAAATCGCCATTGCCTCGAATCACGACATGGGGAGCTGAGTGGCCAGATATAAGGGGTCGCAGAAATAGTTTCTTCTCTCGTACTTCCAGTGCAATGGATATCGGCTCGGAACGAGAAATCGGAGAGCCGAGTTCGAATTCTAGTTGAATCCATTGTATTCACTTACGCGCAAATACCATTGGGAAAGGTATTAATCCGTCTCTTCCTTCCAGTTATGGGTTAAATAACAGGACAGATTGGGTTCTATAGCCTTGGTTGGCAACCAGTCTACCGCAGAAAGTAATGGCAACCTACTGCGGGATAATCTTCTGCCCAGTAAGTCATGTCTCTTTCGAGACATGATCACCCAAAACGTGTTTCACGTATGGCAGTTAACTGACTGACTTCCAGAACTCTCTTATAGCTTATAGCTTGTTTAAAAACACTCAAAACAGGAAACGCTAAATTATTTTTAGTGTATTGAACAGTCTTTTAAATGCAATTCAGATAATGGGCCTCACATTAGTGAGGGGGGCCGATACGCGAAAAAACCGTCGAGAGGAAGGCCCCGAAACTCCTGATGACCCGACATTAAATGAAATACTTCAAAAACAGCTGAAACTCTACAAACAACAACAGCTTATGTTGTCCACTTGCTTCATGTTGAGTTTCTGTTACTGTTCCGGTAGCAATTTTTAATCTATAGCTTTTCCGTCAAATCAGTCAGTTAAGTGCCATACGTGATACACGCTTGGGCGATCATGGAATTCGAACTCGGCTCCCCGAGTTCGAATTCCAACTGAATCCATTGTATTCACTTACGCGCAAATACCCTTGGGAAAGGTATTAATCCGTCTCTTCCTTCCAGTTATGGGTTAAATTGACAGATTGGGTTCTATAGCCTTGGTTGGCAACCAGTCTACCGCAGAAAGCAATGGCAACCTACTGCGGGATAATCTTCTGCCCAGTCAGAGACATGATCCCCCAAGCGTGTATCACGTATGGCACTTAACTAACTAACTTCCGTCAAATACGTTCTTAAAAAAAAAAAAATTCACAGTGAATCGTCTTCTTCTTGAGCTCTGTCCTTTTATTTCCCTCTGTCCTCAAAAACCTTTTCTCAGTTTCTGACACTCTAAGTAACCTCATTGTTCTTCGTGATTTTATGAGCTTGCTTACGGTGAAATTATTTATATACAAATATTTATACAGTGCGATGGATAAATCGTCGCCGAATTACACTAAAAAAAAATAACACTGACATCTCATTTTAACAGATATATTGACCAAAATTCCACAAAAATATCTTGAAATACTGAGGAGCAAACTTATTCAATAAAATCGCCATTGTCTCCAACCACGGCCTCCAGACAATGTTGGAATCTTCTACAACATTTTAGACGGTTTCCTTGTTTAAGTTGGTGAATGCTGCCATAATCATTACTTTCTGTTCATCTTTGTGTTACATGGAATTTTGTTGGCCTCTTGCTTAACTGTGCTCCATAAATAATAATTAATGGGATTGCAGATGTAAGAGGTGATGTAGTCGTAAGAATTGTCTGACAGCCATTAATGAGTTCTCCTACTTGTGTGGCAGATTTCTGTTGCAAGTTATAGGGTTTTCCAGCAGCCACCCTCTTGATTCAAAGCAGCAATACATCCTCAAAGTATATGATGCAAACCTCCGTGCTGAATCGAATATTCTTACTAATAAATTCGAAGTTCTTTTTTTATCATAATGATCATAGTGAGTTTTTAAGCTGCGGTACCTTCGTAATCACCACTAGACTCATCGAACTCTTTCTGATTACTCTCCACTGCTCTCAGATTGAAACCCAAACACTCTGAAATATTTGTATTTGAGCTTCCGGCGCGAATGCCAAACAGTACAGCATGCCGCTTCCAAATTTCTGACAGAATGAATTTTGTCATGATGATCTTTATTTCACATACGGTGCCCAACTGACTCAACTATACTGTGCAGTCGACAAAACCAAAAGCAAAGCGTATGCATGAAATTGAAAATTAAAAGTGGCGACAATTTACCCACGTCACACTTTTTATATATGCGATTGCGATAAAAATTATAACGTTTGAATATATAAAGAACAACATTGGGGAACATAAGATTCCCAGTATCCGACGTTCGTACGCATGCTTAGTTGAACTTACAAGCCAAATTTAGTCCGATGATGTTTTAAAGGACGAAACGCAGCAAAGGCAAACTTTTTCCACTATATATATATATATATATATATATATAGGGTGTCCATAAAGTCCGTGTAAAGTTTAAAATATTTGTAACTTTATTTGTATTTGTGACAGAAATAATATGTAAAAAATATTATAAAGGTTAATGCACTTAGTTTTAGGTATAGTTATTGAATAATTATTTACCACAAAATTTGCAACATTAAATTATTATAAATAATTAAAAAAGTATTTTCTTTTTTTCAAAATTAATTTTATCCATGGTTTCAACTGAGGAAAAAGTAAACTGTGTCCTTTGGTTGGTGGAACTGAAATCTACTATTGCTGTACAAAGAAAGGTCAGAATTGAATACAATAAAGAACCACCTCATAGGAACGCTATTGCTAAATGGATGAAAAAATTTAAAGAGACAGGCTCTGTCCATGTTTTCCGTGAACTGCAAAATTGTATTACTTATGCGGTAAGACATATGGAAACTTAAATAAAATTTCAATAAAACCATAAAAAATATAGATTTACTTTTTCTAATGCTTTTACAAATTATTTCTATCGCAAATACAAATAAAGTTATAATTTTTTTAAAGTTCACACGAACTTTATGGACACCCTGTACATATGTGTGTGTGTGTGTGTGTGTGTGTGTGTGTGTGTGTGTGTGTGTGTGTGTGTGTGTGTGTGTGATTTTAAACAGTGTACATAACATATACTGGCCTGCGCGCACAAACACCTTACTGAAGTGTAATTCTTCCTGTTTAAAGTGGTTTCTCCTACGAAGGGAAACACAGCTTCGATCTCGTCCGGAGAACATATAAATAGATAGACATAAAGAACATAAATAGATAGTTAGCTGATTTTCTAAGGGCCGTTTAGATGTGGCAAAAGGCCGAAAGTATGGGGTACTCAGTGAGAATCGAACTCACTACTCAATTGTAATAGGTCCTAGCAAGACAAGTTTGCTAATCATTACCGCACGCATAGATACCAGATAGATAGATAGATAGATAGATAGATAGATAGATAGATAGATAGATAGATACTAAATTGTATCCATATTGTATATATATATATATATATATATATATATATATATATATATAGATAGATAGATAGATAGATAGATAGATATGATGAACAGACATAGATAGATAGATAGATAAATAGATAAGAGGCTAAGATAGATAGATAGATAGATAGATAGATAGATAGATAGATAGATAGATAGATAAGATAAGATGATATATATATATATATATATATATATATATATATATATATATATAGATAGATAGATAGATAGATAGATAGATAGATAGATATCAGACAGACATAGATAGATAGATAGATAGATAGATAGATAGATAGATAGATAGATAGATAAGAGGCTAAGATAGATAGATAGATAGATAGATAGATAGATAGATAGATAGATAGATAGATAAGAGGCATGATAGATAGATAGATAGATAGATAGATAGATAGATAGATAGATAAGAGGCTATGATAGATAGATAGATAGATAGATAGATAGATAGATAGATAGATAGATAGATAGATAGATAGATAGATAGATAGATAGATAGATAGATAGATATGATAGATAGATAGATAGATAGATAGATAGATAGATAGATAGATAGATAGATAGATAGAGATAGATAGATAGATAGATAGATAGATAGATAGATAGATAGATAGATAGATAAGAAACAGGCTGATGGATGCATAAATATAAAGGGATAGCAAAAGAATGAGTGTGTAAAATCGTGGGTAAAAATGAAAGCAAGGAAGAAAGGAATAATAATAAATTTCATGATTGTTCGTCTTGGTTGAACCCCGACATAAAATAGTCATCAGTAACAAGAGGAAATCATCAGTGATGAAAATTCTAAATTACAGAGTCGATAGTTCGAATATTTATTTCTCAAATGATGACGACTGACGATCGAATATGTCTGCTGGGTGAGAATTTTCGACTGGTCGATGTGATAACAATTTTCGACTGGTCGATGTTTTAAGTAAAATGATTAATAGGAAAAAAGAAGAAGTCAAAGAAAGAAAGAAAGAAAGAAAGAACGACATTTGGTAAAGTTTTGATGGAAAGAAAAAAGAAAGAAAGAAAGAAAGAAAAACGCGCATTGAGCAGTGTTGAAAGAAAGAAAAAAGAAAAATCAACAGACAAAACCAGGACTTAGTAAAGCTGTGACGTAAAGAAAGAAAGACATGTATATATCAAAGCGAAAGAAAGAAAAAGAAAGAAATAACGAACGAGTCTTGAAAAAGGTTTCATGAAAATAAAGAAAGACGTACACAGTGGAATTTTGAAAGAAAGAAAGAAAGAAAGAAAGAAATGACGACACTTGGTCAAGTTTTGTTGAAAAGGGTGAAAGACGTACAAAGGGCAAGGTGAAAAAAGAAAGAATGAAAGAAGGAAGGAAACAACGAAAGAAAGACATAACGAATATGTGCCATTTTGATATGTTGATATTATATGTTGATAGGGGTTGCAGGTTCGAATCCTGCCGAATGACACGCATTTTTGTAAAAAAAAAAAAAAAAAAAAAAAAAAAAAAAAAAATTAAAAAAAAATTCGTAAATAATCAGGCCGGTAGGAATAAATATATATAGCGTTGTGGTACAGTGGATATCGGCTCGGAACGAGAAACCGGGGAGCTGAGTTCGAATTCCAGTTGAATCCGTTGTATTCACTTATGCGCAAATACCCTTGGGAAAGGTATTAATCCGTCTCTTCCTTCCAGTTATGGGTTAAATAGCAGGACAGATTGGGTTCTATAGCCTTGGTCGGCCACCAGTCTACCGCAGAAAGCAATGGCAACCTACTGCGGGATAATCTTCTGCCCAGTCAGTCATGTCTCTTTCGAGACATGGTCGCCCAAGCGTGTATCACGTATGGCACTTAACTGACTGACTGTTTGATTATAAGCAGAATATCTACTTAAATACAAAAATATGTTCAAACAAATAATTTCAAATTGTCGGTTGTTTAAACACACACACACACACATATATATATATATATATATATATATATATATATAATAACAAGACCGACTCTGAACGTATCTAAATCCTAAAATTTTACAAAAGTAAACTTTGAGGACCACAAATAACCGGCAGAATCTAACTCCGTTATTGTCCGTCGTTATAAAGCTTTGGACAAGAGGGGGAAAAAAAAGAAAACCGCGGAGTACGGATAATACATACAGCACCTCGTAGCAAAGAAAAAAAAACCCTCCAACGGAACGAACCACAAAGAAAGAACAGTGCTCGATACAAACTAACCAAACCCGATTTTTTTTTTTTATCCCTCGAACCTCCCCTTCCCCAGTTGGGTGCTGGTTTGTTAGTCTTTGCTCGGTGTGTCTATTTATTTGATTAGTCCTTGGTCTGCCTTTGCCCTGACGAGCCGTTGTGCGAAACCGCGGTAGGTCTTGGCGATCTTGTGATCTTTTCACGTATATATATATATATATATATATATATATATATGAAACAAAAATATACACAAAGGCCTTTATTATGATAAAAGGAATAAAAAGGTCAAGATAAATAATGTCACAAAGAACGGTATTAAATGAAATACAGTAACTAAATTCGAAGGTGCATTGGGATTGCAAAAGATGCATTCTAAAACCAAGCAAAGTATTAAGAAACAGGGAAGTTTCGTTAGAAAGAATGAAAACAGAAATGAACTGTTGCGTAATATCAGTCTTCCTATATAGTAGTGAAAGCTGAACAATCTCAACACAGATCAAGAATTGAAGCAACAGAAATGTGGTTCTACAGAAGCATGCTGAGAATAGCATAGCTTGAACGTGTCAGCAATGACAAAGATTTACAGAAAATGAAAACAAAAAAAAAAAACACTTACATTTAACATCAGAAAGTGGCAGTTGAAATATTGTAAGGAAAGAGGGCTTAGAAAATTTGACACGCTAAGAACATACTGAAATCAAGCGGGACTGTGTTGGAGAGCCGTGATCGCTATTGCTCCGAAA
Organism: Ascarosepion bandense; assembly: GCA_037127315.1. Lineage (NCBI taxonomy): Eukaryota > Metazoa > Mollusca > Cephalopoda > Sepiida > Sepiidae > Ascarosepion > Ascarosepion bandense. Next base: position 479,220 of record JBBBDQ010002059.1, read on the forward strand.
CCAGACGGCATATAGAAGAATAAAAAGAAAAAAAGAAGAATGAAGAAGAAACTACAGAAGACTGAAGGAAAAATGTCATAGGGGCCTAAAGATTTAAATCTTCTTCGATTGTGTTTAGTTGAAATAAAAAAAAAACGTATTAGTATTTTCAAGGTCTTTGAAGGTTTTCGCCATAGGCCTTTTCTCCTTCCGCTGTCTTCTGTTTTGACTTGTGGTGCTGTGGATATCGGTTCGGAACGAGAAATCTGAGAGTCGAGTCCGAATTCCAGTTGAATTCATTGCATTCACTTACGCGCAAATACCCTTGGGAAAGGATATTAATCCGTCTCTTCCCTCCAGTTATGGTTTAAATAATAGGACAGAAGTCAATCTGTCCTATTATTTAACCAATAGCTGGAGGAAAGAGACGGATTAATACCTTCTACAGCTTTGGTTGACAACCAGTTTACTGTAGAAAGTAATGGCAACCTATTGCGGGAAAATCTTCTGCCCAGTCAGTCATGTCTCTTTTGAGACATGATCACCCAAGTGTTTATCACGTATGGCACTTAACTGAATGACTGACTAACTCAGAGTAATCAAAACGGACAAAGGAATTGACTGAATACGTGCTTCTTATTTTGTTTTGTCCCTTCAGGACACAGGTGATCATGACTCTTCACAACTTCCTTTTAGCTCTTAGTAATGTTTCTCTTTTTACTAGTTCTGTGTTCTTACATAAGGTCATTTCTGTTTCTCCTGCCATTCTTGTCTGTTCTATGAGTATTAAATTTTCCAAGTCGTCTTTCTCATTATTTGTTTTTGTTGTTGCCTTTTTCTTTTTGCTTAGCTTTCTTTTCGTTTGCGTTTCTTTCTTTCTTTGCTTTTATTTACTTGTCTCTCTTTTTCTTTCTTTCTTTCTTTCTTTCTTTCTTTCTTAATTTTTCTTGACGTTTCTTTGTACTTTTCTTTCTTTTTGTTTACTTGCCTCTTTCTTTCTTTTTTTCTTGTTGGATTTTTTTTTCAGTTTCCTTTTTTGTCCTGCCATTCTTGTCTGTTATATGAGTATTACATTTTCCAAGTCGTCTTTCTCATTATTTGTTTTTGTTGTTGCCTTTTCTTTTTGCTTGGCTTTCTTTTCGTTTGCGTTTCTTTCTTTCTTTGCTTTTATTTACTTGTCTCTTTCTTTCTTTCTTTTTTCTTGACGTTTCTTTGTACTTTTCTTTCTTTTTGTTTGCTTGCCTCTTTCTTTCTTTTTTTCTTGTTGGATTTTTTTTTCAGTTTCCTTTTTTGTCAACTATCGCTTTCTGATCTTTGAGAAAGTCATACTATTCTCCCTGCTCAACTTCACGTATATTCATAGGGCAGACTGTCCTATTTACCATTATTGGGGCAACCGGTCTAGGTAATGGGTAACTCCAGATTTACTACCACAGAGAAATCAATTCACTGTCTATCGAAAGAACACTAATAACAATGCACTCTTTAGAGATTTAAAAAGAAAGAAAGATGTGGAGAGCTATTCTCACCTTTGTTATGATGAGATGTGGCATAAAATGTATAAATCTAACCTTAGTATATTTCGGTAAGCAGTGTTGAAAAAGCGGAAGATGATATAAAATAGATAAAACGATTCAAGTAAAGAAAGTATAGGTGCATCGGGCCTATTGTTGCCTTGAAGAATCAGGAGGACAGAGAAAATAGTCCAGTTCAGTGTAAAGAAGAAACTAATGAAAAGTTGTAAGAATTAATTGGAAGAGTAACAGAAGCAATGGGGCAATATAGTCAAATGTTCTTCTTAATGACAAGCCAGTTTACGGTCGTTCAGATGAGGGCCAGGGTAAGTGAGAGGAGATAACATGAAAGTTTCTCCGCTGTACAAAGGATGAGACGCTGAGCAATGCAGATAAAAGGCAAAAAGAAAGAAGTTCGCTTCTGCCCGAGGTCCTTGCTGCAGATGAAAGCAAGAGAGGCGCGATTTCGAAGCGGCGCGTCCCGACTGAACAGTGGGTAGGGAAAGTAACGATCGGATAGCTTCAAGCTTCAAGTGGTTGCTCATCCATGAAGCGAGACGGACAGCGACGAGTAGCGAACAAAGATCCAATGTCTTTTGAGAACGCGTAAGAATAAAACAGGTTTAGTGACGAGACTAGGCTTCGGGCACTATCACTCTTGGCCGTTGTCGATTATCCCTTGGAACTCCCTGACACTGATTTGGGATTGTCTAACGCCACACACACACACACACACACACACACACACACATATAAGTGTCGTGGAGAGAGTCTGAGAGAGAGAGAGAGAGAGAGAGAGAGAGAGAGAGAGAGAGAGTCGGGGGCAGTACATATTTCAGTTAGTGTAAGTGAGTGGTAATCTCCGTGGCTTTTTGAATGAAATTTAAAGTGGATTCTCTCTTCATTCATTTCTTTGTAATTTTCAGACGCGTTTCTTTTATTTCATTCTTATTTACTTGATTTCTGTCGTTCTTAGTTTCGTTTTTTCTTTTTTTTTTTTGCTTGTTTTTCTTTCTTTCTTTCTTTCTTTCTTTCTTATTTGATTTTCTGGTCTCTTTCTTTTTTGCTGGTCTTTCTTTCTTAACTTCATTCTTTCTTTCTTATATAATTTTCTTTTTGAGTTATTTTTCTGTTTTGCTGGTCTCTGTTTCTTTCTTTCTTTAGCTTTTATTTTCGTTTGGCTTTTCTTTGCGGTTGTTTCCTTGTCTTTCTTATTTACTGTTTACTGTTCTTTATTTCTTTCTTTCTTTCTTTCTTTCTTTCTTTCTTTCTTTCTTTCTGTTCCTATATCTTTCTTTCTTACGTTCTCATTACCGTTTTCTTTTTGACTTTCATTTTGTTTCCTAGGCTGTTATTCTTTCTTTCTTTCATTCTTTCTTTCTTTCTTTTTCTTTCTTGTTAGCTTTTAGTTTCGTTTTGCTTTTCTTTCCTAGTCGTTTATTTCGTAATTGTTTTTCTATGTGCTTTCTTTCTTTCTTTCTTTCTTTCTTTCTTTCTTTCTTTCTTTCTTTCTTTGTCATTATTTCCATTTGTTTACTTGTCTTTCTTTTTCTTTCTTTCTTTCTCTTTTGCTTTTCTTTTCGCTTTTCTTTTTGTTTTTCTTTCTTTTTTTCTTTATATGTTCTTCTTTCATTTTTCTTTTTTATTGGTTTTTATTTTTGTATTTACCTATTTTTGGTTGCTCGTCTCGCTTTTTTTCTGTCCTTTTATTTTTCTCGCTGGTTTTTATTTTCGTTTCGTAATTTTTTTCTCTTGTTTTCTTGTCTTTTTTCTTTTTTATTTACTTTACTTTTTGCGTTTTCTTTTTGTTTGCTTGTCTCTTTCCATTTTTCTTTCTTTTTTTCTTTCTTTGTTTACTTGTCTCTTTCTTTTTTTTTCGTTTTACTTTTCTCTCTTGTTTTGTTTTAATTTTGCCTTTCCTTCTTTTTTACTTTTATCCCTTTCTTTCTTTCTTTCTTTCTTTCTTTCTTTCTTTCTTTCTTTCTTGTTGGCTTTTATCTTCTTTGTCTTTCTTTCCCATTTTTCATTTCTTTAGTTTACTTGCCTTTATTTTATTTTATTTTTCCTTTTCTTTCCACTTATCTTTTTTATTTTTCTTTATTTGCTTTTCTTTTTTTTATTTGCTTGTAATTTTTTGTTTTTTGTTTCCTTCTTATGTTATTTTTTATATTGTCAATTTTTTTATCTTGTTTGTCTTTCTTTTCTTTCTGGTATTTGCTTTTTTATGTGTGTTTCCTTCTATTTATTTACTCCTTTATTACGTTGTTTATTTATTTCTCATTTGTTTTTTATTTATTTATTTAATTATTTTATGATTTATAATTATAAATTTTAATTATACGATTTATAATTTTTAATATTTATTATCATTTTTTATGATTTATTATTTTCATTTATTTATTTTTTATTTATTGTATTTATTTATTTAAATAATTTATTTAAATCATTTAAAATTTAAATTATTTAAATTATTAAAATATTTAAATTACTTAGATTATTTTAAATAATTTATCTAATATTTATTTATTTATAAAATTTATTTTTATTTATCTATTTATTATCAATTTTTATGATTTGTTATTTATAATTTTTATGATTTATAATTATAAATTATAATTATATTATATGATTTATTTATTTATTTATTTATTTATTTTATGTTTTATTTATTTCTTATTTACTTTTCTTTGTTTTTGGGTGATTAGTTATTTATTTGCATCTATTTTATTCGGTGTTTTTCCTTCCTTCTATTCTTTCTTTTCTTTTTTGGCTTTCATTTTGGTTTTGCTTTTCTTTCCTCTTGTTTCCTAATCTTTTCTTCTGTATTTTATTTTCATTTTGCCTTTTCTTCGTGTGTTTACTTGACTCTTTCTTTTTCTCTTTCATTCTTTTTTTTTCTCATTTTTATGGTTGCGATTCTTTTCTTTTTTTTCTTTCCACTTGTTCGGTTATGTTTCTTTTTTTATTCTTTTTTATTTATTTTTATTCTTTCTTTTCGTTTGATAACTTTCTTTCTTTCTTTCTTTCTTTTTCTTTTTAGTATTCTTTCCTTCTGTTCCTATATCTTTCTTTCTTACTTTCATTTTGTTTCCTAGGCTGTTATTCTTTCTTTCTTTCTTTCTTTCTTTCTTTCTTTCTTTCTTTCTTTCTAGTATTCTTTCCTCCTGTTCCTATATCTTTCTTTCTTACTTTCTCATTACCGTTTTCTTTTTTACTTTCATTTTGTTTCCTAGGCTGTTATTCTTTCTTTCTTTCTTTCTTTCTTTCTTTCTTTCTTTCTTTCTTTCTTTCTTTCTTTTTAGTATTCTTTCCTCCTGTTCCTATATCTTTCTTTCTTACTTTCTCATTACCATTTTCTTTTTTACTTTCATTTTGTTTCCTAGGCTGTTATTTCTTTCTTTCTTTCTTTCTTTCTTTCTTTCTTTCTTTCTTTCTTTCTTTCTTTCTTTCTTTTTAGTATTCTTTCCTCCTGTTCCTATATCTTTCTTTCTTACTTTCTCATTACCGTTTTCTTTTTTACTTTCATTTTGTTTCCTAGGCTGTTATTTCTTTCTTTCTTTCTTTCTTTCTTTCTTTCTTTCTTTCTTTCTTTCTTTCTAGTATTCTTTCCTCCTGTTCCTATATCTTTCTTTCTTACTTTCTCATTACCGTTTTCTTTTTTACTTTCAATTTGTTTCCTAGGCTGTTATTCTTTCTTTCTTTCTTTCTTTCTTTCTTTCTTTCTTTTTAGTATTCTTTCCTCCTGTTCCTATATCTTTCTTTCTTACTTTCTCATTACCGTTTTCTTTTTTACTTTTATTTTGTTTCCTAGGCTGTTATTCTTTCTTTCTTTCTTTCTTTCTTTCTTTCTTTCTTTCTTTCTTTCTTTTTAGTATTCTTTCCTCCTGTTCCTATATCTTTCTTTCTTACTTTCTCATTACCGTTTTCTTTTTTACTTTCATTTTGTTTCCTACGCTGTTATTCTTTCTTTCTTTCTTTCTTTCTTTCTTTCTTTCTTTCTTTCTTTCCTTCGTCCTGTTCCTATATCTTTCTTTCTTACTTTCTCATTACCGTTTTCTTTTTTACTTTTATTTTGTTTCCTACGCTGTTATTCTTTCTTTCTTTCTTTCTTTCTTTCTTTCTTTTTTTCTTTCTTTCTTTCTTTTTAGTATTCTTTACTTCTGTTCCTATATCTTTCTTTCTTACTTTCTCATTACCGTTTTCTTTTTTACTTTCATTTTGTTTCCTACGCTGTTATTCTTTCTTTCTTTCTTTCTTTCTTTCTTTCTTTCTTTCTTTCTTTTTAGTATTCTTTCCTCCTGTTCCTATATCTTTCTTTCTTTCTTTCTTTCTTTCTTTCTTTCTTTCTTTCGTCCTGTTCCTATATCTTTCTTTCTTACTTTCTCATTACCGTTTTCTTTTTTACTTTCATTTTGTTTCCTACGCTGTTATTTCTTTCTTTCTTTCTTTCTTTCTTTCTTTCTTTCTTTCTTTCTTTCTTTTTAGTATTCTTTCCTTCTGTTCCTATATCTTTCTTTCTTACTTTCTCATTACCGTTTTCTTTTTTACTTTCATTTTGTTTCCTAGGCTGTTATTTCTTTCTTTCTTTCTTTCTTTCTTTCTTTCTTTCTTTCTTTCTGGTATTTGCTTTTCCTTTTATTTATATTTCTTTCGTTTTTTCTTCTTTTACATTGATCATTTATTTGCACTTTACTTTATTTTAGTTTTTTCTTTCTTTTTTGAATTTACTTAATTCGACGTTCTTTACTTCTTTTCTTCCCTTCTTCCATTATTTCTTTCTTTCTTGTTAGTTTTTATTTTCAATCTGCATTTCTTTCTTCTTCTCTCTTTGCTTTTCTTCCTTATTTTTTTTAATTTGCCATTCCTTGTTTTGTTTACTTGTTTCATTCTTTTTTTCTTTCTTTTCCGTTGGCTTTTCTTTTTGTTTCGCTTTACTTTCTACTTGTTTACTTACTTTGCATTCTTTATTCTTTTTAATTTACTTTTCTTTCTTTTTTATTGGCTTCTCTTTCTTTGTTTCATATATGCATTTCTTTCTTTAATTTTTTCCCTTTACTTACCTTTCTTTCTTTCTTTCTTTCTTTCTTTTTTGTCTGATATTTCCTTTTTATTTTATTTATATTTCATTCTTTTAGTTTATAATTTTACGTTTTTCATTTATTCGATTCTTACTTACTTAATTTTATATTTCGTTTATCATTTATTTGCATTTGCTGCATTCGGTGTCTTTTCTTTCTTCTATGCTTCAATTCTTTCTTTCTTTCTTTCTTTCTTTCTTTCTTTCTTTCTTTCTTTCTTTCTTGTTGGTTTTTATTTTCATTTTGCTTTACTTTCTTCTTTCCTTGCCTTTCTTTCTTACTGTCTATGAATTTTGTCCTTCCTTCCTTCCTTCCTTCCTTCCTTCCTTCCTTCCTTCCTTCCTATGAATTTTGTCCTTCCTTCCTTCGTTTTTCTTCTTTCTTTCTTTCTTTCTTTCTTTCTTTCTTTCTTTCTTTCTTTCTTGTTGGTGTTTATTTTCGTTTTGCTTTGCTTTCTTCTTTTTTCTTTGCCTTTCTTTCTTACTTTCTATTAATTTTGTATTGCCAACCTAATTTTTTCTTTCTTTCTTTTATTTATTTATTTTTCTATTTTTATTTCCTTCCAGTAAATCTGTTCTCATTTCAGTTCCTTTCTTTCTTTTTCGATTTTGTTCAGTTTTTTAAAAATTTATTCCTTTTATTTGTCATTCTGTTTTTATTTATTTTTTGGGGGGGTTCTTTTAGTACTTCATTAGAAATTGAAAAATTTGAAACGTCCAAGAAGTGATTATACTGATGAATGTAAAGAATATCATCGACAGAGCATGTGGCAAATGAGGAAATTTTAGAAAGGACATTAAACCATGATGTATCTAAACATTTAGAAGATAAAACATTCTAAAGTTCTTTTTAACTCAAAAAAGAAGGAAGTCTTTAATACTTTAATACAAGTCGCAACAAGACTTAAGTAAAATGACAGGTATCACAAAAAATGGTAAAGTCCTAAAGGAGTAATTATTGTCGAAAATAAGAAAACATAGGGAAGCAGCAGAAACCCAAGCACCAGGGAGAAAAAGAGAGAAAGAAAGAAAGAGAGAGAGAGAGAGAGAGAGAGAAAGAGAGAAAGAAAGAGAATAAGAGAGAGAAAGAAAAAGAGTGAGAGAGAGAAAGAGAAAGAAAGAAATAGAGAAAAATACAGAGAGTAAGAGACAGAGAGAGAAAGAGAGTGAAAGAGAGAAAGAAAGAGAGCGAGAGAGAAAGAAAGAAAGAAAGAGAATAAAAGAAAGAGACAGAAAAAGAAAAGAGAAAGAAAGAAAGAAAGAAAGAAAGGGATGTTACTGACTTGTATTTTACGGATTATCAACCTCTTGTTGGTTAAGGCGAAATATATTTTCAGGATTGTAAGAATGATTATCTGTGAATCATTTGGCGTGGGTGGGGATAATTATTTTTTCGGATACAATTCCTAATTTCCTATGATTTAAATCAAATAATTATTCATTCATAACATTCCCAAAGTATTTGAGTGTAAGCGAATATAACGAACCCCACTGGAAGTCGACCTCGGATCTCCGATTTCTCACTCCAAGCCGCTATTCATTGCACCACCTGCACATCCTAACGTAAAAGTAAATGAACGTAATGGGAAAGTACAATAAAACGATTCGTAAAGGAGCAAGTACGGTTAAGCACATCTTGCAGACCATTGGCATAGGAATAAGTTTTTATCATCATACCCAAGTACCCTTTAAAATGAAAAGGTGTGCAATGACCAATGAACGCTGTTGTCGAATTCCCGCCAGTAAAAACCACATTTAATTTGTTTCTAGTTGTGAACACTGATTAAACATTAGAAAGAAACTGGTTCCACTGGAGATTTTAAAATGATTCCTTTTTTCTTTGATGGTTTTTGATTCCTGTTTCATGAACTACTTGAACATTTGTAAAACGGCCCAGCGAAGTACTCAAGGGTTTATTTTTTAATGAGGCTTTTAACGAAATGTAACCTTGATGTGCGTTGTAATCCAATGGATATCGATTCAGAACGAGAAATTGGAAAGCCGAGTTCGAATTCCAGTTGAATTTGCAATCATATACGCACAAATACCCTTGGGAAAGGTATTAATCCTTCTCTTCCCTCCAGCTATGGGTCAAATAACAGGACAGGTTGGGTTCTGTAGCCTTGATTGTCAACCAGTCTACCGCAGAAAACAATGGCAACCTACTGCAGGATAATCTTCTGCCCAGTCACGTATGGCACTGAACCCTAAGATACAACGGTGACTAGAGAAATGAAGTCAGAGGGAAGAAATGTAAGGAAGAATGACAAGAAATTAAAAGAAGAAACACAGGGAAAGAAGGAAAGAAAGAATGAAAAGATATAAAGATGGAAGAAAGAGATCAAGGAAAGAAAAAAGACATCATGTTCATTTTGGATGTTACACTCACAAAGTTTTAACTGCATTCGGTAACCATCCTAGAATTTTGAACCAAGCACTTTATTCCGTCCAAGCTTTTTTCATTGTGCTTCCATATTTTAGGGATGTTGTATAAGTTGTATTGGGGGTCCTGGGTACGCCGGTAAACTGCACCCGGCTGCAAGGCCTCTGATTGGGATGTTGTGAGGAGCATGGAACCGCCTCAATTGCTGTTGTTCTCAGGTCCACCCTGACCCGGAGTAGTAGCACCTGTTAGGGTCCCAGCTATGGGCAAAAAGTTAACCCATAAACTGTGGTCAAAACACTATGAAAGTATAAAAATACACTTTTATAGAATATATACATAAAAATAGACTTTTATAGAAAAACTAGCAGTATAGCCCGGCGTTGCTCGGGTGTAATTAAAGCTTTAAAACTAATCCATGGTCATGGCGCCAGACTCAGCCTAAAGAATATTTGTGTGAAGTTTGGTGAAAATTGAATAAAAATTGTGGATTTGTATAAAGGACATACAGACAGATAAACAGACACACACACACAAACATCTTGCCTTTTATATATATTCTCAATTTTCGTACAATATTGTAAGAATTGCAACCTTGAAACTTCTTAATATCGTTTCTTATGTCTTTCTCTATGAGCGTATAAAATTTGATTAAAATCAGACCACTCCTACTATAATCCGATTTTTTCGATTATCGATATTTATCAGGAGTACCTCGACACAAAACCTAGCTAAGAACACTTGCAGATGCTTATAGTACAACTGTCTAAATTTTCAAGAAAATCGGTTCAGCCATTTTGGAGAATATAGGTAACGAACACACACACACACGCGCGAGCGCGCACATACACACACACACACACACACACACACACACACACACAGACAAAGTTTCATTTATAAATATGTTTAGATTTAGATATACATTTTTGAAGGAAAAATATTACCAACAATATATTTTTAAAGAAAAAATTATTACAATAACACATTTTTCAAAGAAAAAAATTATCAGCAAAGCATTTTTAATACAAAAATTTTCAGTTTTCTAAAGTAAAAAAGAATACAAACAAAAAAATTAATTAAAATCTTACTAAATCAACCTTCTCATTATAACCGAACATTAAAAAATACCTTAAAACCCCACCTTTTTTTTGTCATTAAATAACCCACAGAGGTTGATATGCCATTAAACAAAACTCAAACTCAAACATATATACATAAGGTATTTATCCGTCTCTTCCCTCTAGTTATGGGTTAAATAACATGAAAGATTGGGTTTTATAGGCTTGGCTGGCAACCAGTCTACCGCAGAAAGCAATGGCAATCTACTGCGGGATAATCATCTTTCGAGACATGATCGTCCAAGCATGTATCGTGTATGGCACTTAAATGACTGACTGTATAAATATACACGGCTGGGGTGTGTGGGAAGATAATTGAATTGACTCTTTCAACTTGAACGGGTTCTCGTACGATCACCGAAATGGGACGGCTAGGTGCTCAAAAACTAGATGCGCAGGTGTTGTAATGATAACTACTGGAAATTTGAGCCAAGTTCGAATTCCAGTTGAGTTCGTTATATTCACTTACGCTCAAATATCCTTGGGGGAGGGTATGAATCCACCTTTTGTTCCCCTACCTATAGATTAATTAGTAGAAATTGTATCAATAAATCGTTACTGTCGCCAAAATCTTATACAATCTACAGACTTTTCTGGATTTAAATAACCTGAAAAAGGTTGATAAACCATAAAAACAAATCAATCAATCAATCCAACTAGAACGGAGAATGAATGTTGGACAGTTTTCCTTGAAGCTTTGTGTAAGAAGAATTTTTCTTTTATGTCAGGGGACCTTGTATAGTTTTTTTTTTTTTTTTTTTTTTGTAGTCCCTTAAACTTTTGTCGGATGAGTTTTCTGTATTAGACGATAGTCACTGAATGTGGTAGAAGAACAGTATTATTCTGAAATATGAATATTTTTGAGTAGTGATATAATGATATAATAAACCATTGTAATAACAAAATTACAATATATATATATATATATATATATATATAAAACCCTCAATTGACGCCTTCATAAAAAAATGAAGATTTTAATAAATTGAAATGATGAAAGTAACAATAAAAAATTCTATACATTTACGTCTGCGGGAGTATATCGACCTACGCGTGTGTGTGAGTGAGTGCGCGTGTTTGTATGTGCAAGTGTGTGTGTGTGTGTGTGTATGTGTGTGTGTGTGTGTGTGTGTGTGTGTGTGAGCGCGTGTGTGTACACGTGTGCTCGTTCGTGTTCTTGTGTGTGTGTGGTCTCATAGTGTGTACTCGTGTCATAGTAGTCGTTAATGTGTGTTTGCATATTCTGTGTGGATATTTAAATTGGAATGATTGCAATGGCCGCTGTCGCCTGGGTCAAACAGTGGCGTGTCCACAAGTATGAGGATTGGTAAAGGGAGATGAAGAAGAACTTACGCCTGCAGCTTTTCCGAGCACTCATCTTCTCAACCAACAAAGAGGGAGACGTAACAACTGTTACGTCTCCTGATAGGTTGCCTACGGGCCGCTTTATGTGTGTGTGTGACTGGGCAAGCGATGTTATTACGGTACAGCAGAGAGAAAACACATGTCCAATATCTGTACATGTTGAGAAATGAACAGATATCTATATTCCATATCTCTGCCCTCCCCCCTCTCTCTCTCTCTCTATATATATATATATATATAAACGTTTGCTTGTGTCGCTGTGTTCGCATCTATCTTGATAATATATATGGCTTTTATATTATATAGGTATAATATAGGTGTTCTGGAGATGCATAAGTATTAAAAAGACATTATCAATGAATGGAAAAAAAATGAACAAACGATGGTGGAGACGGATACACATATACACATAACTCATATATATATATATATATATATATATATATATATATATATATATAAATAATACATGCATAAAATATATATTATATATATTATATTATAATATATATATATTATATATATATATATAATACATGCATAAAATAGAGATTCAAACAGATCGATTAGCAAATGCAACAAAGAAACCTTAAAATACGAATATATATATAAATATATATATTCGTATTTTATATATATATGTATTATATATATTCGTATATATATAAATATGTTAGTTTTTTATAATAATTAAATTATACCAGTAAGCAGTTGTATTGAAAGTGTTCAATACAATTATATTTTAGAACTTTTGATTATTTTTCATTTAGAAATGAGTTATTACCGCAACCTAGGTTTCAACCTTTCGTTATATTCAGGGGCGATTTGCAATAAGTTTATATATATATATATATATATATATATATATATATATATATATATGAACTTAGCTCACTGGTACCCCCTATATACGAATTTCCCCAAGCCACAAGATTAGCAACTAGGTCCCACCCTTTTACTGTGAAACCAATAAATTGTAAACGCAAATTCTATTCCATCAGCTTCTTTTCTCGCACTTTCCGCCTGTGGAATTCTCTTTCGCGTACTTGCTTTCCTGACAGCTACAAGAATTTAAATGTAAAGTCAAAAGTCATCTCCTATCTCACTAACTTACATCCTCTTTCTCTCTCATGCTATCTACATCCACCTCACTCTTATCAATACTCTCTTCCACCTCCTACTCTCTTTCTGACACCCCTTGCAACCTCTCACTTCGCATAACATTCCTCCTTGTCAACCTCACGCTCTTCAGTAATCTCTTCCCTCTCCTACACTATTCCTGACACTCCCTGCAACTTCTCACTCCTCATAATATTCCTCCTATGTAAACCCCTGCACAACAGTGGCAGTAAAATGCCTTGCTTGGGGCGACACGATTATAAAAAAAAAAGAATATATATATATATATATATATATATATATATATATATAACGACAGGGAAAGTGATAAATGCTAATAAATATAAAATAAAACAACAGAGAGAAATTTATATATACCAGAGGTTTATATATATATGACTTTAATGCGATATTGTAACATTAACATGCTAGGATTTATATATATATATATATATATATATATATATATATACAGAGAGAGAGATTTATTGATAGATATATACAAACACACACACACACACACACACACACACACACATATATATATGTAGATCGATGATAGATGGATGTAAAAAATTAGATAAAACCATCAACAGAAGAAGGTTTATATATATTTACATAGATAGATAGATAGATAGATAGATAGATAGATAGATAGATAGATAGATAAGAACAGTTTTAGATAGACTGTCAGACAGACATTGATAGATATATAAATGTTAAAATTATAACAAGAATGATATGAGTATAGGAATATATGCTAGGTATATTTAAGTAGATTCAAGCAGATATTAGTAGTAGTAAAACGACAGAGAGATATATAAATCATTAGATATGTTGGAAAGATAACAGAAAGCTTAATATACGAAGGTTTATCTGTCTCTCTAGACAATTTATAGATAGATGCTATTAAAGATTGCATCAAAATAATATTGATATACGAATATCAATATGAATATATATAGCAAATAAAACTATAGAAACATTTGCATATATATATATATATATATATATATATATATATATATATATATATATATGCAAATGTTTTTATATATATATATATGTTTCTATATATATATATATATATATATATATATTTCTGTTTCTATATGTTTCTATATATATATATATATATTTTCAAATGTATCTATATATATATGTTTTTATATATATTTTTCTGTTTCTATATGTTTCTATATATATATATATTTTCAAATGTTTATATATATATATATATATATATATATATATATATATATATATATATATATGAGAATTGTGAATGTACTTATCGAGAGGAAAAGAATTGCAGTCAGATGGGAACAAGCACATATATACATAAATAGACAGGTATGCACCTGACAGGAATAGGTGCATGTCGATGATCGGCGTACCCAGTAGGCAATTGTGTTAAGAAAAATTGATTGTGCTTTGCACATCTTTATGATTGCTCACTTGCCCTGAGACCAACGTACAAATGGCCGGGAAGCATATCTCTCTTACTGTCCACTAACAATCTGTAGACCTCCACGATGAAGATATCCAAAGTGGATCTTAACGTGGTCTGTCCACGACAACTTGTCCCTGGAGGGGGGTGTATAATCAAGAAATACTGAAAGAAAATGTTAAAGGTATGCTCATGGTGTTTTTCTGCATAAAGCAGGATTGGTCTACTTCACAAGCTTCCAGTTTTTTATTTTCCTGAAGGGATGGATAGGTAGATTATATATATATATATATATATATATATATATATATATATGCGTGTGTGCGTGTGTGTGTATGTATATATGTATATGATATTACTAATAAATGGTTAGATAAAGAAAAAGTCGACTAGATTGTTGTAGATATAAACAGTTCTAAGTTGCAAAATATGTTAACTGAGATGGATCGAGCGGTCTCAAGTTAACATATTTTGCACATCTATCTATCTATCTATCTATCTATCTATCTATCTCTTGACAATTCTTCTTCCTATTTTTTCCGTTCGACACGATATCAGTTCATATCAAGCTGAGCTGAATTTGTCCGGGTGATCAGCAGAAAGAAAAAGATTATTTTTTCTTTAACATCTTTTCTTTCCCCTAACTCTTTCTCTTTCTCTTTCTCTCTCTCTCTCTCTCTCTCTCTCTCTTACTCACCCACTCTGATATATCAAACCTATTATATTCTCCGTTTATGTTGATATGTTTCTATTGTTTAAAGGGATTTTCATCACAGAGATAGATAGATAGATAGATAGATAGATAGATAGATAGATAGATAGAGATCCGGACGTAGAGATTAAGGCAGATTTAGAATATATGTGGTATAACCTGAGATAGATAGGTATATATATATATATATATATATATATATATATATTCAGAAATTATAACATAGATATGTTACAATATCTCTACAAAAGTAGCTATTTTATTTCGACACTTCTTGTGTCTTGTCAAGTGATGTGGTTCATTTTAAACTGAATGGTTTTAAAAGCTATATATATATATACAGAGAGAGAGAGAGAGAGAGAGAGAGAGAGAGAGAGAGAGAGATGAATAGCCTGAGACAATTATCAACAGTTTTAGGATGCGTTAGATCGAGCTAGCTAGATTGAGAGATAGATAGATATGAACGAATTGAAACAGAAACAATGATTGATTTCATTTTTTCCATAAACTTGCTATAACAGCTTCTATTATCTAATCTCCATATTCAAATCCATCTAGATTCGTTTTGAGTTCGCGCCTCCTTTTTCCATTTATTATGATCATTTTCTTTTTTCTTTTTCGTTTTTATTTTCCTGATTTCAGACGATAGTTTATAATTACAATTTAGATATATTGCAAAAAAGGCATCGGCTTCAAAACTGACTTCAAAAGAATAAGCATTAAAATGTAACAATTATAAGAATTTATTCATAGATATGGAATGTGATGTTAGTCAGAATTACAGGATGATTGAAAATAGACACCCCATTTAAAAACACTCGTAATTTATTTATCTATACATTAATACCGTAGTACCTACTTGTGTCACGCTCTAGAAAGAGATACAAACGGAGACGTAGACACAAAAGATTAAACATAGGGACGCCGGACGACGTATACACAAACACGCATGATAAATGAAAGAAAAAGTCGAACAGTAAATATGAAACGAAAAGAGAATTACTCTAAAATATATATAATTTATTATAAAGAGAGAGAGAGAGAGAGAGAGAGGGGGGGGAATTATTGTACTTATAGCGTTTTTTAATTTAAATAATAATTTCAATCTTTCTTTGCTGTTTTCATCTTGATTCTCTTTTAAGTAAGCAAAATACTCTCTCGCTGTGAACAACATATCAAGACGTAGTTTTTATATTATAATACAGTAATACCTACCTAGGTACCTACGTGTGTCACGCTTTTGCTTTAATGAATGAAATCAAATGTATTTTGTACTTGCATTATATTTCTGGAGAAAATAATTGTAATGGAAGAAAGGATAAGACAACAATGAGAAGCAGCAAGAAAACGGCAGAGAAGAAGACGAGAATGATTACGAGCAGAAGAGAGACAAGAAGATAGTTGAATTTTCTGGGACAAATATTGAGGAACGAAGGCTTGGAGAATTTGTCACTCACAGGACAAGAAGGTCAAATGGCAATTACTAGAAATCTACATATCAATCTTGTATAAATGTTTGGCAGAATAGGGAATGGAAGGAGTAGTAAGGCTTCAACCTTAATTATGGCTACGAATGATAAAAAATTGTGAAGAGCCATGATTGCCCAACATAGCAAGTCGTAGTCTTTGTATAAGGATACAGTTAATATCTACCTAGGTACCTACGTGTATCACGCTAAATCATTGGAATGGAAGAAAGAATAAGACAACAAAGAGAGGCAGCAAGAGAACGGCAGAGAAGACGAGAAAGATTACGAGCATAAGAGAGACAAGCAACCCGTAAACATAATAGAGAATGAATGCAAGTAAGAAGGAATGATATGAACGAAGAAGTGAGAGAACTTTATATTTATGATTGTTATTGCAATATTTCGTTAAAGTTGTTAAGTTCAAATATTTAATAAGGCAATAGAGGAATTTCTACGGATATTTTATAGTCATAGAATTTGCCATGCGCTTATTCAATCATTAACTGAAGAATTAAGATTCATCAGAATATTAGAATAAGAAAACCGTTAAACTTTCACAGGTTAAAACTAGTACAAAATTATTTTTTATTTATAACTGTTTGCATTTATAACATACAAGGCGGAAAATCAACTGTTATCTTTATTTCATTTTAGTTTATAATAGTTTAATATTCATGTAGTCGACATAAAGCAAGAAAATGCAGGACAGAGACTTTTTGATATTTTATAAGTACAGGAGAATTGTAAAATTGCTTAAGTCGTTGTCTTTATATTATAGTACAGGAATGCCTACCCAGGTACCTACGCGTGTCACACTTTTTCTGTAATGAACGAAATTAAATGTATTTAGCAAAAGAATCATATTTCCGGAGAAAATCATTGTAATGGAATAAAGAATAGGACAACGAAGAGAAGCAGCAAGAAAATGGCAGAGAAGAACACGAGAAGGATTACGAGCAGAAGAGAGACAAGCAATCCGTAAACATAATAGACAATGAATGCAAGCAAGGAGGAATGATATTTTTTTTTTTAATCGTATCACCTCGAGCAAGGCGGTAACGCCACTGAAGGGGGCTACGTAAGAGTGAAAAGATTGGAAAAGAGAAAGCCGGAAACCAGATCCTAAACAGGGAACAAAGGATGAGCCTCTTCACCTGTTCAATAAACGTGGGTGGAGTGTGAATCGGGCAATAGATAGATCTATCTACTCCAATTGAAAAATAAATAAATAAATAAATAAAGGAGTGAAAAGATTGAAAAAGAGAAAGCCGGAAACCACATCCTAAACAGGGAACAAGGGATGAGCCTCTACACCTGTTCAATAGACATGGGTGGAGTGTGAACCGGGCGATAGTTTAGTCTATCTACTCCAATTGAAAAACAAAATAAAGAAAAGTGAAAAGATTGGAAAAGAGAAAGCCGGTAACCACATCCTAAACAGGGAACAAGGGATGAGCCTCTACACCTGTTCAATATACATGGGTGGAGTGTGAACCGGGCGATAGTTTAGTCTATCTACTCCAATTGAAAAAAAAAATAAAGAAAAGTGAAAAGATTGGAAAAGAGAAAGCCGGAAACCACATCCTAAACAGGGAACAAGGGATGAGCCTCTATACCTGTTCAATAGACATGAACGAAGAAGAGAAAGAACTTTATATTTATGATTGTTATTGCAATATTTCGTTAAAATTGTTAAGTTCAAATATTTAATAAGGCAATAGGGGAATTTCTACGGATATTTTATTGTCATAGAATTTGCCATGCGCTTATTCAATCATTAACTGAAGAATTAAGATTAATCAGAATATTAAAAAATGAAATCCGTGAAGTTTTCACAGGTTAAAACCAGTTAACTATAAATTTTACAAGACATGGACATATCAAAGGTAAGTGTTTAACATGAGTTTTTATTTAAAATTCGATATGCGCACCAGATTTCACTACCAGCTTCTCAAGCTGTTCAGGAATTGTGTCAATTGATTTCCCCAGGAACTCTTGTGGTATGGAAAACATAACTTCTTGTATTTGCCCTTCAAGTTCTTTCAAAGTTTTGGTTTGGTATAGTAGACTTTCTTCTTTATCCAACCCCAAAGAAAAATACCACAGGGTGTTAAGTCAGAACTCCTGGTAGGCTAACCATACATAAAATAGGGAGTCACTTTTCAATCATCCCATAGATTATAACAAATAAAGGTAAAAGAAATTCCTTTCTTGATGAAAATTCAAGTGTAGTACTTACTCTATTAAAAGATTTTTGAAAATTTCTTCTTTAGGAAGAAATATACATATAGGCAAAAATATGGATATGAGAGGAAAGGGCATGACATTTTATTTAAAATTCGATATGCGCACCAGATTTCACTACCAGCTTCTCAAGCTGTTCAGGAATTGTGTCAATTGATTTCCCCAGGAACTCTTGTGGTATGGAAAACATAACTTCTTGTATTTGCCCTTCAAGTTCTTTCAAAGTTTTGGTTTGGTATTGTAGACTTACTCTTTTAACCAAGCACAAAGAAAAACGTCACAAGGTGTTAAGTCAAACTTCTGGCTGGTCTTCTTCTTCTATGTGTCGTGTCCCTTTAGGACGTAGGTGATCATTTCCCTTCACATCTCCCAATCCCTTGTAGCTCTTAACACCCCTGCTCCTGTTATCCCACTCAATCCACGCTCCACTATCCACCTGCTCAAGTCCATCAAGTATGCAATGCGTTACTTTCCCTTGTCTCTCTTTCCCTCTATCCGTCATGTGAGCATCAGATTCTCCAAGCCTTCCTTTCTCATTACATGTCCCAAAAACTTCAATTGTCTTTTATTGATGTTAAGTATCAGTTTTCTTCTTCTCTTATTCGTCATCTCTAAAACCTCGTCGTTGCTCACATGTTCGGTCCATGGTATCCTCAGCATCCTTCTGCAGAAACAAGTTTCTGTTGCTTCAAATCTTTCCTTCATCTTTGATGAGATTGTCCAGCATTCGCTGCTATATTGAACACAATATCAATCATCTCCTTGAAAACCGTTTTTTTTATTGTCCTCTCTGTTTCTTTCAATCTGTGTTCTTCTTTTGGGGGAGGATTTGGGGGAGGATTTAAAATCGGTCATTAGTATTTTTAATAAACTGAAATATAAGCTGAAAATCACACGCTATAAAGATTTTTAAATTTCATTTTGTTTACAAACACCCTTAAAACAATTATATTTTAATAAGAACAGGATGTGAGTTTTTTGTTTTAGGGAATATCAACCTAAACTGGTTATTTAAATCCGACAAAATCGTTAGGACAGGTTGATATGAATAGAATATGTATTCTTTGTAAGAAAACAATTTGTAGATCAGGTTTATTGACGTATTTTTTCAAAGAGAGAATTTGTCAAGAATCAAATATATTGCTGGTAATATTTTTTTCTCTAAAAACGTATTGCCAGAATCTTACTGTAAGAATCTATTTTTATACTTTCATAGAGTTTTGAGCCGAATTTGGGGTTGACGATTTACCTATAGCTGGGACCCTAACAAGTGCTTCCATTTCACATCCGGGTGGACCTAGGAACAACAGCTATTAAGACATGCTCCCAAAAACATCTGCACCAAAAGCCTTGCTACCAGATGTAGTTTAATTTCATACCCAGGACGAATAAAGATTGAGATAATACGCAGAATTTTACATGATTCATTACTTTCAGGGTGCAATAGGTAAATTGTTGTCTTTTTAATATTTTTAATTTCGTGCATGCAGTTGGTTTGGTAGTGATTACGAAGGTACGGCAGCTCAGAACACTCACTCTGATCCTCTTATAAAAAAGAACTCCCGAATTTATTGGTGGGTTCCTCAGGCTCAACACTGAGGCCTACAACAAGTACCTCGGGGACATAGTGCTGCCCTGTTTTAAGAAGGTAGATGCTGGAAAACCCTATGTTTGCAACAGATTTTTTTTCCATGACGCTCAAGGAGGAGTACTAAGACATGGTTGTCAGATAATTTCTGTGACCACATCACCCCTTACATCTGACCACCAAACATTCAAAACTACAACCCTCTTGATTATTATATATGGGATGTAGTTGGTCGTGAGACCAACCAAACTCCTTGTAACACCAAAATTGAATTGAAGGCATTCACCGGCTTAAAAAAGGATTTTATTGAACAAATTTACTCTGTAGTCATTAAAGAAATTTTGTGTAATTTTGTTAAATACATCAGCTAAAATGAGATATCAGTGTTATTTCATTTTTTTAAAATTTTAGACGGCAATTTATTCATCTCGCTTTGTATATAAATACTAGTAGTGTATTCGCTGCTCATACGACGCTCCGATACATTAGATGCACCAACCCAATTTTGGAAAAGGAAACTGTAATAAAGGTTTTTTCTAGTATTTCATAGTCTTCTCCACTATTCCCAATTTTCTTCTTCTTCTTCTATGTGCCCTGTCCCTTCAGGACGTAGGCGAGCATGGATCTCCACGTCTCCCTATCCCTTGTGGCTCTTAGTATGTTTGCTCCTGTTGCTCCTGGCGACCCCCGTTCCGTCATCCACCTGATCAGGCCCTGCAAATATGTTATCCGCTGCCTTCCTCTGTCTCTCCTTCCTTCTATCTGTCCAGTCAGTATCAGGTTCTCCAGGCTCTCCTTCCTCATTGCATGTCCCAGGAACTTCAGTTGTCTCTTCCTGATGCTCAGCATCAATTTCCTTTTTGTTGCCATTCTTTCTAACACCTCGTCGTTGCTTGTATGCTCAGTCCACGATATCCGTAGCATCCTTCTGTAGAACCACATTTCGGCCGCTTCCAGTTTTGTCCTCATTTTCGATGATATTGTCCAGCATTAATAATAAGAGAAGTTAGTGTGCATAATACGACTAAAACCTAACATTATTGCAGCCTGAAATCTTCCCTAATAGTGACGAATTCATCACAGACCGAGAAGAAGTACCACATTTATGGCAACTATTTAGAATGTTGAGAAGAGATGTCAACTCCCGACATCAACCTTCGATTCATAGGACGCAGCATGGTTCCTGGAGATAATTTATAGGAAGAAAACGCGTCGTTTCCACAGACAAATATTCTTAAACTTGGTTAATTCTAATTTTGTTATGAAAACATAGACTTGCATAATAAAATCTTACAGTGTTATTGTTCGATCATATATGTATGATATATATTGTGTTAGTGTTCATTCATATATATATACTATAGTCATCCGCAGACAGATCTGTTTCGCTGTATCACAGCTCATCAGTACGGTTAGACTCCGATTGCCTTTTTAACCCAGGATTGAAACCCGACCAAATTGGCGTCAGTCGGCGATTCTACCTCTGGGCTACGAGCGTTCTGTAGAAGAAGGCAGACTTTTTAGCGCGTATATCATTATACACTCCTAATAGCCATAGTGCTCTAATTCATTATTGAATGAGCGATGCGTATATGCCGGAGTGGCTACTGTTTTCGAAGTCTCACACTCTTCCAGAGTGCTCAATCAGGGTGTGAAAGCGTAAATAATATAGTCATCCGCAGACAGATCTGTTTCGCTGTATCACAGCTCATCAGTATGGTTAGATTCCGATTGCCTTTTTAACCCAGGATTGAAACCCGACCGAATTGGCGTCAGTCGGCGATTCTACCTCTGGGCTATATATATATATATATATATATATATATATATATATGTTCGTTCATATATATATGATATATATTGTGTTAGTGTTCGTTCATATATATAGCTGTTTGTTCATATATATATATATATATATATGGCGAAATGTGACTTGAAGTAGGGCATGCAGCCGTGAATACTTTTCATAAAGAGCCTACCGTAATATTTCATCACTTACTGCTTGTCTGTCAACAACACTACTAGCTAATTGCTACTTCAACGGCTACGTAAAATTATGAGTTCCCCCTCATTCACGGCTATTTAAAACTAGAAATTATTTGGAGGTAAAATTTACGTCAAAATTAAGAATTTTCCCTTTTCTAGTCAATCAATGCTATTTTCTGATACCAGTCGTCAGGCGATAAAAAAACTTGCATATATATATATATGTAAACTTATCGTTATACTCATTTCGAAAAACCCCCGAGCACATACGCGGAAGGATAAAAAAGATGGTGATAAAATTAGAACGAACTAAGCACTTGAACAGCTGTCAAAGTACGCAGCCCAAAGAAAAAAAACCCAGACGGGTCACCTAAAACAAACTATATATATTACTATTTTTAAGGATACACTTCTCTTCTAGATCTCTTCTTTACTTCTATCCCTGCCATACCATGCAGCTCTACTCTCTTGGTAACTCTGATCATGCTGTGTTGTCTGTAAATATCTCTTTATTTCCAGAGACCTCATACAAAGAGAATATTTTACTGTTACCAATGAGCGAGCGGACTGGGACTTGTTTCGCGATTTGCTTGTCGATGTCCCTTGGAATGAAGTTTTTAGTGACACCGTTCAAGACTACGCCTCCGAGTTCACCTCCTGGGTGAAAGCTAGCGTCGATGCTTTCATCTCAGCAAATAAATTCTAACTTAAACCTCATTCATATCTTTGGTTCTTATTATTTTATATATATGTGTGTGTATATACTTAAAGCAATATGCCCGGAGAATTACACGCCCACATAAAATGAAAATGTTTAACTCCATATAAGCCGCCAGAAGACATCTGAAAAGCAGTAAAAAATGTACTGTTATGATTAAAGCCGTCAGAAACGATTTATTTTTCTCCAACGCGCTTGTATTAAGTTGTTTACAATTCTAGATATACAGACGATGTGACAGTGTGCTAACTTCTAACGTAAATTCCCCATTTCCTGCTCTCTCTCTCTTTCTTTCAGATATATATATTATCCTAATATTTGCCAAATACAAGACCCATGAGGCACTCAATGTAGCAGGTTACTGTTTGGTGCTGTATGGGCGTAAGAAAAGGCAAGAAGTTATGCAGAAAAGAATGTAATCTCCTCTATTTTCAAGAATTAAAGCCAAACGGCTAAGCAGATTTTCGATTCCATATATAAAAAAATTCTGTGTTTTTCTGCGAAATATACCGGGTGTCCATAAAGTTCGTGTGCACTTTGAAAAATTTATAGCTTTATTTGTATTTGCGATAGAAATAATTTGTAAAAAAGGATTAGAAAAAAGTAAATCTATATTTTTTATGGTTTTATTGAAATTTTTTAAGGTTTCCACATGTCCTCCATCATTAGCAATACAAAGGA
Organism: Ascarosepion bandense; assembly: GCA_037127315.1. Classification (NCBI taxonomy): domain Eukaryota; kingdom Metazoa; phylum Mollusca; class Cephalopoda; order Sepiida; family Sepiidae; genus Ascarosepion; species Ascarosepion bandense. The sequence continues at coordinate 502,626 of JBBBDQ010002059.1, forward strand.
TAATACGATTTTGCAGTTCACGGAAAACATTTGCCAACTATTTTAAAGTAATGCCTGAAATCACATTAGTTATTTTGTTTGCATACACAACTGTTTTCACATGTCCCCATAAAAAATCTAATGGGGTCAAATCTGGCGAACACGGAGGCCAATAAAATGGTCCACCCCTTTCGATCCATCTGTTAGGAAATTCCTGATTTAAAAACTGTCTAACACACAGAACAAAGTGACAAGGAGCTTCATCTTGCTGAAACACTGTATTATCTTTCAAGTTTAATTGTTCAAGCTCATTTCTTACAGATTATATTCCTGTCACAAATACAAATAATGTTATCAATTTTTTAAAGTTCACACGGATTTTATAGACATCCTGTATTTCAAAGACTGTTATTAGTTTTTTGTTTTGTTTATTTCTGAAGGCTCTGCTATTTATGTGCGTTGTGGTGCAGTGGATATCGGCTCGGAACGAGAAATCGGGGAGCCGAGTTCGAATTCCAGTTGAATTTATTGCATTCACTTACGCGCAAATACCCTTGGGAAAGGTATTAATCCGTCTCTTCCTTCCAGTTATGGGTTAAATAACAGGACAGATTGGGTTCTATAGCCTTGGCTGGCAACCAGTCTACCGCGGAAAGCAATGGCAATCTACTACGGGATAATCTTCTGCCCAGTCAGTCATGTCTCTTTCGAGACATGATCACCCAAGCGTGTATCACGTATGGCACTTATCTGACTGAATATAATAGTTGGAAGCATAATCAAAGTTTCTACTGATTATAAAGTGGGGGATCTGTATTATATTGTCATGAAGTAGTAAACTGATCCCCCACTAATTACTACTTATTAATATAATAATGTAATCCACCTCTTCTTCCTACAGCTATGGGTTGAATAGCAGGACAGATTGGGTTCTATAGCCTTGGTCGGCAACCAGTCTACCGCGGAAAGCAATGGCAACCTACTGCGGGATAATCTTCTACCCAGTCAGTCATGTCGCCTTCGAGTATCACGTATGGCAATTAACTGACTGATGTCCTAAATCTCGTAAGTATAGTATGTGGACGAACCTCCCAAGCTAACGAAGTTATTTTTCAGAGTTTTGGAAGATAACACCTTTTTATGATTACCAACGGAGGATATCTGATGTTTCCTTTATCCAATAAAGTTACCAGTAATGAACATTTACATTATTGGCCCCTCCTTGTTCAGTGGTTCGTACTGAATTGAAATATATTTTTTTGTATTCCAGCAGATACAATGAAAGGTCTTTGTGGATAGTGTCCTGGCTTTCGTGTTAGTTTGGTCTCGGGTTTTATGATTATCATTGCTTTTTACAGAAAAGCTGTAGCAATGTGATTAAAAATGAAAAGAGTTTGTATTCTTGCTTTAAAGAATGCTGCAGGAGGTAGAAAATTGTTTTCAATCCTCAAATGAAAATTCTTGAGGTACCTCTTTGTAAGTTACCCCAATTTCTTTGAGATATTCGTGAGCAGTTGATCGAGGCTTATCCAATTTTTCAAGATCGCTTTTTTAAAACCAGTTAAATCACAACTAACATTAAATAACACTAAATAACACTAGCCATTACTGCATTCAAATACACCGCAAAAATGCTTTTTACTTTCACAGCTTCCGCTCAGATGAACTTAGCTCACTGGTACCCCTTATATATAAATTTATTCGAGCCACAAGAGTAGCAATTAGGTCCCACTCTTTTACTGTGAAACCAATAAATTTTAAACGCAAATTCGACTCCCACAGCTTCTTTTCTCGCACTTCCCGCCTGTGGAATTAATTTCCATTTACTTGCTTTCCCGACAGCTTCAATCTTAATTCTCTTTTCTCCGTCCAACCCACTCTCATCAGTATTCTCATTCTTCTTTTACCCTCTTCCTGACACCCCCCGGTAACCTGTCACTCTTTCTCATAACTTTCCCCCTATGTAACCCCTTGCGCAACAGTGGCAGTATAATGCCTTGCTTAGGGCGACACAATTATATAAAAAAAAATGCCTCGGTATCATTACTAGTCAGTCGGAATTCGTACAATAGGCAATGAGGAATATGTTGTTTCTTAAAGTGATAAGATTCTATGATAAAAGTGATAAGATTTTCAGAGTGTTGACGGAAAAAAACCTTTTAATGTTTACCAACAGAAAACCTCTAATGTAATATTTCATCTTTTTTTTTTTTTTTAATATTCCAGCAGATACAAAGTAAAGGATTTGTGGATGGTGTCCTGGCTTTGGTGTTAGTTTATGTTAGTTGTTAGAGTAGAAGAGGCGGCTAAATTCAACTATTTCAACGTTAAAAGCTGGAACCTAGATGACAATCCAGTAGCACGCTTAAATTCGTGCGGTCGGGATCCCAGGGAAAAAAGCTTATCAGAGCAATTAACATTAAAATATTTGTAGAAAAGACAGAAGGAAGTCACGTCAAGTTGGTGAGAAAGTGACTGAGCCATTATCCGTTATATGAAATTCTCTCTAAACGACAGACACACTTTCTTTTATTTTGCGTCATTCAATCTTTGTTCGTCCTCGGCTCAGTCTGTCATGTGATACACGCTTGGACGATCATGTCTCGAAAGAGGCATGACTGACTTGGCAGAAGATTTTCCCGCAGTACATTGGCATTACTTTCTGCGTCTGACTAGTTACCAACTGAGGCTATAAAATCCAATCTGTCCTGCTGTTTAATACATAGCTGAAGGGAGAAAATTCTCAAAGAAAGTAAGTGAATGAAACGAATTCAACTGGAATTCGAACACGAACTCAGCTCTCCGGTTTCTCGTCTCGAGCAGATATCCACTGCACCTCGATTAGTTAATTCATACTTCCTAACCGAGTAATGTGCAATTACTTTTTCAACAGACTAACATATCCACTGGAAGGATATTAGAATAATCCAGAACTTATATTAGCAGCAAAACGCCTTCAGACAGATAGCCAATGAATTGGGAAAATATACGAAAATAAAAAGGGAAGTATGACAAGGATGTGTCTTCTCACCGGACTTATTCAAATTCTGAGACAATTAGAATTCCTATCAGGATATATTACTACTTGCCACACCATTGGATATGGCACAATATTGATAGCAGACATAAAAATAAAAATGCAGGAAATTTTACAAAAGGTAGTAAATGAAAGCGAGAAGAAAGGACTCAGCATCAATTGTAAGAAGACAGAATGTATGTTTGTCAGTGAGTCTAATATGCGAATTCTTAATTGCTAAAATCAAGAAAGTACAAAATTTTAATGTGTAGGAAATGTTTTAGCAAAGGACGGAAAATGCGACACCGAAATCCGAAGCAGCATTGAGATAGCGAAAAATGCCTTCCAAAAGTTAAGCAAGAAAAATCTGGTTAAAATCAATAAAAATAATATCGGTCCTCTTATATAAAGGTGAATGCTGTTCAATCTCTTTACAGATGAAGAAAACTTGAAGCAACAGAAATGTGTTTCTGCAGAAGGATGCTGAGAATATCATGGACTGAATACGTTAGCAATGACGAAATTTTACAGACAATGGAAACAAAAAAGGGATTTATACTTAGCATCAGAAAGGTATCAGTTGAAATTTTTAGAAAACGTAATGAGGAAAGAAAGCTTAGAAAATTTGACACTAACAAGACCTACCGACGGCAAGAGAGTCATAAAGAGTTGTGGCTAACGAGCTTGTAAAAACGGTTGGCAGAACAGGTATCAGGAGAGGGAAAATTACATTTATTAAGAGCTAAAAAAGGGAGGAATGTGTGAAGAGCCATGATAGCCCACACCCTGCACATAGAAAAATACAAATATATAAATAAATATTCTTATGCTTTGATGTCTAATATACGTTCATATTGTGTGAGATCACTGCTATCCACAAATTTCTTTTTTCTGTTTATTGTATTCTTCGCATTCATTGTCTTAATTCTGGATGCTTTTCATCAGTGCTCTCGTCAATTGGTTTAAGAGCAGTACATATTCGAAACTTTCCTTAGGAAGAAGCTCATAATTGAGAACTCTTTTGTTATCCTGACACAGACAAAATATCAGCTTTTACGTATGGAGACCGGTCTTTAGGATTAATAAAAAGTATTAAGAAACAGGACAATTTCGCTAGAAACTAGGAAGAGAGTACTGGATGTGTTGTCCGTTCTTCAATATGGAGTGAATGCTGGATGATATAATCAAAGATAAAGGAAAAACTTGAAGCAACTGAAATGTGGTTCTACAGAAGGATGCTGCGGATATCATGGATTCAATGATGAGGTCTTAGAAATGATGGAAACAAAAAGGAAATTAATACTGAGCATCAGGAAGAGACATCTGAAGTTCCTGGGACATGCAATGAGGAAGGAGGGCTTAGAGAACCTGATACTAACAGGCCAGATAGAGGAAAAAGAGACAGGGGAAAGCAACGGATAACATATTTGAAAGACCTGATCAGGTGGATGACAGAACGAGGGTTGCATGGTGCTCAGAGACCCCAGGGATAGGGGGACGTGGAAAGCAATTATCACCTATGTCCTGAATGGACAGGGCACATAGGGGAAGAACCTCCCTTAGTATGAATACTGTTCATTGGTATGAAATCCAAACCGTTGTATGAAGTCCAGCCATTGAGATAAAGACCATCCGTTGGTGTGAAGACCAGCCACTGGTATGAAGTTCAGTCCTTTGTATGAAGACCGGCCGTTGGGGTGAAAACCGGCCATTAGGTTGAGAACCGTCACGTAGTATGAGACCGATTCTTGGTATAAAGCTGTTCATTCTTTGCATGAAGACCGGTCCTTCGTATGTGAAACCGATCCTTGACAAGAAAACCTTGGCATGAAAATCGACTCTTAAGATGAAAACCATATCTTTGTATTAAGAATGTTCATTGGTAAGTATTCCAACCCTCTGTATGAAAAACGACCTTTGGGATGAAGACCAGTCCTTAGGATTTAAACTGGACTTTGGTATTAGACCAGGCTTTGGTATGAAATCCGGCCCTTTTATCGAAGACCGACTCTTGGGATGAAAACAGAACATTGGTATGAAGACCAGCCCTTAAGATGAAGACTGTCCCTTGGGATGAATGCCGACTCTTGGAATGAAAACTGGTCCTTGGTATGACGTCTGCCCATTGGGATGAATATCGGTCATTCCAGCCCTTGTTTCAGTAGCGTTTTGGCTCCTCATCAAATGAGGCCTATTGTACATGGCCGATATGTTATAGCATAGTGACATAACTATATCATTTTTCTTTATGACCTTTTAAATAGAAAGTATATTGAGCTGTTCTTTAATAATTCTTTGAGCAAGTGGGTCTAGGATGGTGGGCTGAAAACTTCATCGGCTGGAGCTGTGAAATCTTACATCTATTAATTTGAACACTCCATATTAATAACAGCGTTGTTTCTTTTCAGGTAAGATGACATCTGGCTGTTCAAAGAAGACTGTTTATCTTGTTGGTCAAAAAATTCAACAGAAGATACTGGTTTCCAGCCAAATGTTTTTCATGTTGGGGAACAGATGATGGTCAAATCTGAAGAATAGGGAGGATGATCTACCAGTTCAAAGTCACAGACACGCACAGCAGCCATTGAAAGCAAGCACTTGTGTGATGGGGCATTGTTTTAATGAAACAAAACCCCTTTCGTCATTTTCCCTGGGCGTTTTGACTTGATAGCCTTTCGTAACTGCCTCAGCAAGTTTGCATAGTACTCGCCATTGATGGTGTGGCCCTGTTGAAGATAGTTATTAAACACAATGATTTTCGCAAATAGCCAATAAGCACCGTACCTTTTGAAATAGTCTTGAGTCACAGGAACCATGCTGTAAGAAACCTGTGTGTCTATACTAAGTTCAATGGCCAACCTGTTGTGAACTGTCTACCAGGCAACATAGTAACGAAAACGGGGACATAAATCTAATCTTTCCCTCGCAACAACCAAAACATAAACACTCTTCTTCTTCTTCTTCTTCTATGGGCCCTGTCCCTTCAGGTTCTCCAGGCTCTCCTTCCTCATTGCATGTCCCAGGAACTTCAGTTGTCTCTTCCTGATGCTCAGCATCAATTTCCTTTTTGTTGCCATTCTTTCTAACACCTCGTCGTTGCTTGTATGCTCAGTCCACGATATCCGTAGCATCCTTCTGTAGAACCACATTTCGGCCGCTTCCAGTTTTGTCCTCATTTTCGATGATATTGTCCAGCATTCACAGCGGTATTGAAGAACTGACATCACGTAGCAGTCTAGAACTCTTTTCTTCGTTTCTATTGAGATTTTCCTGTGTGTTAGTATTTTGCTCATCTTCTGGAACGCGACCTTTGCCATGCCAATTCGCCTTCGGATCTCCGTGTCGCACTTTCCATCTCCTGTTAGAACACTTCCTAGGTACTTAAATTCTTGGACTTGTTTGATTCTGTTATCCTCCATCTGTATTTGGCATTTTGGGTTGTATCTTTTGCTGATGATCATGCACTCAGTTTTCTTAAAGTTTATTTTCACTCACCAAGCTTAAAAAAATTATACTCCTCGTAAGCAAAATGCTAAGGCCTTTATTTACCGAGCAATTTTTCCCAATCCCCAAACCAAACAAGGAGGAAAGAATCGGTAGCATAGCTTTTGATACTTATAGCAACTTTTTTGTGCTACTAATTTTATTTGTTTTTTTTTTCTTCGCCACATTTTCCGTCGTAAAATACACGAGACAAACTGTCGCTTATTTTGACGAGGTAATTCACCGTTTTTCTTTGCTATACATTAAGAGGAAGCAGGCTCTTGTTGAAACATTTAAATGCTAGCCGTACATGCTACTTAACTATAATGTGCAGCATTTAAATCTTTGGTAGAATTAACGCAACAGTTTTTGTAAGTATGGAATTATAGCTTTTCAGAAAGGATCTATGAGAGAAGGAAGTTTTTATACAGAGTAATACTAACCTATAGATTTGTGAGCTCCGATGGAAACGATATCGGCGTTATTGACAGTATTGATTGTTTATTTATCAGCGTCTTCGGAAAACCAGCCTTGTTTTGGTTGAACAAGAATCTCGTGAGAATTTCGAGGCTTGACAAACATCGTAAAACCTGATTTAAATGATTACATATAAGATTTTTTGAGAAAGGCTTTTTGATCGGACCGAAAACTTCTCAGTAACACAGCATATCTTTCTTTCTTTTTCCTCTCTCTCTCTCTCTCTCTATATATATATATAAATAAATAAATAAATATATATATATATATAGATATATATATAGATATATAGATATAAAGATATGTATATATATATATAAAGAGAGAGATATGTATATATATATAAAGAGAGAGAGAGAGAAACAGGCTTGTATGTGGATGACTAATATATTATGCTCTCATTACGATTGAGCTCTCTAGAGAAGAAAATTTTAAAAACAGTTTCCACTTCTGCTATATGCGTAACTCTTCAGAAATAAATTGAGTTCTTTCGGTGACTGGCGTGTGTATACACTGCTTATATACAACACGTTAAAATTTCCTTTCTTTGATTTCATGCGCCTATGGCTTAGGAAGTAGCGACTCCGACTGACACCAAATCGGTCGAGTTTCAATCCCGGCCAGAAGCAAGTGGATGTGTCTAGCCACACTGATGAACTGTGATACAGTGAAACAGGCTTGTACATAGATGGCTAATATATGTATGTATATATATATATATATATGTATATGTCCGTGGTAATATATGTATATATTTGTCTGTGTTAGTATCTATCTGTCTACCATCTGATGAACGGACAACTTATATTATTTTGAAAGTACCAACACAAATCTACACTGTTTTGATTGCAATAGTATACATATATGTGTACACAAAGCGACAAACATAGAAGCTCAGATCAACAAACTCGCAGAAAATTTATCTTGACGCACACACAGTGATAAACGCAGATGCTCAGCTCAACAGATATACTTCAAGTAAGCGCTAAACCCTACGGTGCTCGGAAAATGGGAGTAAACTTCTTGTAACGAAGGTAAGCGAGCGTAATTTACACTTTGCAAAAGTGGAGCCTCACGGCGAAACGTGCACTGCCTTGCACCGGAGATATGGGGGCATGAAATAATGACAGACGAATGCTGGCAGTTATTCATCGGGTTGTAGAACGGACATGATTTGCGATGAGTGGATAGGGAAAAATTGAGCCACCAGCTATGAACGGTTAACAACACAGAATGAAGACCAGGTAGGAACGATCTGGAAGTGAGTGTAAAATCTAGCCAACAATTGCAACTACAGAGCGATCATAATAATAAGAAAAAGTGTCGAAACAACAAGGTATCCATCAGAGCATAATGGATACGAAACTGGTAAGACCAGACCTTTGCTAGAAGGGAGCTTGGACCAGAACGATACTTAACGACTGAAGGTGATTTTTTTTTTTTATCACTCTTCAAGTTCTCGTTGTATTGATCAACTGGTTGATTCGACTTCTCAACACTTAATTAAAGCTAGAAAATATTTCGAGATTATATTAGTTTTCTCGTTTTGGATATAATAATAATAATAATAATAATAATAATAATAATAATAATAATAATAATAATAATAATAATGGTTTAAGGATATACTAATTAACCCATAGCTGGAGGGAGAAAAGGTAGATTCATGTCTAATCTAAATTTAATAAACAAAGAAGCAATTGTGAACATGAAGTAGGTGATCAATTCTATATAACAATCAATATATAAACTGATCCTTCAATTTATGGCCACCGTAGTTTTGATACATATATATTCAAGACAATGTAAATAAATCTAAAACATATATATCTAAATAGTATTTAATTAATTAATTCCTTTCATACGGCCTATCAGCATTTTGCAGGTTATTCAAAACCAGAATATATTTTTAGATTGTAAATTTTTTTTTCTGTTTTTAGAAATAATACTAGTTTAGGGATAAATGTATTACTTATTAACCCATAGCTGGAGAGAGAAGAAGTGCTTTCATACCTAATTTGAATTCGTTATACAAAGGACAAATTATAATGTGGATATAAAGTGGTGGTGCAATTCTATATTGCAATCAGAATATAAACTGATCACTCACTTTGTGCCTTCTGTACATTTATATTACAGAGAATGTAAAGACATAACTGTGTAGCTAATCGGTATTTCATTTATTCGTTTTCTACGGTTTATCAACCCTTCACAGGTACAAAGAAAAGAGTAGTGAACTGTTATTTAAATGCAACATCAATTCCCATCTCGTGTCCGCTTGACTACAGTCCTTCTCTCGTCCTTTCCCCAACATCTCGTGTATCTTGTTCTTTTCCTCTCGCAAATGTCTTCACACTGGTATTCCCATCCTTCTTTTTTCTTCCCATCTTTCTCCGACACCCACTGTAACTGGTTCATCTTTCTCTTTGCTCTCCTCTTGCTTAAACTTTCACTCTTCTCTTATGTAGCACCCTGCGCAACAGTGGCGGTACTGCCTTGCTTAGGGTGAAACGATTAAAAAATAAGAAGAAAACAAGAAAGAAATCAATCAAGCGAAAACAAAACCTGTGTTAGTATGGTTTCGTCGTACGCCGTCCTGCGACATGGACCAAGATAGAACTCACTACACTCCTCCAGTATGTCCTGTGCATTTGGAACGTCTGGCGCAGTTTATAGCGAAATTCAATCTTGTCAAATAGCTGAATACTTGATGCTTCGCCAGGGCTACCAAGGGTGTTTTTATTGTGTCACCAACACTAGACGGGTTGCCTCCAGACCCTATCCTGTTATTTAACCAATAACTAGAGGGAGGTGACGGATTAATACCTTTCCCAAGGGTACCACTGCTTATGTGAGTGCAGGTTACTTAACTTAACTGGAATTCGAACTCGGCTCACCGATTTCTCTTTCCAAGCCGACTTCCACTGCACCGCAACACACATCCGTCACCAACCCACAAAAATAAGAGCAGCCTCAGTATTCTGACGCAGAATAAAAAGCTTACACAGGTAGGGAGGGACGAATCAATTTGGACATGGGGGAAAGATATAAAGCTGATCCAAACAAGTAAATTAATCAAAGATAAAAACTGAGGTGATTGGAATCTTTAAAAGAAGAAAAACCAAAAAAACTGAGGTGATTGGGAATCTTTAAAAGAAGAAAAACCAAAAAAACTGAGGTGATTGGGAATCTTTAAAAGAAGAAAAACCAAAAAAACTGAGGTGATTGGGAATCTTTAAAAGAACAATAACCAAAAAACTGAGGTGATTGGGAATCTTTAAAAGAACAATAACCAAAAAAATGAGGTGATTGGGAATCTTTAAAAGAACAATAACCAAAAAAACTGAGGTGATTGGGAATCTTTAAAAGAACAATAACCAAAAAAACTGAGGTGATTGGGAATCTTTAAAAGAACAATAACCAAAAAACTGAGGTGATTGGGAATCTTTAAAAGAACAATAACCAAAAAAACTGAGGTGATTGGGAATCTTTAAAAGAACAATAATCAAAAAACTGAGGTGATTGGGAATCTTTAAAAGAACAATAACCAAAAAAACTGAGGTGATTGGGAATCTTTAAAAGAACAATAACCAAAAAAACTGAGGTGATTGGGAATCTTTAAAAGAACAATAACCAAAAAACTGAGGTGATTGGGAATCTTTAAAAGAACAATAACCAAAAAAACTGAGGTGATTGGAAATTTTTAAAAGAACAATAACCAAAAAACTGAGGTGATTGGGAATCTTTAAAAGAACAATAACCAAAAAACTGAGGTGATTGGGAATCTTTAAAAGAACAATAACCAAAAAAACTGAGTTGATTGGGAATCTTTAAAAGAACAATAACAAAAAAAACTGAGGTGATTGGGAATCTTTAAAAGAACAATAACCAAAAAAACTGAGGTGATTGGGAATCTTTAAAAGAACAATAACCAAAAAACTGAGGTGATTGGGAATCTTTAAAAGAACAATAACCAAAAAAACTGAGGTGATTGGGAATCTTTAAAAGAACAATAACCAAAAAACTGAGGTGATTGGAAATCTTTAAAAGAACACTAACCAAAAAACTGAGGTGATTGGGAATCTTTAAAAGAACAATAACCAAAAAAACTGAGGTGATTGGGAATCTTTAAAAGAACAATAACCAAAAAACTGAGGTGATTGGGAATCTTTAAAAGAACACTAACCAAAAAACTGAGGTGATTGGGAATCTTTAAAAGAACACTAACCAAAAAACTGAGGTGATTGGGAATCTTTAAAAGAACACTAACCAAAAAACTGAGGTGATTGGGAATCTTTAAAAGAACAATAACCAAAAAAACTGAGGTGATTGGAAATTTTTAAAAGAACAATAACCAAAAAACTGAGGTGATTGGGAATCTTTAAAAGAACAATAACCAAAAAACTGAGGTGATTGGGAATCTTTAAAAGAACAATAACCAAAAAACTGAGGTGATTGGGAATCTTTAAAAGAACAATAACCAAAAAACTGAGGTGATTGGGAATCTTTAAAAGAACACTAACCAAAAAACTGAGGTGATTGGGAATCTTTAAAAGAACAATAACCAAAAAAACTGAGGTGATTGGGAATCTTTAAAAGAACAATAACCAAAAAAACTGAGGTGATTGGAAATTTTTAAAAGAACAATAACCAAAAAACTGAGGTGATTGGGAATCTTTAAAAGAACAATAACCAAAAAACTGAGGTGATTGGGAATCTTTAAAAGAACACTAACCAAAAAACTGAGGTGATTGGGAATCTTTAAAAGAACAATAACCAAAAAAACTGAGGTGATTGGGAATCTTTAAAAGAACAATAACCAAAAAACTGAGGTGATTGGGAATCTTTAAAAAAAACAATAACCAAAAAAACTGAGGTGATTGGAAATTTTTAAAAGAACAATAACCAAAAAACTGAGGTGATTGGGAATCTTTAAAAGAACAATAACCAAAAAACTGAGGTGATTGGGAATCTTTAAAAGAACACTAACCAAAAAACTGAGGTGATTGGGAATCTTTAATAACCAAAAAGAACGACAGGACCATATTGGGAGCGGGAGTCACTCACGTTAATTAGCCGAACAAAAATAGAAAAGCTGACTAATAAAAATAAAAATAAATCAACATTTATTTTTATATATTTTAAATATACTACGATATGATATGTCCCGGAATGGGATATATATCAATACGAAGTTGTTAAGTGGTTAAGGCAAATGTCAACCGGGTACGTAATCTAGTCCGTAGACGTAATCGTCGTATTCGTTATATGCAGTGTCTTGAGACGTAGGCGTAGTCAATAGTCGACCAATAGATCTCTAGTGGAAAGACTGGTAGATCTCTCTCACTCACTCGTTATTTACTCTTCTCCCCTTCCTTGAGAGAGATGTGACACAAGGTCTTTTTTAACGTGAGGACCCTGAGCGTATACGCGTAAACTGGTCAAAATTTTACCCATCCCCCGCTTATGCGGTAGCTGAGTTCAAAACCGGTCTTAAGCAGTAAGTGGTCATTAGCCTACCAACTAAAAAGGCCGGGATTCTCTCTCACTCAATCTCTCAGGATGTCCTTGCCTTCGTTTATATATATATGACTGACACCAGCCAGTCCAAAACAAGGTGTGTCCATATTCATTACGTCACTATATTTAAAAAAAGAAAAAGGAAAAGAAAACAAGCTGACATGTGTTGAAATCCTCCCACTATTCAGTATTGTTGAAGTTTGCACTGACATTTTTGTCGATTTACAAAACGTTTCGGTCAATTTCGCGAACCAAGTGATGAAATTTGAATAAAGCTGATTTGTTTGGCAAAATACTTTGACAAAAACCCTACTTCGATGTTTTTAAGCCCCATAGTCAAATCAAATGTTGTAGTGCAGTGGATATCGCCTTGGAGCGACAAATCAGAGAGACGATTTCGAATTCCAGTTGAATTTCTTGCATTCACTTACGCACAAATACCTTTGGGAAAGGTATTAATCTGTCTCTGCCCTACAGTTATAGATTAAATAATGACAGATTGGGTTCTATAGCCTTGACTGGCAACCAGTCTATCGTAGAAAGCAATGGCTACCTACTGCGGGATAATCTTCTGCCCAGTCAGGCATGTCTCTTTCGAGATATGATCGCCCAAAGCATGTGTCACGTACGGCACTTAAGTGAATCAAATCAACTGTATCTCTATATCCGTTTTCATTTCTCCCCAAAGTTAGGTATTGTTTTGCTTTCTTTTACAGTATATCGACATCAATGGGTTGTTTAATGCCAATCGATTTGGATGAATATAATATGCATTTTTTGTAAGAAATCAGTTTATAGATCAGATTTTATTGACATATTTTTGTAAGGACAGTGAGATGAATTGCTTGTATATAAGTTATATTTTCCAGAAATATATTGCACGAAATAGTTTTCCTTCAAATACATATTGCTGGGAATATTTTTTTCTTTCGATTTTCTTAAAAAAGGATTTGCTGGTAACATTTTTTTTTCAGAAAGTGGAATTTTCACTATAAAAGTCTATTTTTATACTTTCATAGTGTTTTGACCCCTGTTTAGAGGGTAAACTATTTGCCCATAGCTGAAGCCCCAACAGGTACTACCACCCCGGGTCAGGATGGACTTGGGAACAACAACAATTAAGAGGTGGTTCTACGCTCCTCACAACCTCCCAATTAGAGACCTTGCTCCCAGATGCAGTTTTTCATCATACCCAGGACGCCTTATTGGGAGTGGTACCCCTATGCAGAAGTGTAATCGGCACATTGAGCTACAGCCGACAGGGCGTCAAAAATTTGATTTCGATCGGTTAATGAATGGTTATTTTAGAAGGTGTGACTGACGAATGGAAGGATGGACAGATTAACCAAAAAACACCCGATTTTTAAAGACGAATTTATTTATTTTACCTCCGATTATTATGACATAGGCAGCGTTTCTTAGTAATGTTGAACGTAACGACAATCGCTGAACCACACCCGAAATAGTTTAATTTAACTTTGTTTTTTTCCTTAGTTTTTATCGACAAAGTTAACTTATCTTTGGGGTGTGTATTCATCGGCCCGTTTTATTTATCTCTCTTTATTCTTTAAAGTATAATAATATGCATTTTTGTATGAATTAATGAATCCTGAATAGATATATTACGATTAATGAATCCTGAATAGATATATTACGAACTCTGCTTGCATTTAGAGTTTATTAACGCTTACATTTAAGCCAATACGAATTGTATCTGATAATTCTACTACAATTTAATGAACTTTCGTTGTTAATCATTTTAGTAATGGCTAATCTACTCTGCTAAGAAAAACTTATTATTGACCCCAACGAGTCAAACGTCGACTGGAAAAGAACCTTAATAAACTTAGTAAGTAACTACTGCAACGAAAGTTTTAATAAGCTTCGCTACGTCACGAAATATGCCTCAGCACAAATTTCGCAGATGCACCTTCCTACGAATAGGCTTTAACAACATTGCACATGATCGACATAAAAAAGAGAAATGAAATGGTCTCTAGACACTTACTGGCTACAAGGCATCAACTGCCCTCAGATTCAATTGATAATTTTTTTTAAGCTTTAGTAAAACTAAGTAAAGATTGTTTATTTACTTCGGGATCAACGGAACAATATCGAGCCGAATTAATACGAGTTGCCTTCATAAATTGGCTTCGGTCTGACAAAGAATACTCGAAAAAAAAAAACACAGTGACGTTACAGCAGGACTATGACCTGGCAAGAGTAGGTGATTTGGCAAAACAAAATGCTAAAAATTACGATACAAATGCAGTCACGTCAGAGACCCTTTTATCTATTTTGACTCCCATCGTATGAAAATGAAAATAGGCTCTCAAAAAAAAAAAAAAAAAAAATATTTATGATAAAAAGCCAAAATTCAACGCACATTTTTTCCTGCGGAGACAAGGTCATTATGCCCCAATAGACTGGAGAAATTTGTAGGAGTTTAAAGAGGAGCTAGAGGTGTCTTGTTCAGTATCAGTGGTTACACCTCTCTATGTATCCGCTACGATAGAGATAACGGCCAACGAACAGCTACTAAAAGCACTGATTGGCAAGAAGGGCATAGAAAACTTCCTTAACGCTAGCATTGCGAAAGAAAATTCATGTAGAACCTAACCGTGCCTCACCAAAGTGGAGATGGCTAACTCATCTCTTTCCAAACAAGTATAGCGATATTTTTTGGTTGACCTAAAAATAATGCGTTCTTTCTACCAAGGAGTAAGATGTCTACTAATGAATAATTTATGCCACGACCTATTATCAAGGCACAACTTTTTGCGTCAACATTCCTTAGTAAAAATACCCTTCGGAGGCTCTAAGCCACCCTTTAAAGTCTGCAGCCTAACAGCCATAAGAATGCTATACCCAGCATACTAAATCTCGGCGACACACGGAGGAGGATACATTATTTATCCAACCCGAAGTTACTCATATATTGAAGAACGGTATAACAGAACCATGCCAATCGTTGCAGACCGCACAAATCCTCGTAGTCTCTTGTGAGAACAGGAACAAATGAATATTAATCGACTATTTCCAAGCGTTAAACCGGTTTACTTTGCAGGATGACTGCCCTCAGTTAAGAATAGCCGAGATGATAGAAAAATAGCCAAAAATAGTCTATTTAGTACACTGGAGATCAAAAGGTAGCTATAAAGCTCAGCGATGAACCATATACGACCTTCGAGGCTAGCAGCAAACTACCAATTTCGTGGAATACCGTTTAGCGTAACTACAAGGTAGCTAGTTTTTAACGGATGATAGACTAGATAATATCGAATAAGTAACTGTAAGGTACCAATGTTTACATCGATGTAGTAACTATTTCTGGGAAAAAATTCAGTGGAATAGTACAGAAATCTCAAATAAATTCATGGAGGCTGTAAAAAGGTACAAGCTGACGCTTAACCAAGACAAATGTGGTTTTAGGTATAAAAAGATAAAACTTCTTTGATATATAGTTAGTAAAACTAATATAAAACCTGATCCAGAGCGTCTGAATCGGTCTGCCTATCGGTCCCAAAAGATTTACCTGCCCTACGCTGGGCATTAGGAATCTTCACACGCTATGCTCATTGCATATCGTCGTTTGCAGAAAAAATCACCCTCTGAAAACAATGAATATGTATTGTTGGTAGTATGTTTCCTTTAAAAATGTATAATTTTCGATAAAACTCTATTTTTATGTATATATTTCTATAAAAGTGTATTTTTATACTTTCATAGTGTCTTGATCCCAGTTTGGGGGTTAACTTTTTCCCATAGCTGGGACCCTAACAGGTGTTACTACTCCGAGTCAGGGTAGACCTAAAAACAACTGCAATTAAGAGGTGGTTCCATGCTCCATTGCAACCACCCAATCAGAAGCCTTGCTGCTGGATGCAGTTTACAGACATGCCCAGGACCTGTCGTTTCGTAATTGTTGTCTTTTCTGAATTAGTGTGTTTTTGTGTGTGCTGTTGGCTGAATGATTGTTTTTTTAATTCATCCAAGTTTAGTTCAATTAACTGGTATTTCTGCCACAATAATGGTGTTAGTAATCCTCCCACAATTGTGGGAGGATTACTAACATCATTTTGTTTAGTTTCTTGTATATATAATATTATGCATATTGTAAATATTCATTTGTAGATGTTGTTATTCTATTCCCCTCGCCTAAGTACAAATTACAGGGATTAGTTAAAACTTCATAGAGACTCTGTGGTATTATGGTGGTTGTAATAAGAATGTGGTATTTTGATGCAAGGGTTAATGTATGGTTTGTCTTGATCAATGATTGTCCAGCTAAATTTAAATTAAGACAAATCATGACCACCCTTCTGCATTTCTATTTTATTTGCGTATCCCTCTTTTTTTTTTTTTGTATTTTTACAAAAATAAATATTAGTTGATTAAAGTTTACATTTAAGCAAATACTAATAATTCTACTGCAAATACCCCTTCCCCTACCTAGTTAAGTGAAAGATATCGGTTCTCTGGTGAATGCGGGACACCTTTCAAATTCCGTCTGTTAATTTAAATGTAAATGATATGCAGGTAACATACATTGTAAATATACATTAGGGTTTAGATTTTTAAAAATTGTTGTCTGTTATTCTCCCTCCTACTGACAAATTATAGATATGAGAACTAGTTAAGACTTTAGAGGATCTCTGAGGAGTTATAGTGATTGTAGTATGAATGGTAAGTAAGGTTGTTTTGATGTAAGTTATTTTGAAGTTGTTCGGGTTAGTGATTGTGGCTAGCTAGGTTAAAGATGAGACAGCCTTGCTTATTCCCCATTTGACCTTATGCCACATTTCTTGTATATATATAGCAAGGATAAATATTGTAACGACAATCGCTGGACTGAAATTTATTCTCGAGAAGCGGGGTGTATGCGAATTTGACGTTAGCCGAAATGACGTAATGTCTTTTGATGGTAATCGCCTCCTGAGCTTTTGTCGCAATACTGAATGTTGATCGTTTTTATAAGATTTTTTTTATATGGTCAAATCCCCACGAAGAAAAGGGTCCAAACAAATGTTTGAGGTAACATTTAATTTATATAGGCACACAGCAAAAACGGACGATAAATTTATTAACACACAAAAATAAATGAATGACACAAATTAATTGCATTGTGTGCCAAATTATGGTCAAATATGTAAAATAATCAGTTCAAATGAAATGTTCTTTTACAATAAAAATTATAATACTGCAAAAGATAGTCAGAAGAAAAAAAAACAGCTGCATATAAAATTTTGAAAAGGAGAAAGGACTTCCCTGAATAGTTTAAGGAATTTGTACATTTTTCGAAGTAAAGTTCGTCGAAACAGCGAAGAATAGAACAATCACGCTAGCCAAAGACTTTTCCTGTAATTCTCATCTGGTTGTTGTCAAATTTCTCCTGTATTTTCTTTCTTTTTGAACCGGCATGATCTGCGTTCCTGCAGCAGATGTCCGTCGACTCCGAAAATTAGCTCCAAGACCTCGTTTCTTTTGTAACCTATAGATAGGCTCCAAACTCACTTCTTGGAGGGAAACCGTTTTATTGGTTTTGGATGAAAAACAAACGAGGCTGTTTTCCCACAAATAGAAATGAACCAAAAATATTTTCGAAAATTTAAAATTTAACCAAGAGCCAAAGGTAGCCTCTGCTTTCTCTAAAAAACGATGGACGCTTAAGCAACTTAAATTTCTTGTAGCTTCCGTCGTCAAAACAATTCTCATATTCCCTCTGTCTGTCTGTCTGTGTGTGTGTGTGTGTGTGTGTGTGTGTGTGTGTGTGTGTGTGTGTGTGTTTTAAAGTCGTTTTCACAGATCAAATTTTTTTCTTCTATTAGTTATAGTTTTCCTATTTGAAAAAAAAAAAGGACTCAACGAACCAGGGAACTAAGACAAATTCTTCGCTTTTCTATTTGCTTTTCGCTATTTTTCTTCCTCTCCTCTCCGCTTATTCTTCTTCCTGCTTCCATTCAGCTCTGGGGGTCAGAAAGGAAAATAATTTCCGACTTCCAGCAACCCACCCAAGAAGAATTACATATTTTGAAATTCACGTTTTTCTTTCTTTCTTCCTGTATGTTTAAGAATCGGCATCACGCATCTTTTTGCACGCGAATCCGGATACCGACGCCCCGGTTGTAGGTTGTTTTGGCTGACATGATCAAGTGAATATTAATGAAAGAGTCAAGTTGGATGATGAGAAAATGTAGACTTCAAAGAGAACGAGATAAGAGTTTTACGATGGAAGCCGACTACCTTGTAAATGTTTGTTGGCGGAGTTTGCCAACTTGCACTGCCTTATACCCACTTCAAGCAAACACATTTGTTTACGTGTTCAACGGAGCTAGATCCAAGGCTTCTTTTAAAAACTGGTTGTACGAAAAGTATCACATCTTCGGCTTCCACAGCTTTGTGCAAATTAATTGAAACAAAACGAATAATATCTTCCTAGAATATTTCACACTTTCCCTGATCATGTATACATCGTCTCTTGGCGTTGTTTTTCTCTTTCAACCGCATTTTCCTTTACGATTCAGTTTGTTTCTTCGCCTTGATGACATAACTGACAGTTGAAAGGCCGACATCAACGATATCCGCGATCTCGCTGTTAGGATTGCCAGTGTGTTCGTGAAGCTTTATACTTTTCGTACACTCCTTGTAGTAACATTCATCACAGACAATGACCGTAGGACAACTAATCGACATTCCTGACAATAGTCTTTGGTGGGGGGGGATAAAAATCTGATGCAATCACGGATGACGTGATTTTTTCAAGACCAAACAAATTTCATCATACACCCCGAAAATAGGCTCATATTGTTGTAGACTACTGAAAATATCCTAATCTGAGGAAAAAATAAAAATCGATTACACCCTGTCACTGCGGTGGGTCTAAAACTAACCGGATGATGAAAGAAAGGAAACTAAAGCAGTTGTTTCAATTAATTTGCACAATTGTGTAGATATTAAAAAAAAAGGTTTGGCTGAATGTAATAAAAGTTATGCAGCCGTTCTACAGGGTTTCCTCCTCTGTCCTATTTTCTTTAGGCTTTATATTCATGGTTTGCTTAAAATCTTCCTCCGATTTTTAGTGAATATCTATCCGGATGACAGAAGTTTATAGGTGAACCTCTCAAAATCTAATTGTTTTCAAATCTTGCAAAGCCAAACGGCGATAAGAAATGGATCACGTGAGCAGCAAATTTTGATAAAAATGGGAGCTACCAGTCATGGTCCTGTACGTTGTCAGTGAATTTGGTCATTAACGCCATCACGATAAATGAGGCGATCATGGCCTTCCACATCTTTCTATCTCTAGTGGCTCTTAACACGCTTTCTCATGTTACATTCCCAAACACCGCTCTGCTATCCATTTGCTCAAGACTATGTTACGCCTTGCATTTCACTCTCTTTCTCTCTATCTAACCTGTGAGTATCATATTCTCCAAGCTTTCCTTCCTCATTAAAGGTCCCAGGAACTTCAGCTGTTTTTTCTTGATGTTAAGTATTAGTTTCCTTTTTATTTCCATTCTCTCTAAAATATCAGCATTACTCCCATTTTCGGTCCTTATCATCCTTCTGTAGAACCACATTTCGGTTACTTCAAGTCTCTTCTTCATCTTTGAGGAGATTGTCCAGTATCCAATGACATATTGAAGAACAGATATCACATATTAATCCAGTACACTGAAGCGATTAGAAGTAGAAATTAAATGCTTGGATAAGAGATTCAGCCGACGAAGTATATATATTTTCAAATGGATTTTTTTTAATTCGACATTGTTTCTTATAGCTCTAAACGTTATTTTAGTGGGTGGTTTGAGTTGACATTGCTTTTTTTTTTTTAATTTCCTCAAACAGTGAAATTAATATCAACCGGCCTAAATCGAGAAATTCTAACAAGAAAAAATGTACTGCCCTCCAGAAATCAAATTTGTCTCCCCAATTTTTTCATCGAGAAAACAACTCCCGTTGTCAACGTGTTTCGGGAAGCATCTTTTTAGTACAACATCGCAATCTTGACCGGTCAACATTATTCTCATTATTTAAGAAAATAAAACCATAGATATGTCAACTAAAACACGGGTACCGATTAAAAATAACGTTCATAATAATAATAATAATAATAATAATAATAATAATAATAATAATAATAATATATATATATATATATGTATGTATATCAGAAGGTATGAACGGATCCTACACAAAATTAATAGACAAAACTTGTCTATATTATTCAATGAAAACTGCATTAATATATATATATATATATATATATATATATATATATATATATATATATATATTTTAAATTCAGATACTTCAATCCAAGGGAAAAAAGCAGGAAGGTAAATTCCAAAAAACCCGATCCTAATTAATATTAAAAATTTTATTTTAATATTAAAAAATGATACAGGATGTCAATTTTTTCTTTTCTTATTTATTTGAATTTATTCTATCTTTTTCTTTTTCTTTTTTGTTTTCTTTTTCTTTTTCTTTCCCTTTATTTTTATTTTTATTTTATTTTATTTTTTAATTTCTTTGCAATCTATTTAAAAAGGAAAAGTAGATTAATTTTTCTCCAGTTTCTGAAAGGTTTTTTCTGTTGCTGAGGTGATGTGTTGTCCCCCGTGGGGATCTTCATATCGAAATGGCCATTCAACATCTTTGAATTAATCATTTTTAATATATATATATATATATATATATATATATATATATATATATATATATATATATATGTTAATGCAGGTTTCATTGAATAATATAGACAAGTTTTGTCTATTAATTTTGTGTAGGATCCGTTCATACCGTCTGATATACTTGATGGTGATGTTAAAAGACAACAAAAAATCACAGTAATTGTTGATTTTTTTATCGGGTCTAAGCTTTCGGCTCACATAAGCCATTATCAAAGAGTAAATATTAACACACAGTAAACATAGAACATTTAAGTTATTAACAATAAAGAGAATTGAATTGAAAATATAAGTCCATCCCTACCGTGGCGGATGGCCGAAGACAGTGACAAAATAGTGGTGTTGTGGTCCCTGGTCTGATTACAGACATTTGAGTACGTTATTGGAAATATCAAAATTGATTGTATTCAAACCAGGTTTAAATAATTGTTTAATGTAGATTGCTTCGAGGATTTTTAGTTTCTGCTTATTATTTTCTTGTTTAAGTATGTACGTGTTATCAACAAGCATTTTTCTCAGAAGTGTGCGTTGATATATATATATATATATATATATATATATATATATATATATATCTTGCGGAAAGTTATAAAATGGTATTAACCGACATATTTATTTAAATTTATTTGTTTGAACATTATTTTTCATGGATACCGGTATTTGAATGGATGCTCTGTTTTTCTGTAATTAAAGATAACATTTATATTTAACGATCGGACTGAATATTCGAAAAATCTTGTGAAGAATATATTCCATAAAATGCATATTTTCTTAACAAGATTTTGCGAATATTCAGTTCGGTAGATATATGAATGGAATAAAATTCCGTATCTAAAGAAACACTATTCTTAAAAAAGTAATAAATACAAAGTAGAGCGAATAAGATTTATCGAGAATTTATAACACTAGCAGGATAGCCCGGCTTTGCTCGGGTGTAATGAAAGCTTTAAAACTAATCTATGGTCCTGGAGCTCAGACTCTTTGGACGTTGGCACGAAAGACTAAAAAGCAATAGTTGTTTCCAGTTAAAGCGAAACCGTAGACTGAAAATGAATGGATGTAAGTCAAATTTTGATTTCCTTGTATCGATATCAAATAAGTTTTTTCGTCGTAAACTGAATTTTGAAGGCTAAATAAGTACTCTGAGTAAATGGCATCATGGCTTAGGCGAAGAACTACAATTACACTTACTTAGAGCCAAACCCGAAGCAAAAACTAAAATAAAAGGGCTGAAAAACTTATTTTGATCAGACCCGGTATCTTGCTTTATATATATATATATATATTATCGATTTTCTGCACTATTGTAAGAACTGCAACCTTGTAACTTCTGAATATCGTTTCTTATGTCTTTGCCTATGAGTGTATCAAATTTGATTAAAACTGGACCACTCCTTCTATAACCCGATTTTTTCGATTATCGATTTTCGATATTTATTGGGTGTACTTCAACACAAAACCTAGCTAAGAACACTCGCAGATGCTTATAGTAAAACTGTGTAAATTTTCAAGAAAATCGGTTCAGCCGTTTCGGAGTCTATAGGTAACGGATACACACACACGGACACACACACACAGAGACAAAGTTCCATTTATAAATAAGTTGAGATAAATATGTTATAATATCACCACAAAAGTCGCCATTTTGTTTCGACGCTGTCCGTGTCTTATCAAGTAATGAAGTTTATTTCAAGTCGGAGAGTTTTAAAAGGTTCAAGACTAGCCAAACCCCCTTAATCAGAGAGGCATTGTTCCATACCCAGAGTGGACCAATCAAAACAAAGCAATTTCTAATCTGAAGAACATAAAAACAGACACTAGAAATAATTTATTGGGGAATTAACATTAATATTTGATTAAAATAGAGATCAGCGTTATTAATCAACTATTAGATTCACTTATACATACACTACTGGCCATAATTATTAGGCAACCACACTGTTTAAAAAAATGATGTATTTTATACTATTTTTTAGTATTTTTTGCTAAGTGAATAATTGTAAATGAAAATAGAATGGTTCTTTTGTTAATATTACACAATAACATGTGCATTAAATGAATTTATAAATATTTAATAATTACCTATATTGCAGTTTCATCAATGAAAGAATTAAGAAAATTTAGGGTGATTTGGACGAGTTCATCTTTGCTTCCTTGCCTTGTAAAATTTTGCAAAGTAATAATAAGGAAAGAACCATTCTATTTTCATTTGATAATAAATACTAAAAAGAGTATGAAATACATACTTTCTTTTGAAAAAACTGAGGTTGCTTAATATTTATGGCCGGCAGTGTGTATATATTTATAGAAAAACAAAGTATCTACTCAATACAAGTATCCATTAAAATTACTGTCCGAAGATATATATACATATATATATATATATATATATATATATTCTCATCCGCAGACAGATCTGTTTCGCCGTATCACAGCTCATCAGTACGGTTAGACTCCGATTGCTTTCGTTACCCGGGATTGAAACCCAACCGAAATGGCGTCAGTCGGTGACTCTACCCCCGGGCTATGGGCGTTTTTAGACTTTTTAGCGCATATCATTACAGGTGCCCAATAGCTAGAGCGCTCTAATTCATTTCACTGAATGAGCGATGCGTACATGCCAGAGTAGCTACTGTTTATCAAAGTCTACTATTTTTCCAGAGTGCTCAATCACGGTCTGAGAGCGTAAATATTGTCATCCGCAACCAGATCTGTTTCGCCGTAGATAGATATCGTCCGGTTTAAAATCCTGCTCGGTTCTTTGAACAGAATTAGAGGTTTATCCGTGGTTTCCTGTATAGTCTGTTTCAACTCCATTTTCATAATATTTGAGCCTGAACTTTGAAATTTTAATCCATATTTTTTCTCTCCTTCACTAGTGGAAACAGGGAGGTTCGCCTATCGTCCGGTTCAAAATCTTTCCGGCCTTTTGAATAGGAGTAGAGATTTATCCCTAGATTCCTATTCAGAACGTGTTTCCATTTCCTTCTAAAGGCTTCTTCAGCTCTATACACCTAATGCTTGTTCTTTCCTACGCTAATATATATATACATATATATTGGTTATACACACATATATATATATATATATATATATATATATATATATATATATATATATATATATATATATATATATATATATATTGGTTATATATATATATATATATATATTGGTTATACAAATGTTTCATCCGTTTTTTATTATTAGGTGGCTTTAGGAATCTTTCTAATTAATAAACGACATTGAAAATTTCGCTTTTTTTAAAGTCTTGTTAAAAATTCAAAAATATATTACAAGACTAGTTGAGATATCTTAATCAGATTGGTAAATTTTTGTTTTGTTCCCTGCAGGCCTTTATCCCGTCAAATCTTTCCTAAACTTCCTTAATTACGTACAAATGTATGTGCTGAAATCAAATCTATAATTGTTTATTGAAGACACCTACCATTTTTCCTTTTATCGACCACAAAAAGTTGGACTATTCCCACCCTTCCCACCGTTCTCATATCTGATTCACCGCTGAATGACTTGGGTCGTATGATACTTATTACGGCCCGTTTACTTCCTTTGAGCAATTACTCCACGATTAGTCTGGTTTCGGAACTCAATTTCCGCGTATGAATTTCAAAAAGAAAGTAAATTGGTCGAAAAATCGCCAAACTACGCGTGAAGTCATTCTGCAGTGAATAACATGTTTTGAACCGTGGTTACGGGGTGAGATAAACAGCGAAAAGAAGTTCGATATTTTTCTGGTTGTAAAATTGAAAAAGACTAAACTATCGCCCGGTTCACACTCCACCCACATCTATTGAACAGGTGAAGAGGCTCATCCCTTGTTTCCTGTTTAGGATGTGGTTTCCGGCTTTCTCTTTTCCATTCTTTTTACCCTTACGTAGCCCCCTGCGCATCAGTGGCGTTACCGCTTTGCTTGGGGTGATATGATTAAAAAAAAAAAAAAAAAAGGTAGGTTTCGTCAATAAACAATTATCGATTTGAGTTCAGCATTTATTTTTGCACGGAAATAAGGATGTTTTGAAAAGATTTGAAGGGGGTAAAGGCCTTCGGGGAACAAAACAAAAATTTATCATCAGATTTGTTCTATGTACTCAATAGTTATCAACGTTTATATTCACATTACATTTGTATATTTCAGGTATCCTGTTGATGATAGAGGTACTTTAAAATGAACCCCTAAAAATTGCTACTCCTTAAAGAAAAGCACAATGTGTGCCATGGTTTACCGAAACGAAATCAGGGGCGCAGAATCAGCGAAATACAGAAGTAAATATAGAAGTGCTCCATCGTCACGTGCGTCAATTTGTGCATGGTAAAATAAATTTATAGAAACAGGGACATTGTTGCAAAAAATAAGGGTTGGACGACCAAGAACATCTGAGAAAAGCATCGATTGTGTAAGAGAAGCCTTTAAGCATTCTCCTACAAAGTCTATTCGTTTTGGTGCCAGAGAGTTACGGCTTCCACGTACAACAGTACAAAAAATTATACACAAGAACTTGCGCTATTTACATTATTTGAACTCTTGTTCTCGTCTGGGTTGCCATTTGTACGACGTTTCGGTTGTTGTACGTTCATGCCTTCTTCAGGTGTTAGGAATTTTGAACCCAACTCTTTATTACGATCACTGGGCTATATCATTCTCATTTCTTGTGCAAAGCCGCTTTTGGTAGTCATGAGTTATCTCCCTCTAACCCTGCAAATTCACCACTGCTGTAACCTTGTATTTAAATCACAACTCTAGTCATTGGAACTAACCAACCTATGTGTCTTTAAGGACAAGAAAAACTGAATTTCTGGAACTTATAAACCTAATGTTATGAACATGCGATTGTCCGCTTACAAATGTGCAACTTTGACAGGCTCTCAGGTCAAATGATAAACTAAGACGAAAAAGGTTTGCAGTTAATATGCTGGAAGGAATTTCTGAGTATGAAACCTTCTTCACTCGAGTTTGTTTTAGCGATGAGGCAACCTTTCATATTTCAGGGAAACTGAACACACATAATGCGAGAATGTGGGTATTAGAACACCCCCATGTGACTAGGGAACTTCGCTGAGATAGCCCGAAACTGAACGTGTGGTGTGGGATCATGTATAATCGAACAAGTTGTTCTTTTTTTCTTCAACGAGATATCAATTACTGCAAATCTTTACCATGGCATTCTGACTGAGTATGTGGCACCCCACCTAGATGGTCTTTGACCAACCATCATTTTTCAGAAAGATGGTTTATCACCACATTGAGGACTGTATGTTCGTGGGTTCCTAAATCAATCATTTACAGATCAGTGGATTAGAAGAGATGGCTTAATTCTATAGCCACCTTGTTCACCAAACACCACCCGCTGGACATCTTTCTATGGGTTATGTTAAAGATTTTCTGTATCGAACAACGATACAGGACATCCCTGATCTAAAGCAAATGATCACTGATGCCATTGCCACTGTTGATGAGGCAATGCTACAGAGAACATGGTAAGAAATCGAATGTTGTCTTGATGTGCTTCGTGCAACTAATGGCGTCTATATAAAGGTGGATTATATTAGTAAAAATAACTTCAATGTTTACTTTTCATTGTGTAACAATTTCCAAATATTTATCACTGGATTTACTTATGCAATAATTATTTTGTTTCAAAGAAACTTTATGGATACGCTGTATATCAGTTTAGATTTGTTTTTAAATCCTTTCAAAATTATGTTTTTCTTTCTTGCGCCTAAAGTTTAAGAAAAAAGCAACGTTTTCGGTATACCATGATAGTTCTATTATTTTTGACGAATTTATTAGATTAATTTTATTTTAGAGAAATGAACTATTTTACATGTGTATGTCTCCTATTCCTCCAGGCTTGGAACACTGCTGTCACATATGGTCTGGTATTCCCGCCATATATCTAGAGATCCTTGATAAAATTCAAAGAAGAATCAGCGGCTCGACTTCAGAAACTTTTCAATCGACGTAAAGTTGCCTTTCTGTAACTATTTCTATAAATACTTCCATGTCAGGTGTGCGGATGAGTTTTTGCCAAGATACACATAATTTAAGTGCAGTACTATTCCAGCTGAATTCCTTGCATTCACTTACGCACATATACTCTTGGGAAAGGTATTAATCCGTCTCTTCCTTCCAGTTATGGGTTAAGTAACAGGACAGATTGGGTTCTATAGCCTTGGCTGGCAACCAGTCTACCGCAGAAAGCAATGGCAACCTACTGCGGGATAATCTTCTGCCCAGTCAGTCATGATCGCCCAGGCGTGTATCACGTATGGCACTTGACTGACTGAGTATACAGGCGACGAGATCTCGCCAATATGCACTTGATTTAGTTAAATGTGACCGTAAATGCTATGCAAAGTTTCTTATTTCGCACTTCGCGATAGTAGGACTCTCTTTCGGCTCCATGCTTTCCAGCCAACTTTAATCTTCAAAAGTTTAAATGCAATTTCAAACTCTCTCTACTGATCTCCTGATTACTCTTTTTTTGTTCTTGCTCTTTGGCAAAGCTTTTGTTTTCTAATTCTTCCACATCCATGATCCCATTTTGTCTTAGTGGCTTTACTGCCTTGCTTTGGGTGAAATCAATTATGAAAAAAATGAAGACGTACTTAAAAACATTTTGATTCTTGTTTCGCATTTCACCTTTTATGCCAACCGAATATCTGTTATAATATCGACCCGTCTCTCCATATCTAGTCGATCAGCAAGACGCTCAATCACTATAATAAATTCCCGATGGAAGAGCAAATTCATTTTCTTCCTCGTAATAAAGGTTTTCGTCCTTCCAAAACCTGGCTTGATTTAATCAATGTAAAAATCTTTAATACATGCTCGTATTGTAATCATGTTCTTATAGAATAGAGACGAGAGAAGACGAAGCTCGGAAGAATATTTGAACAGCGAACAATTCAAGAAATCTTTGGCCAAGAAGACCACAATCATTCGCTAATGAATCTCCTAATATAAAATCCGGACATTTCCGTATCCGTTCACCGTCTTTGAGAAGTTAAGGTCACCATATGGACGTTCCTTGCAAAGTAAGGAATGGGAAGTTGATTATTGCAGAGAACGCCATTGATACAGATATAAGGAACTTATTAACGTTTAAGAATAGAAAAAATTCCATTATTTCATCTCGGATATTCCATTCTTTCATTTTCTGTTTATATTTCTTCCATTAATTTGTTTTTAATTATTTGACTCCGAGCAAGGTAATAAAGCGACTAAGACGCTTATTGTAAAAGAATACGAGAAAAAAAAGAAATGATCTAAACTTATTTATAAATGAAACTTTGTCTGTGTTTGTGTATATGTCTGTGTGTGTGTCCGTTACCTAGAGACTCCGAAACGGCTGAACTGATTTTCTTGAAAATTTACACAGTTGTACTATAAACGTCTGCGAGTGTTCTTAGCTAGGTTTTGTGTCGAGGTACATAAATATAGAAAATCGATAATCGAAAAAATCGGGTTATAGAAGGAGTGGTCCAATTTTAATCACATTTAATACACTCGTAGACAAAACCATAAGAAACGATATTCAGAAGTTTCAAGGTTGCAGTTCTTACAATAGTGCAGAAAATCGATAATATATATATATCTATAAAAGCGAGATATTTGTGTGTGTATCTGTTTATCTGTCTGTATGTCCTTTATACAAATCCACAATTTTTATCCGATTCTCACCAAACTTCACACAAATATTCTTTAGGCTGAGTCTGAGCTTCAGGACCATGGATTAGTTTTAAAGCTTTCATTACACCCGAGCAACGCCGGGCTGAACTGCTAATTATCAATAAAAGAACAGGTATTAAGACAAAAGATAACGATTGGCATAGCATTTAAATTTTTGAAGATCAAAATTCATTGAAAAATGAAAAGTTAGAAGCCGGAAGAGATTTCCACGAGTCAGCTTTGCGAGCGAAGAATTTGTTCGCATAGAAATTATGGCTACATCTATAGCCATTTTAACTATAAAACGATCTGACCTTTATTCCAATAAATATTTTCATGGCTTTTTCTCCGACGAACATAGGTCACTGGTGCCCCCTCCACAAGAATTTATTCGTTCAACCAGACTGGCTACAAGGTCTCACTCTTTTATAGTTAAATCAACCAAATGCAGCCGACAATTCTACTCCATCAGGTTCTTTTCTCGCACTACCCGCCTGTGGAACTCCCTTCCGTATGCTTTATTTCCTGACGGCTACAACCTCTAGGAATTTAAATGCAATGTCAATTCCCATCTTTTATCCACTTGACTCCAGTCCTTTCTACATCAACCCGTGTATCTTCTTTTTCTTTCTCTCTACCTTCGCAAATATTTTCACACCTGTGTTCCTATCCTTCTCTTGCCCTTTCTGTAACTGGTTTGTCTTTCTCTTCACTTTCCTCCTGCATAAACTTTTAGCAACTGATTCGGTCAACTCGTTGTGACAGTGGTCGCTAAATATCATTTAGAGCCACATAATCACATCTGTGTAAATGTATGACTGGACACTCGTATTCGAGAATGTTTGCTTACAAGGGCGACTAGATAATCTTCATGGCAGACTAAAAATCTATCATCACCCACAGAAACTACCTGTGGTTTATACTGCAACTATGCTTAGCGGACCTTAGTTACAGTTTCTGTGTGAGAGCGCGTAATTCGGCGTAAACAACAATTTGAACAAGGCTATGACGACCAAATCTTCAGTCATGATGACTTGTGTCTTCGAGCTTGAACAACTAAGGGAGCCTCATTTTCACTCACAAGGCTTGGGTCAGCATATGGTATGGTTTTTAGGCATTTTAGAAGAAGTAACAGAACAAAACGTGCTTAGAACCACTAGAAATAGGGAAATGTGGAATGCCATGGGCGCCCACGTCCTAAAAAGACACAGTATATAAAAGAATAGTGGGAAGTTGGGGATTATAAGAAAGAAAATGAGGGGTGTATACAAATGAAAAAAAATAATGATAGCGAGTAAAATAACAAGCGATAGCAATGAGTAAGTTGTATAAAATTGAATTGATTAAGCAGGATTGACAAAAATCTGGAAATGCTGGAAAATGCTGGAAATTCAATATAGTGCTAGTCTGCAATAATGAAAACCGGTGTGAGGTCAAAGGAAGAGACATTTTAGTAATGCAAATCAGTGAATGGTACGCGTTGAGGAAAGAAAATTAAGAGTGACGAGGAGACAGAAAGGCAGACAGAGAAGTTCTTTTTCCTTGTTGCCTTTCTCTCTCATTCACTTTCTTCCACCTTGTTCTTTTTTTCTCTTTTTTTTCATTCGTTTTTCTTTCTTATTTATTTCTTCTTCTCTTTTCTTTCTCTCTCTCTCTCTTTCTCTCACGGTCTTCTTCTTTGTTCTCTCTCTTCTTGTTCTTCTCTCTCGCTTTTACCATCAGTTTCTTTCTCATTTGTCTCCTTTTTCTTTCTTCCGCCTTTTCTTTCTTTCTTTCTTTCTTTTTCTTCCACCCTTTCTTTCTTTTTTCTTTCTTCCACCCTTTCTTTCTTTCTTTCTTTCTTTCTTTCTTCCACCCTTTCCCTTTCTTTCTTTCTTTCTTTCTTTTTCTTTCTTCTTTCTTTCTTTCTTTCTTTCTTTCTTTCTTTCTTTCTTTCTTTCTTTCTTTCTTTCTTTCTTTCCTTTCTTTCTTTCTTTCTTTCTTTCTTTCTTTCTTTCTTTCTTTCTTTCTTTCTTTCTTTCTTTCTTTCTTTCTTTCTTTCTTTCTTTCTTTCTTTCTTTTTCCCTTTACCCTTTCTTTCTTTTTCTTTCCTTTCCTTTCTTTCTTTCTTTCTTTCTTTCTTTCTTTCCCTTTCTTTCTTTCTTTCTTTCTTTCTTTCTTTTTCTTTCTTCCCTTTCTTTCTTTCTTTCTTTCTTTCTTTCTTTCTTTCTTTCTTTCTTTCTTTCTTTCTTTCTTTCTTTCTTTCCTTTCTTTCTTTCTTTCTTTCTTTCTTTCTTTCTTTCTTTCTTTCTTTCTTTCACTCTTTCTTTCTTTCTTTCTTTCTTTCTTTCTTTCTTTTTCTTTCCCTTTCCTTTTTTCTTTCTTCCACCCTTTCTTTCTTTCTTTCTTTCTTTCTTTCTTTCTTTCCTTTCCCTTTCTTTCTTTTTTTCTTTCTTCCACCCTTTCTTTCTTTCTTTCTTTCTTTCTTTCTTTCTTTCACTTTCTTTCTTTCTTTCTTCCTTTCTTTCTTTCTTTCTTTCTTTCTTTCCACTTTCCCTTTCTTTCTTTCTTTCTTTCTTCCCTTTCTTTCTTTCTTTGTCTCTCGTTCTCTTATTTCTCCACTCTCGTTCCCTGTCTGACTATCTTCTCGTCATACGTCATTTTCTTTCCTCAACGCGAAACCATTCATTGATTTGCGTAATTAAAATATCTCTTCTTTTGACCCCACATCGGTTTTCATTATTGCAGACGAGCAATACGAAGGAATACAACGGGAATCAGAGAGATTCGTTACAATATCCGTGGCATAGCGCATCTTAGCTGTAAACGTTGGTACCTAATGGAACTAACGTGTTTAGTTTACCAACATTTTCCATGGAAATAGCGATAGAGCAGCAAGAGTTTGAGTCCCAGTAGATGCTTAAAGCACGAGGTGTCCCTGAGGAAGCAAGCATTAATCGCAATTAGTGTGAGTCCAATGGTAAAGTATCAGTAAAACAAACAAGTAAGAGTAAAGGTCCGAAAGCATCAGGGGAAACGAGATGATATATTGTAACTATTTCCACTATTTACATAGTTCGGTGGATGTGCGTTGCGGTGAAGTAGATATCGGCTCGGAACCAGAAAGCCGAGTTCAATTCCAGTAGAATTTGTTGCATTCACTTACGCGCAAATACCCTTGGGAAAGGTATTAATCCGCCGCTTCTCTCTAGTTATGGGTTAAATAACAGGACAGATTGGGTTCTATAATCTTAAACGGCAAATCAGTTTACCGTAGAAAGTAATAGCAACCTACTGCGGGAAAATCTTCTGCCGAGTCAGTCATGTCTCAAAAGGGACATGAACGCCCAAATGTGTATTATGTATGACACTTAACTGAAATACATTTTTCGGGAATTTGTTCCCATCTTTATTGTCATATTCTTAACGCCTTCTTCACTTGATATACGTTGGAACTCCGAATTGAACCATTTATTTCGACGACTGGGACATATTGTTCTAGTTCCACGTTTCAATCCCCCTCACACTTTTTTTGGCTATCTAGGATTCAGTTCAGAAAAAGATAGCTAAAGTTCATGGGATATGCAAGGAGGAAGGAGGGCTTGGAGAACCTGATACTAAGGCCAGATAGAGGGGAAAAAGAGACAGAGGAAAGCAACGGATAACATATTTGAAGGGCCTGAGCAGGTGGATGACAGCACAGGGGTTGCGTAGAAAACGTGCTAAGAGCCACCAAGGATAGGGAGACGTGGAAAGCCACGATCGCCTACGTTCTGAAAGGACAAGGCCCATAGAAGAAGAAGAAGATGAAAAAGAAAAAGGATTCGGTTATTTCCTTTTAGATATTCAATTCTTTACGTTTTTTTTTCCACCTCTGCTGTAGCGAGGTATTGAACTCACAACTCTTTGGATTACCTCACTGGATTACGTCAACAAACGCTTTTATTCACTAGGCGATGGTACGTTGAATTAAAACAATTTCCACCGCTGGACGAAATAAATAGTTTGGTTCGAAATTCCAAAAGATATCACCTAAAGAAGTCCGGACCGTACAAGGGTCGAAACGCCGAGAAAGTTGTAAATAGTGCAAATACATCTGAGTTAGTTGCATATTCTAAAAGGTTGGTGTTTGATTCTTAAAATTGAAATTTCGAATACGAGGTACCTTGCCCGAAATCATTCAGTCATGGTACTCGGGACGTGTGATGGAGAAAGAGCAAGCCATCGCCAAAGCTGCTGATAAAATAATTAGTTATCTCCAGTAAATATCTGACTCCAGGTTCTATCCTCTATCTTTACAAGATCCAGTTCAGAAAAATATTTGGCGGTAGCTGCACATACAGTACTGTCCAGTCTCGATATATCCCGAAAGCGTCTTCTTGTGGGTGACGAATCATTTTTCACACTCCAACCTCTCTCTGCTCTATCGCTACTTTCTCGGGCGAACTACAATCCATGGTCTAGCCAAGTCTAACCTACATGGCTAGAACATTGTAACAAACCACCCATATTCCTTCCATATTCATTCTAACTTACAGGATTAGAGGGAGATAACTCATGACTACCAAAAGATGCTTTACGCAAAAAAGTTCAATCGAACATCTTTCTGCGAACACCTGCACTGTGGAACTGACTCCCAAGAAGATGTTTCCCCGATCGCTACACTCTTAACCAGTTCGAGGCTAGAGTTAACCGTTGCCCTTCTTCTGATATCGATATAAACTGCTTTTTAAGGTAATTCTTTACCTCGACTGCCCGTCAGGCCTTGTACAGGGTAAAATTTATTGTAAATAAAAAGAAGCAATATTTGCCTATATTTTTGAGATGAGGTAGTATTTACACTATTTACATTATTCAGACTATTGTTCTCATCTTTGTTGCCATTTGTACGACGATGGGACGAAGTTGAAATTATAGAGAACGCCACTGGAAACTACGTAAACTGAAGGAATCAGCATATTTGTTTGGCTACAAAAATCTAAGCCGACCAAACATGGATACAATGGGAACCAGTAATACGGAGTGCTAGAAAAAAAATCATTAGAGTCAAAATTACAGTATGAGCTCTGGTAAAAAATACTATACAAAAACGATTAACATAAAAAATATTGCAATATGAACTCTGGTAAAAAAGGGTTAATGGACATTAGGTTTATAAGTCTCAAAAATTCACTTATTCTTGTTTTTAAGGACACACGGTCCAGTGGATATAGTTAGTTCCTTTGACTTAATCCTATGAGTTGTGAGTTCAATACCAGTCTACAGCAGTGGTGAACAAGTAACTTAGAGTCGGGCTAGAGTGAGATAACTCATGACTACCAAAGGAGGCTCTACGCAAGAAATGAAGATCATATACCTCAGTGATTGTAATAACGGGTTCGGTCCGAAATTCCTAGCAACTGGAGAAGGCCGGAACGTTCAATGGCCGTTGTACAAATGGCAACAAAGATGAGGAAAATAGTCCGAATAATGTAGATAGTGTAAAAAGTGTTTGCGCGGAATCTAAGCTCCATATATATGTAACTGTTCGAGGCGGCAATACATGCAAGACATTCTCATTTGAAAGATGCACAGATGATACTCTCTTCCTATTTTGACGTTTTTGTGTTCTTTTCTGTGCAAAGTCTAGTAGGCGTGAAGAAAATATCTGACAATGAAAGAAATAGAAACTTTAAAATAGTAAAAGAAAGGAGACAAGGGGAAAGCCATGAAAATGATAATCAGAACGAGGCTGATTATGAATAAAACAAAAAAATGAGATTTGGGTGGAATAGACCAAGATGGAGACAGTGTACGGATGAACATAAGTGATACAAAAATGTGAAAAATGGCATATGAGAGAGAGAGAGAGAGAGGGGGAGAGAGAGAGAGAGAAGGAGAGGGGACATAAAGAGAAGGGAAATGAGGTTGAACCGGAAGAAACAAATCAGGAGAACAAAGGAATCAAAAGCCAACTGGGGAAAAAAAAGAAAGAAAAGTCGCAGTAGCTTCAATGACAAACGTCCGCATTACTTCCGGCGTAGACATTTATTACAAAGCTTTCAGAACGCCTGCCATTGGTTCATTCTTCTGGAAGGCGACATTTCTGATAGGTATCGATTTGCTTTTTTATTTCTTTTCAGGCTCAATTTTTTCCCATTTATTTGATTTTGTACAGTTTTATTTTTCCTTCCAAGTGTTTTTGTTAATGCACGCCATTCTGCTAGAGATCATTATTTTATTTACGTGTTTATTCATATCGGAAAAAAAAAAAACAAAAACAAAAAAAAACCCTTTACTGTTATTCTAAATACAGTAAGAACTTAACAATTTAACAGCATGGATAAACTCGTAAATATGAAGAATTGAAATATAATTTTTTCTATTTATATTTACTCGGTCGTAATTCTGGGTTCTTCTTTTTCTATGTTCCCTGTTCCTTCCGGACGTAGGCGATCATGGTTCTCTACGTCTCCCTATCCCTTGTGGTTCTTAGTATGTTTGCTCCTGTTACATCTCGCAACCCCCGTTCCGTCATCCACCTCATCAGGCCCTGCAAATACTATACTTCCTCTGTCTCTTTTTCCTTCTATCTGGCCTGTCAGTATCAGGTTCTCCAAGACCTCCTTCTTTATTGCATGTCCCAGGAACTTCAGTTGTCTCTTCCTGATGCTTAGTATTAATTTCCTTTCTGTTGCCATTCTTTCCAACACTTCGTCATTGCTCACATGCTCAGTCCACGATCTCCGCAGCATCCTTCTGTAGAAACACATTTCCCCTGCTTCAAGTTTTGTCCTCATTTTCGGTGATATTGTCCAGGATTCACTGTCATATTGAAGAACTGACATCACATAGCAAGCCAGTACTCTCTTCTTTGTTTCTAGTGAAATTGTCCTGTTTCTTAATACTCTTCTCAGCTCCTGGAATGCATCCTTGTGCTTTTGGATCTCAGGAATATAAATGTATAGAAACTACTGTGACCACAAAGTGAGAGGTCAGTTTATGTATCTATTGTAATATGGAACTGATCCCCCACTTTATATCCAGCATCTCTCTGTAGAATCACATTTCAGTTGCTTCACGTTTTTCCTTCATCTTTGATGATATTGTCCAGGATTCACTGCCATATTGAAGAACTGACATCACATAGCAATCCCGCACCGTTTTCTTGGTTTCTAGTGAAATTTTCCTGTGTGTTAGTACTTTACTCAGCTTCTGGAACGCATCCTTTTCCATGCCAATTCACCTTCGGATCTCTGTGTCGCACTTTCCATCTCCTGTTAGAACACTTTCTAGGTATTTAAATTTTTGTACTTGCTTGATTCTGGTATCCCCCACCTGTATTTAGCATTTGGGGTTGCACCTTTTGCTGATGACCATGCATTCAGTTTTTTTTTTATTTATTACTTAACAATCGAGAACCGATCGTCTACTTTATGCCCATTTAAAATTTCATACTAGTGACAATAAAAAAATTAAAGTTATTTTTAGTGCTTTTATAGAAATTATTACGGAGTCGCCAACTGGGTGCCCCGTGACTGGATGAAAAACAACCAATCCCGGGCTACCTTTTTAGATTTTCAACAGATTCCCACGTGAGCGGGTTTTACAAACTTCCTTCCTCTTTTGCTTGATGGGACCTTGCAGATAAGACGTCCCCGTCTGCTCTCCGTCATCTAGACCCAGGATACGTGAGAGGATTTGACAGCAACTGAAGCACAGAAGTCATGGCTCTATTTCTGCAACCCAGCCATAATGACACACGAAATATAACTGTTAAAAGGACGCATCATTCAGATAAGTTCTGCAAACCCAACTGTTTGCAAGAGACTATATTTTCTTCTTTTCTCTCTTTTCCTGTTACCAATTAAAACTGGGAAATTCCCAATACATTGCCATTACTACAAAGAATGTTTATTGCAGAGACGGGTTTATATATTTTTAGCAATTTTTTTATATTAATCTGTGGTAATTTTAAGAGAATAGTCCTATTCCATTCTAACAAGAATTGTTTCTCAGTAGTAGAACATTATATATTAATGAATCTTAATATATCGCGTTTTTATCGATAACACTTTACTACTGATACATGAGTGGCCAGCCAGTCGTACTGATTTAACAGCCAGTGTCATTTTTCTTTGGGGTTAGTTAAAGGAGAAAATCTACTATACCAAAGCAAGACTTTGGAAGAACTTGAAGAGTGAATGCAAGAAATTATGTCTTTATACCACAAGAGTTCCTGCTGAAATCAGTTGATGTCATTCCTGGGCGGCTTGGGAAATCTGGTGACCAAATCGAATTTGAAATAAAACCTCATGCTAATCACTTTCCTTTCATATCCATTTATTGTGTAAATTATAGTTAATAAATCATATAACAATTCTGCTTGTTTCTTCTTTAGTTAGTTAGTTACTTAGTTACTTAGTTCCTCCGTCCGTTACACCACTGAAGAAAGATAACACACTTACTCTCAACACGAGCTTTTCCTTCCCCTCTATCTTTTTTATAAACGCTACTCTCCTCAGCCTTTCACTCACCTTTGCCAAACAGAAGGGTAGTAAAGAGTGAGAAAGTAGGAGAGAACCTTAAGCATTACCGTAGCAGTAGCAGCTTAAGCTGGTGATTGTAGCAATAATTGTGTGTGTGTGTGTGTATATGTGTATGTACTGTACAATATAGTAAAAATAGGTAACTTTGTTGTCGTATCCCGCGACCTAATAACGAAATGTCTGGCCTCTACACCATTGGCCAATCTTCAGTTGGTCTTTTCTGTTTACAATGGACACAAGAGCCATGATTGTTTAGTAATAAAAAAAACATTTTCTCTTCCAAAATCTCTCACAAAATAGCGTACAATATTTTGGTTGTGGTCTGTACATACACCACTAAATAGAATATAAGATTACAGTAAAGTAGCTTCTATGAACATAACTTTTATAGATATTTTAATAAAATTACACTCTGTGTTATGTTTGAAGACGTTATAGTTATTTTTAGTATAACAAAGTAAAATTTTTACAGGAAATCATAATTATCCTTCCGTGGAAATTCCAAGCGTTCCGATAGTAAAATATAAATATTCTAAGATGAGGAGTTGCTTTCTCTAATATAATGTATATTTGGGCAGCAATCCCTCTTTTATACAAGTTTCGTTAAGGAAGGCTGGCAAGGGACTATGATAAACCTCTTACTTAATTATTCTGTATTCTTATGAGTGACCCCTGGGAAACTTGAGAATCTGGTAGCGAAGCTGGCTCTCATGTCAAATTTTAAATGAAACTCATTTTAAATGAAAACTTTAAAATGAAAATTTTAAATGAAAACTTAAATGAATTTTAAATGAAAATTTTAAATGAAAACTTTCCCCTCATAACCATTTCTTGTAAAAATTATAGTTAATTAATTAATTATGAATATATTAAAATGGGGTATACTTTTCAATAACTCTCTATATAACATACACAGGTTTCTACCTTTCGGTGTCTTCAGCCGATTTACATTAAGTGATTTTACTGCTTTTTTAAACGCTCACGTAACATGGATCTTTTATGAACGTGCAATTTTCAAAATTAGAAGTTACTTAAAGTTCTTAGAACTTTTCATCCATGATTGTAGAATCCGAATAGGTATTTGTTGGTTTGGTTACAACGAGGTCATAATTTCTGTTCATTCTTTTAGAAGTTCATTTTAGTTTGGGAATTACATAATAGCCAATTTTGCTTCCTGGAACAGTCTACATATTTTACCACCGTTCTAAGGCTTGGCTGTTTTTATTACACTCCACGTTATGTAGGGGTCTTATCAATATTTTAATTTCAATTTCCAGTCGTGGTCAGTCAAGTTTGTACAATTTTTAAAGGTTTTTAGTTTAAATGTAGATTTATGGTTATTCCATCTAACTCTAAAAGTGTCTTTGGTAGATCCCAAATATGTTGACCGGGGGCAGGACTACCTCGTCGAGGGACTTATTGTAGGCCTCTGAGGCCCTAGGGATAGATGAACGGAGGCATAACATTGCCACCCCTAGTGTCGAAATATTAGGTTGTCCCAAAAGTTCGTAAACACTTGCAAAAATTGAAATTATACTCGCCAAGTAATCTAAGGTTACCAGAAAACACTTGCAAATAATTGAAATTTTACTCGCAAAAACAACAAAATAAAGACCATCATTTTCCAAGACATTCTGCCATCGATCTGCAAGCTTTCAGATCTGGTCAAAGTACCATTCAGCCGGCTTCGAATCAAAGAATTGACACGCTTCCTCGACTTCATCAAACGAGTCGAATTGTTGCATTGAGCGGAAAAGGCTGTAATCTGATGAAGCACAGTCAAGACTGTAGGCTGGATGTGGCAGAACCTCAACGCCGTTCAGCTCTTCAAACTTGCCTTTGGTCTTCCTGGCGGTGTGTGGCTTGGCATTGTCCTGCTGCATCAAAGCGCACTTTCGATTGATCAGTGCCGGGTACTTTTGCTTCAACTTTTCGGAGACCCGCTCAAGTTGCTGACAGTAAAGTTCGGCACTGATGGCACGACCATTCGGAACCAACTCAAAGTACACGATTCCTTCAAAGTTCCACAAAACATGACTTTCTGGCCAAATCGATCTTGTTTTGGAACCGACGGTGCTTCTTGTCCTTTCTGAACCCATTGCTTGTCTCGATTGTGCTGGACCAGATATACCCATTTCGCAAGTGTTTACGAACTTTTGGGACAACCTAATATAATGATGTTAAGTGGATGTATCATCCAACTTTCTCCTAATCCTATGCACTGACCCCGAAACACTATGAAATGTTCTTAGAGCTTCCGGCTTGAATGCCTGACGTTTCGAAATTTCTGAAGGGGACAATTGCGTATTACTGCTCTTTTTCTCAAAATGCCCAACTGATCCTACTATGGCATGAGGTTGACAAAATAATAATAATAATAATAATAATAATAATAATAAATCAAACAACGCAGATGCGAGAAATTAGAAATACAAAATGGAAACAATTTATACATCACATCTTGCACATAAACACATATAAACCCCCATATATACGCCCTTCCTTTTCCTATTTGTCACTCCCAGACTCACTCACTCTCTCTCTCTCTCTTTATATATATATATATGCCCTTCTTTTTGCCATTTGTCACTCCCAGACCCAGACCCCCCCCCACACACACATACTCTCTCTCTCGCTCTCTCTCTCTCTCTCTCTCTCTATATATATATATATATATATATATACGTCTAACAAAAAATATGAGGCAAATTAATGACAAGTAAAACAAATTATTTTCGTGCGGCACATTTCGACTTTCATCGTACTAAAGTGTTCACAGTGATGTCGATATATATATATATATATATATATATATATATGTAGAGAGAGAGAGAGAGAGAGAGAGAGAGAGAGAGAGAGAGAGAGAGAGCTCTGTTATATCACATTGAGCTCTATTTTATTATACCATAAAAATATTTATATATGTGTGCCGACTTACATTATGAATATGTAAGTGTGTGTGTGAACTTCACTTTAGTCCGATGTTTCTTAAATTGATTTTTACGGATATATATATATATATATATATATATATATATATATAAAGCTTTATTTTCTTTTTCTTATCATTTTGCGTTTTCCTCCTGGCTTCATCCAAGCTAATTAACGTATTCATCAAACTTCTAGACATTCGGTCAAAAACACGCCCAACAAGTTTGTCAATAGGTAACTAAAAAGCTTTTCATTTGGTTACGATGCCTGTCAGTTGCAATAATTTGTTGCTAAGCGTATAAGTTTTTTAATTGGATTCACCTCAAACAAGGCCCTAATACAAAAGGTGTTTGAAAGTATTAGAAAAGCGAAGCATTACTAAAGTGTGATAACACTAAAAAGATGAATCAAGATGGCAGTAGATAACGATTTGCATTGGATTTAAATTTTTGAAGATCAAAGTTAATTAGAAAACAAGAAGAGTTCCACAAAGAGATAAAAAAAAACACTATTTGCCTCTATTTCTGAGATAAGGTAGCATTTACAGTAATGTCCTCATCTTTGTTGCCATTTATACTACGTTTCGGCCGTAGTACTCTCCGGCCTTCTTCAGGTGCTGGGCCATGTATTCTTAAAGACATATGGCCCAGTGGATATAGAAGTTGGTTACTTTCTGACCTAACTCTTAGCGTTGTGAGTTCAATGCGAAGCTACAGCAGTGGTCAACAAGTAACTTGCAGGGTTAGAGGGAGATAACTCATGACTTCCAGTCGTGGCATTACTACTACGCAAGAAATGAGAATGATATACCCCAGTGATTGTAATAAAGGGTTCGGTTCGAAATTTATAGCACTTGAAGAAGGCCGGAGCGTACAACGGTCGAAACATCGTACATATGGCAACAAAGATGAGGACAGTAGTCCAAATAAAGTAAATACTGTACAAAAGAACAGTTTGCATAGAATTCATTGTTACATGTACCCAATACAAGTGTAAATTGATGAGATCTTGCCGTCAATTGCTTCTTCTTCCTCTTCTTCTTCTATGTGCCGTGTCCCTTTAGAACGTAGGCGACTATGGCCTTCCACATCTTCCTAACTCTTGTAACTCTTAACACCGTTTGTTGTTACCCTTCCAATCCATCCTCTGCCGTCATGCTTATGCCTGTCAAACTGTCACAAGTTGTTCCCCTGTCTCTCTTTCTCCCAATCTGACTTGTGAGTATCGAATTCTCCAAGCCCTCCTTCCTCTTTATATATCCCAGAAACTTCAGCTGTCTTTTCTTGATGTTAAGTATTAGTTTTCTTTTCGTTTCCATTCTCTCCAAAACGTCGTCATCGTTCACATGTTTGTTTCATAGTATTCTCAGCATCTTTCTGTAGAAGCGTATTTCAGTTGCTTCAAGTCTGTTTTTCATGCTTCATGAGATTGTCCACATTTATATTGAAAGACAGACATCACATAATAGCCAATCTAGTCAGTCAGTCAAGTGCCATACGTGATACACACTTTAGGCGATCATGTCTTGAAAGAGACATGACTGACTTAGATTATCCCACACTACGTTTCCATTGCTTTCTGCGGTAGACTGGTTGCCAGTCAAGGCTATAGAAGCCAATCTGTCCTATTGTTTAACCCATAACTGGAGGGGAGAGACGGATTAATATTTTTCCCAGTGGTATTTGTGCGTAAGTGAATGCAAGGAATTCAACTGGAATTCGAACTGCCCCCCCCCCACTGATTTGTCGTTCCAAGTCGATATCCACTGCTCCGCAACGCACATCCTATCTCGTACTACGCTTAAATTAATAAAGTCTACGTATCATAGCAAAGAATAACATTTTATACAGAAGTGTGGCACAAGGCCAAATGTAGGGATGGGTAAAGGCTGGTCTTTAAATTTAGACACTATCACTGACCCAAACATACCACAATTTTTCTTACACATTTTTACTTTCCATTCTTGCTATATCCTCCATAATACAGGGTTCGGCAATCTACGGCATGCATAACATACGTGGCCCGCCAAGCAATTTCCAGTGTCACAATTTCTTGAAGTAAGGAAGTCTCTGGAAGACAAAATTTTTAAAAGTCTGCTGCTATTATCAACAGTTGGACAACCCTTCCGACATCTGTTTGAAGAATATTGTTTTTGCTCTTCTTCTGGCTCTTGCTTCAACTTATTCCTGTGAGCAAATTTTCTCTCACATGAAAGCAGTGTTAAATCCACAACGGAGTTGCCATTCACCGGAACATTTAGAAAATTGTGTTGAAGTCACAGTAAATAAAATATGTTGTCAATATTGAATGAATGGCAAATATCATGCAAAGGTAAGACTCCCATTAATAATAAAAAATTTTAAAAAACTGTTAAAAACGGTTTATTTCTATTAATGTAGTTTATATATATTAAAGAACAAATATATTGACCTTGACTTGTATAAAAATACGTCTGCTGCTATCACGTAGCAAAAGGCTGCCAACTCCTGCCCTAGAGTCTCGATGAAGCCCTAACGAATCCCCATATGTACAATTTTTTCTATAAGGGAGAGGAATACTAAAAAACATTTAAAAAATAAACCCCCCCAAAATTATCACAATATGTGAAAAGGCTATTTCCAAGAAACAAAACAAAATACTGTTAGTATTAACACCTACCCCAGTCGCAGTCACTAAATGTGGCAGGAAACTAAGCGAAATTAATGCGGGATAAAGATAATCAACCAATCACTCATTCAAACACTTCAACAAATGCGAAAAACACACCCAATAAATGAAAAGCGCCCGCATACACTCCAAAACTGACTTTTGCTCACCTGATGGGGGACAGGGGGAGGGTTAAACTAAAGAAAGTGGGCGAAGA
Source organism: Ascarosepion bandense (assembly GCA_037127315.1). Lineage (NCBI taxonomy): Eukaryota > Metazoa > Mollusca > Cephalopoda > Sepiida > Sepiidae > Ascarosepion > Ascarosepion bandense. The sequence continues at coordinate 545,782 of JBBBDQ010002059.1, forward strand.
AATAAAAAAAAAATGAGCATACATATTTTAGCTAAGTTAACTTTGAAGGAAGATATTAAAAAATTAAAAAACAACCCTAATCTAGTATTTGTCTATATTTCTGAGATGAGATCATTTCCCTTCTCTCCACCTTTGCAACTGTCATCACACCTGTATTCTCATCCTTCTCTTGCTCCTTTCTAACTGGTTCGTCCTTCTCTTCACTTTCCTCTAATCTTTTTACTCTTATGTAGCCCCCTGCACATCAGTGGCGTTACTGCCTTGCTCGGGGTGATATGATTAAAAAAAATGAGGTAGTATTTATAGTATTCGGACTATTGTCCTCATCTTTCTTGTCATTTGTACGACGTTTCAGCCGTTATACACTCCGGCCTTCTTCAGGTGCTAGGAATTTATTACAATCACTGATGAGGTGAACCGTAACACGAAAGGCCGTAACACGAAAGGAGATAGAAAAATCAGGCGTAGCTGACCACATATGGAGAGAGAAAGGTGATCATCTCCCCCCTATGTGATGAAGCTTAAACAATAGATAGAGAGCGCCATTGGAAACTACGTAAACTTAAGGAATCAGCACATATGCTAGGCTTAAAAAATCTCTTAAGCCGACCGCATAGAGATGAACACAGTGTGGGAACCAGTAATACGGAGTGTCAGAGAAAATCAGTAGTGTCAAAAAACTGCAATATGAGCTCTGGTAAAAAATACTAGAGAAAACCATTAACATAAAAAAAATTGCAGTATGAATTCTGGTAAAAAAAAGTGTTACTGGACATTAGGTTTATAAGTCCTAAAAATTCGGTTTTTCTTGTCCTTAGGGACACACAGTGTATATAGTTGTTGGTTAGTTCCTGTGACTTGACCCAGATAGTTGTGAGTTCAATGCCAGGCTACAGCAGTGGTGAACAAGTAACATACAAGGTTAGGGGGAAGATAACTCATGACTTCCAGAAGAGGCATTCGGCAAGAAATGGAGTTCATATACCCCAGTGATTGTAATAAAGGGTTTGGTTCGAAATTGCTAGCACCTGAAGAAGGCCGAAGCGTATAACGGCCGAAACGTCGTACAAATGGTAAGAAAGATGAGAACAATAGTCCAAATAATGTAAATACTGTAACCCTAATCCAGCTTAATTTCAGGCGGTGTTGTCAATGTTTCATCCAAATAGAACAATTTCTTTATGCCTAACTGGCATCAAAATGACACTTTAAATCGGCCCCTCTTACTCGACACAGATGCGTAAGACTCGCTCACCTTTTGCCAAATTCTGATGGATGGAACCGCCGCTTTTCTGTCCTAATCTTGACTTTAAGCTGATTCATAAAGAATAAAATCAAGAATAGGTGAACCTTGTCGCCATAGAATTCCTTCTGACGTGACCTCCATATAGCAACACTCATAACGCCTAGCAGGCAAAAGAACATACACTATTCAGCGTTCGTCAACGACGGTCCCACATTACCACAGACAGAACTGGTCTCGAAGACGAAAAGCTTTCCGTGCAGATATCTTCAATAAATTTTCCCAACGCGTCTTCGACCCTGCAATGAAAGAAGGCGTGATACAAGGTCTCCACCGCCCCATCACCGCGAACGCAGTTTAGAGATGTTTTTAAGCACGCCAAAAGTCTTCTGCCGACCCAGAGGGCTAACCAAATCATTAGGTAGGGGAGCCATGCCAATTCATTATTGAGGCATTTCAACCCAGGCACCCGAGGGAGTGAGCCATGCCATAGCAAAGAGCTCACCCGAACAATTACCATGAAAGTATTTATCGAAAAGGCACAGGGAAACAACTTTATGGCACTGGGAAATTAATTGAAGCTGAGACACCAGGTTAGGACCAGTAATATTGCTGATTCGTCTTTGGGTCTTATCAAGGATATCTAGATATATAGCAGGAGCATCGAACCATATATGGCAGTAATATTTTAAGCATGGGCGAATGACAGGATTGTGCGTTGTGGTGAAGTGGATATTAGCTCTGAACGAAAAATCGGAGAACCAAGTTCAAATTCATGAGAAACCGAGAGTATGTAGCACCCAGTGAGGATCGAACTCACTACTTCAGTGTAATGATTGTAGCGAGACAAGCTTGCTAACCATTATACCACATCGAGGTGCCCAAATATCTTAGGAGCATGTTTGAATTCACCATGACGCAATTCACTCCGCTAGAGAGTTGGAAACGGCGTTCTGTACTGCTTGGCATTCGCGCCGGAAGATAAAATACGAACATTCCAGTGTGTTTGGGTGTAAATCTGAGGATAGCCCGGAATATCCAGAAAAGGTTAGATGAGTCTAATGTTGATTACGAAGGTACTGAACCTCGAAAAACTCACTCTGATTGTTGTGCTAACAAAAGAACTCCGGAATTTGTTGGTGATGGCCTCAGACACAACACTGGCGCCTACGAACAGGTACCTTGGGGAGGTAGTGCTGCCCTGTGTCAATAGCTGCTGGAAGACCCTGTGTCTGACAACAGGACTCTGTACCATGCATTTCTTACATTTGGTCACCATACTTCCCAGACTGCGACCAGCTTGATTATTATGTCTGGGGCGCAGTTGAGCGAGAGATCAACAGAATTCTTTTTAACACCAAAGACGAACTGAAGGCAAGGATTATGGCAGCATTCACCAACTTAAACAAGGAGACCATCCAAAAGAGATGCAGGAAATTCCGAAATGGTCTGGAGGCCGTGGTTTTTATCAATGGTGATTTTATTGAATAAATTTACTCTTTAGTATTTTAAGATATTTTTGTGCAATTTTGGTAAATATGTCTGTGAAAATGAAATATCACTGTTATTTTCATTTTTTAGTAATTTAAATAACAATTTATCCATGTGTGTGGTTAAATGTTTGGATGAGAGAGGGAAAAAGGCTGTTCATATGTGTATGTTTATATGTATGTGTGTTTGTGCCAGTGTGTGTGCGTATATATATATGTTGTAATTTTGTTATTACAATGGTTTATAAAAGCATTATATCACTACATAGACATTTTTATGTTCAGAACAATACTATTCTTCATATGCGTTTGTGTGTATGCGTGTATGTAGGTGTGTACGAGTATACGTGTGAAAAAGAAAGTGTGTGTGGGCACTAAAAAGAGAAAGTAATGGAGAGAGAGAGAGGGAGAGAGAGAGAGACGCTAGCGAGGTAACGTCGGTTCAGTTCATTCTCTTTACTACTAGTTATTAAACTTTACTACCAGCTATTAAAGCTCTTGCCACGTGTTTGCTCTTTAACAGTGCCTTATTATTTTATTTGTTTGTAATAATTATGTCGTCCAGTATTTAAGAATATACATATATATCCTCGCTATTATAATAACCGTTGTATATATATATATATATATATATATATATATATATATCCTACCTGTCCTTTGGATTTTTTTTTTTTGTCTTAATGTAAGATACTCAGTCGTAGGTCCCTCATTGTATATGTTGCCTTCATTTTAGACGGCATATCAATATATTTGGCCGTCACTTTTGACGGAACAGACTCACATGTAAATAAATAAATGCAGAAAGAAATGAAACAAAGAAAAAGAAAAAGAAAAAATTAAGAAAACTTAAAGAAAACCGGAACAAATGTAAAAAAGAAAGCAAAAATAAAAGCAAAAAGAGAGAAAACAAGAGACAAAGAATGAAAAAGTGAAATGAATTAATAAATGTAAAAAGAAAAAAAGAAAGAAAAGTTAAAGAAAACCGGAAGAAATGAAAAAGAAAGAAGGCAAAAATGAAAGCAGAAAGAGAGATAGAATGAAAATTGAAATATTAAATGTAGAAAGAAAGAAAAAAAAGACTAAAAGAAGTAAAAAAGAAGAAATAAAAATAACTTGCATAATCGGCTACGATTTCAATGGTCGCCTAAGAAATGTGATGGTGAGGAGAGAGTGATTACAAGGGAAGCCTGTCACCCTTGTGAGTCGGTTTTCTCCTTCCCTATTGAACGCCAACAAACAAACGGTCGGATCGATACACAATGGCGATAGCATATAATTTAGTTACGCATTCCGATGTAAGTGTGGACGCCGAGGCCAGTAAAGACCGCCTTCTCCTACCCATCAGTTATTTAACACGTCATAGGGCAATATGCGTCGGCGACCTTGGCGAAAAAGAACCTTCATTCATCGGGGTGTCGGTGGCTGCAGGGGTTTGTCTGTTGTAGGTTGTCTGCTGAGGGTGGGCTGGTTCAGTTATCTTCATGCCTACGTGGTCATTTCTATCGACGACTTATTCGATACGGCTTATCTTTTCTATTCGAATACACACAATAAAAGATGGAGATTACAGAGACTGCTTGAACGATAAACAGAGAGAGAGAGAGAGAGAGAGAGAGAGAGAGTGAGGGAGTTTAATTAGCAAAAGGAATTCAGGCTAAAGAAGGGAGAATCCAAAAGAAAGAGAGAAGGAAAGTGTGAATTCGGAAAAATAAAACTTTTATAAAGACACTTTTGTAAAGAACACATAAAAACTGATGCCACAGGAGGTGGGTAGTAGTTTGGTTTTGTCTATTTAACGGCATATCAACTTCTTTTAATTTTTTGTCAGATTTGGTAATTTTTTTTTATGTATTGTTGCTAATTTCGTTTTTAACGTCCGTCTTCAGGCGCGGGTATTATATTCGGTTGCATGCGACTGTCTGTCTGTCTGTAGTCAAGATATCTCAAGACTCGATGGATGGAATCGGATGAAACTTTCAGGGATGATTGGTCTCATGACTGGCCAGAACTTATTAGACTTTGGGTTTGATCCGGTACAGGATAAAGTTTTTGGTTTACTAAAATTAATTTTTTACCTTTCAAATGACAAATACTGAGTTACCCCCGTATATCATTTTAGATACTGAATTACCTCCCCTGTTTACTTCTAAGCGAGCATATAATTTTCTTTTCGTTTTCATCCTTTCCTAAACCTCCACATTGCTCACATGCTCGATACATGATATAAGGAAAGAAGATGATTTTTCATCTAGTCTACTTTCAACAACTTAATGGCGGAAAACCGACTGGTCACTGCCCGACTTGATTAGGCTGTTCTATATGATGACACGATGGTATGATCTATATGATCACAAAGGTTAGTATTTATATGATGAAAATGATATGATATATACGATCACATGATGGTAAGTTCTATAAGTTCATATATGATGGCATGATGGTTTCATATCATATGCTTCATATCCTTATCCATTTAAATTTACTGGGAAAATCATATGAAAGAATATAAAAATATTATTTATATAAATAGGTGAAAATTGATTTTCTTTTTATGATGACGAATGATTAAATTGAGAGCATGACCAACCCAGTCAGCTCATCAAAATAACATACTGCTTGGTACAACAACATCCTGGCAATGAAAATCCTAGTCTTGAACTATCTCAATATATAATGTTTAATCGAAGCTAATGCATAATTCTTGTATAACTTTTTACGACCGACTAGACGAGTAGAGTCCTGAGAGATAGGAACATTTCGCTAGAAACGAAGTAAAGACTGATGAATTGCTATGTGATGTCTGTTCTTCAGACATGGCAGTGAATGCTGGACAATCTCATCAAAGTTGCAGGAATGACTTGAAGCAACCGAAATGTGGTTCTACAGAAAGATGCTGAGGATACCATGGCCGAAACAAATGAGCAACGAAGAGGCTTTGGAGATGATGAACCAAAAAAGGAAACTGATACTTATAAAAAAATAAAAGACAAATTAAGTTTTTGGGACATATAATGAAGAAAGAGGGCTTGGAGAAACTGATGCTCACGGGATGGATAGAGGGGAAGATAGACAAGCGAAAACAATGTATGACATACTTGATGAACTTGTGCAAATAGATTTTATTTTTACGTCTTTAAATTTATTGCTCTGCAGTGCGAGCTTTGTGTCCCATTCTTCCGCATTTGAAACATTTTTTGGTTCCTAAAATTGCACTCTCTGTACTAGTGTAGTCCACCGCAAGCAAAACACGGTTTCAGGAGTTTTTGATTATTTTTCCTGGTATTTTCGTTTGATGATCTGCAATTGTAGTACTTTTTTTTTGTTGTTGCACTGACTTTCTTCTTTGTACTGTACTTTCCTTATGTGTGAAACGCCAGACTGTTCAATGTTTTTAGCATCTTTTTTTACGCTAACCTGTTTTGTACAATGCTCAGCCATATGCTGTACTGTAATATTTGGAACGTTTTCTAATTTCATCAGTACCATTTTTCTCATCTTTTCTTCTTTTTTTGATACGAGGCCCTAAACGAATACCAAGCACTTGAAATTGTCTCGCTCAAATCGGCCAGCTTAAATTCTACGCAATGCTTGTTTACATTTGCTGTATATGTTATGTAATCTTGTTCGTCCTCCTTCATTAAATTCAAACATTTCCACCTCTTGTGGAATAGAGATGTTTTCTTGCTGAAAGTTCCGTTAATATATTTACCACCTAGGTAAACTTTAAATCACAGGTCTTTTTAGGTAAAATATAATTTACCATTTTGCTATGTTCAGACGTTCGTAACTTATTTAGAAGAAGTCCCACCTTCTTTTTTTTTTTACCACGAATAGCAGTCTACGGCATACACGTCTGTGTATTTTTTTGTAATAATCCTCGAAAGTTACTTCTTCGTCTGTATTGTATGTGAAAGTCTCGATTGAGTTCCAAACTGTATTCTCTGGAAACGAATATTGGATTTTTTTCTCTTCCCTTTTCTTAGTTACATCCAGAATTTTCTTTTAAAATTCCATTTGCATCAATTTTGTTGAAATTTTAACTGCTTATCAAAGATTTCCTCCTGAATTTGCTTCTGGAATGTACTTGGCTGTTCTAGAATTTTTGCTTGCTGTTCCGCCTGGAATTTAAAAAATTCCTGGAATAAACCCTTAAATTCCTCCATTTTTATGCAAGAAATTTATACCACGTCTTATGTTGCTGAGGAGGGAGGTAGACGAATTCATAATTCGTGAACTATTGAGCAACTGTACATTGAGAATACAACTATATATATATATATATATATATATATATATATATATATATATATATATATATATATTTTACGTATGCGAATTTCGTTACCCAAAAATTGTCTTTTTTAACTACTCCACGCTTTTTGAAGTCTTCTGAGCAAAAACTTTGTTGCTTTGTGACTTCAAGATCTTGTTAAAGTATTCGTAACTTTGCAATTTTCTTCAGCCAGCTGTCGTGTTAGTAATCTTTTTCTTTGACGTGAGAGAAAAAAATTTCTCTCCTACTCTGCGTGACCTCGCCAAATCTTTGTTGTCACTGATATTGTTGTGGTGACTTTTGCCTTGAGAAAAAACAAGTTTTCTCTCCTCTTCTGAGTGAATTCGTATATATTCGTCGCCAGTTATGTTGTGGAGTAGTTTTCGCACTGAAGGTTATAATCGTGCTATGTCGGTTGCTAATCGACTTAACGCACCCAAGATGTTAGGAACTTGGTAATCTTCCACTGAAAGCTGACTCCTTAGTATTCGGCTAACTGCCGACTAATATCAACTGCCTAGTAGTTCTACTGAACTCCAATAGAAGTTTAAGGAACTCCCATGAAATTCCCGAGTACTTCTTGCTAACTCTTATTAATATAGGAGGGTGAGTCCATTATCTGAGGAATAGGTGTGTTTCCCTATAACAATAAATAAATAAATGAATAAGCATACACAATTTACACGAGTGAAGAGATGTTGAAAGTGATCTATGTACATGCAGTTGATATTGACTCGGGCCAAGAAATATGAGGGCTGAGTTCAAATTCGTTGCATTAACTTACGCGCAAATACCCTTGGGAAAGGTATTAATCCGCCTCTTCCTTCCAGTTATGGGTTAAATAACAGGACAGATTGGGTTCTATAGCTTTGGTTGGCAACCTACTGCAGAGAAATATGTCTATTTAGAAAGATGATTGTCCAAGCTTGTATCACGTATAGCACTTAATTGACTGATTGAATACGTGTTCCATACAAATAAAAATACGAAGATCCTGAGCTAAAATTCCCCCAGCCGAAATCATTTGTCTGAAATTGTCGTCTCTCTGTTCCCCCAAAGAGGGATCAAAATCCATCCTCATTTGGGATAAAACCACTGCAGATCCAGATTACTGCTCCTACGTTTAGTAATCTGGAAATGTCCTCTAACCGAATGATTTTTCAGAAATTTTATCTCGTATCGAGAACCGTTGTTTGGCCAGCATGGCTAACAATGTGGAGAGGCTAATCTTCCTTTAACGTTTCCTCTCTGATAGACCCTTACTGCTAACTAACCATCTCAGAATCCGCAACATGAATTATAGAGTGGCCCTCACTATCCTGAAAAATGAATACTTTGATGAGGATGAAATCATTGATAATGTTTTTCAGAACATAATGGACTTCTCCATTAAACGGGTGAAGTCTTATTCTACTTTGACCGAATTCCTTTCTAAGTCTACTTCACTTCTGGCGAAGTTAGGGGTCTCCTTCAGCTGTATCATCCCAGTCGACCGTTTTTCTGGAGCTCGCCTCATGTCAAAGATCCTATTGTCTAGATTCCCCAACGAAGTTAAAGGTGTATTAATTCAGCTCCCTGGTAAGTTAATTCTCACCTTATCTTCCATCTTATAGGGTAGAAGAGAGGCTGTCAAACGCCTCCTTATCAATGATAGTGATTCTGAACTTTTAGTGAAGCCCAATCGAAGTCAGGATTCAATGCTACCCGGATTGATTCTTCCTTTCATGTTAATTCTGCATTCCACATGCATTTTTGGAGTGCTGCTAACCTGTCCCCTGTTTTATGTGTAACATTTATAGAACAGTGAGAGCGTCTTTGCTTATTGTTTATTAGACACTGATAACGGGCGGACCTATTTTTTCAGTGAAGTCTTGAACCCCTTCGGCAGGTTAGCTTAGTTGTGATTTCAGTTAATCTACATTCCTTGGAGATTGACAAACGCTTCAAAGGAAATAGTTTTGAAAACTGATGTTGGGTTTGATTGTCCTCTTTAACTCCCAGCAGGAACATGGCGGAATAACAAAGGAGAAACAGACTGAATGATATCTTGTAAATGAGCGCTGAGTTTGAAGTCTTTGTTTGCACCCCCTCATTCCAGTATGTGATAACCACAGAGAACTTGATCATAAGGGATATGACGTTGAAAAATGTTCAAGGCCTGTATTCACTTCTGGGGCCATGCTCCGGATTGGTTGAGTAGTCAAACCACTCCCTGGGCTACTCAGGGGTTACCCTTTCTTAGTCAACTCAGCCAACGGATCGCCCCTAAATGCCGCGCCCATTCAGGCAGATGAATTTTCAACGGTCTTGCCTCTAGAGCGAATTTTCCTTCGAGAAATGCTTAGTCCTTAAATTCGTCATTATGTTGTGGCGGTTAGTGGTTGTGGTGAAGGGATAGCTGCTATTTTTCTTATGCTGTTTATACAGCAACAGTCGTATCACGAAAAATTAAACTTTTTTCTGGATCCTTCGGGTAGAACCTTCCCTAGGTTAGTGTGAGACCTTGATGGGATGCGTAGATGAGGCAGATTCTATCCCCAGTTCCTTGTCTTTGTGGTTTTGAGAGTGAGGTGTCGGCTATAGGAAGGGGATTGTGGTGTTATGGTTTTTTGGTTTGTTATTAGGGTCAGATGGCGAAGAAAGATGAGGAAATGAATGAGTATTCAGGGTAACGTTGGGTAGTTGGTAGAAAGGGGTTTGAGAAAGAGGGCGGCTCCCGATTCACTGGGATTTGGGGGAGGTGCAGTCCTATTGAGAGGTGAAAAGAATGTACATGTTTTTGAAAGGGAGAATTTAATTAAGTCGGGCAGTATAATCGGTATGTCTCTTCACTTCAACATGGAGGTTAAACAATCAATCCTGTTGGCTAAACATTACCCTATAACACGGGCTCATCATAATTGATAAGCCCGTGTTATAGGGTAATGTCACGTCAGATCTCAGCACTTGGGTCAACCTGAACTGAGACGTCATGGTTACTGAGTATCCAAGGGAAGAGAAGCAGCAAATAGTGTCCCGGGTTCTTGTTCATTGTACAAGAAGTACAATTCCAAATAAATCATGCCTCCCAGTCACTTTACACACTTCACGAGTGGAAATGGCTGTTCCTTTCATACATACTGTGTTGACTTGGGTTCCTTTCATACATACTGTGTTGACTTTGGGTTAGACAGGGTAAAGGGAGGTGAAGATGTATTTGCTCGTCTTCATTTGTCTCACTGTCAGAGCAGTACATATTGAGATGGTGCCAGACATGGGTATGCTGTACTGCCTTCAGGCCTTGATACATTTCACCAACTTGTATGGCATTCCGGCTGCTATCTACAGTAAAAATGCAAAGATCTTCCTGGGAGGTGGCCGTCAGTTAACGCTTAGTATTGTTTTCAGCAGGCTTGACTCTTGTCGAATCAAGTTCTACCCTATTCAACTTCTCTTTCCCTGGGTTGGAAGTGCCTAGGAAAGAAGTATCTAAAATATCAAAACCTGCCTCTAGAAGATGATTAGCAATTATTTCACCCTACTAACTATTATATCCGATATTCAAAGGGATGTCAACAAACGCCCCCCCCCCTTATCGAGAATATGCGACGAGAGACCTGAAGGCGGTAACACATCAAGATTTTAAGGCGTGATAAGAATCCTAGGCTGCTTTTGAACCTGAATAATGGGGATTTTGTTTAATCTATGCCAGCAAGCCGGGAGAAACTCCGCAGAATTATGCAGATGCGGAACCACATGCCTGGAAATATTTAATGTCTTATGGCAAAATGAATACCTGTTAAGCCTCAAGGAATGGCCAAGAGGTCGTTCGCGGGTGCCATTTCAGAACAGACAGAGGGTTGGGGACGTGATCTTAGTCAAGAGCCATCTTAAACTCAGGCTCTTTTGGGTTCGTGGAATTGTCACAGAGGTGATTAGTGGAGACAGTTTGAGTTTGAGTTTTGCTTAACGGCATATCAACCTCTGTGGGTTATTTGATACCAAAAAGGTGGGGTGTTAAGGTATTTTTTTTAATGTTAGGTTATAGTGAGAAGGTTGATTTAGTCAGATTTTAATGGAATTTTTTGTTTTTATTCTTTTTTATTTTAGAAAACTGAAAATGTTTTCAAGGTTTGTGTTCAAAAATGTTTTGCTGAAAATAATTTTTTCCCGTAAAAAATGTCTTGTGGCAATAATTTTTTTTTCAAAAATGTATTGTTGGCAATATTTTTCCTTAAAAAATCTATATTTTTCTATAAAGGTCTATTTTTATGTATAATTTTTTATAAAAGTCTGTTTTATGCATATATTTCTATAAAAGTGTATTTATTTATCCCAGTTTGTGATGTTTGTGTACAGTATTTGTCCATAGCTGGGACTCTAACAGATACTACCACTTCGGATCAGGGTGGACCTGGGAACAACAGCAATTAAGAGGTGGTTCCATGCTCCTCACAACCTCCCAATCAGAGGCCGTGCTACCACTTCGGATCAGGGTGGACCTGGGAACAACAGCAATTAAGAGGTGGTTCCCTGCTCCTCACAACCTCCCAATCAGAGGCCTTGCTACCACTTCGGGTCAGGGTGAACCTGGGAACAACGGCAATTAAGAGGTGGTTCCATGCTCCTCACAACCTCCCAATCAGAGGCCTTGCTGCCGGATGCAGGACTAGTTTAATGGAGAATGTGGTGTTGTCAGGTCAGTTACATTCAAGCAGAGGTTGTTGCAATGCAGGGTCACTCCTTGAAACACCTTTCCTCTTGATATATATCCCTATTATCTGACATGGACGATAAAGTTGGGGCTGTGTTCTTTGTCTATTTATGTATGGATAATACCCCTATACTTCCTCAAATGTTGTTTGTCTCTGTCGGGTCTGCGATGCCCCGCAAGGTGATCGAGCAGTGATTTGCTGTGACGACTGGTATCATTTCAGGTGTATGGGGATCAAATCTCCCCACTCAACCAAAACAAAAAATGGTTGTTTCTGGATTGAGCTCCTCCGAAGCGGCAGCGGCGTGGGCCTAATCACCTCCCTGGGTAAGCTGATTTGCCAATATAACAAAAAGTAAAAACAAACAAAAATACAATTCTTGTTAATATTATAATTATCGTCGGTAACGCACTATAGATTTCTACATATTCGTTTCTGTTAATATTTTTTTTTTCTGATTCCCGGAAGATGTGGAGGAATTGACGGTCGGTCAGGCGAGAAATGAGCAGTGGACTTACATTGCGTTGTTGGATGTTTATCAAAATTTCCCTTCTATGTTATCAGACGGCTATAGGTCTCGGAAAAGTGGCGATAGGCTTTGCCACGTAAACTAAGTGCTATTCTTTTATTTTCTCGGGCTGACCAGAACCTGATCGTTTGGGGGATCTTAGTATTTCCTCTAAAGTTTTGTTTTAGCTCGATTATATATATTATTTACTAGCTGTATAGCCCGGCGTTGTTCGGGATATTTTTAGGGGTTATGTCAAAATGGTTAGGTCAAGTGCTTTTTCAAAAAGCTCTATTATGAGGTTGCCGTGATGCGTAAGTAAAAAAAAAATGCGAAGTAAGTATTTGTTTTTGTTGTATGTATAAAACGAGATTCATGATTGGTCAATTTTGCCAATAAATGGGAATGATGTATGTACAATTGGAAGAACGAGGACGGGCATTACGGGAGCCTGTAATGTGACGCGATGACGCTGTGACGCAGAAGAATTGGATGCATTGTCCCTACAACTTCTGAGGGGTTGCCACCTTGTAGAAAGTGTAGACTTCTTATGGCATATGGTACGGTAGAAGTTACAAAAGAGACACAACTTTTGTTGGAATACATCTAATTGTTTCGGAGAAATAAACGATGGCAAAAAGCAACATTTTCCATTAATCTTTGTTGCACCCTGCGTGTCAATTGACAGATTGAAATTTTCGTTTGCATATGAAGGTCTACCAGTGGCTCGATTTTGGTTGAGTTTAAGGGAAGCGTCTTGAAGAAATGCAAAAAAGTGCCCAAAAGACCATCCGAACTTATGGTTGTCGTTAATTTTTTGACGAATCCTGCACATTGATTCAAAAAATGTTTGTGCACTTCAAAGGCTCGGACCTTGATTTACAAGTTACTCGATTTCAGTTAAATTCGCATAAGGCGTTTCGGAGGAGAAGAGTTCGTAAATTCTAAGCGGTTCGGTGTGTTTTGCCGTACCGTGTAAATCAATTCTAAAAATTTTTGCGTACATGAAAGGTGCATGTCATGATCGACAAGTGACACAATTTTGGTTGAAACCGGACCAAGGGTTCCGGAGGAGTAGGGTTCGTTAAAATGGAGACACACAAACAAATAGAGACGGACAGAAACATCTATTTTTATGTATATAGATTATATACAGGTCAGTGATACATTGTGGGTAGGCTATTGTATTATTCTAACAGTTATTTTGGTGCACGGTAAGAATTATGTTACGAACTATTCTAGGAGTTTTTAGGTGGAAATAATTGTGGATCCGGATGCAGTTTTTGGGCTATTTATAGTGTTTTTATTAAATTTTTAAAATTTATTATTGATTATCTTATTGATGGTTGTTATCTTATTCGGTCGCGTTTGTTTGATTGTCTGTCTGTTTGTCCATAGTTAGACCCGGTGAATGGATTCGAATAAAAATGTCGTGGTTGATTGACCTCATGACTGGTACGAACTGACTAGATTTTTGGCTTTGATTTGATACGAGATAGAGTTTCTCGGTCCAGTTAAAAAAAAACATTAAGCTTTACTTTTCAAATACCAAATACTGAATAACCTGATTACATCATTTTAAATACTAGATTACCTCCCTTGTTTCATTTTAAGTGTGCATTTAATGACTTATTTCTATTTATTCATTTTTTTTATTTTACTTATGCAACACTGACCGTATATGTAAATAGTCGAGCAAAAACACAGCACATATAGTCTAACGATTGTGTTTAAGCATGAAACAAACTGACGCCTCAGGATATTGACTTCAATGTCAGCTTTTATATTTGCATACGCCCTCTTCCTGATTTCAACCACTACACACACACACACACACACACACACACACACACACACACATATATATATATATATATAGCGTTTAAGATTACACTGGCCCGATCGACTCAGTCGATTAAAAATTTAATTGGGCGATTCAAGTTTATTGCTTTACTCGCCCGCGGTCGATTAAAAATCTCGCATTGAAACGTGTCCCTTCAAATATAGAAAAAGGAAATCTGATTCCTTTTACAGCACAAAAGTATGCAATTGAAGATTCACAAGTTACTTAGAATGACCTACAATGACATTATTGAACTCTTTGGTCTTACGCATACTTCTTTCAACCACGCACCGAAAAACAAATTATACAAGTAAGTAATTCTTTTGTAGAATATCATTGAGATGGAGGTTGTAGTAAAAACAGAAAGAAAAACTACGAATTTAGATACTGAAGGAACTGAGAAGGATTGTAAAGAGAAAAATATTACTTAAGAGCTACGAAGGATAGGAAGCTGTGGGGAGTCGTGATCAACTACATAACGAGCTTGGGCAAACTGATTTGCAAAACAGGCACTGAGAAGGACTGTAAAGAGACAAATATTATTTAAGTGCTACGAAGAATCGGAAGTTATGGAGAGTCCTGATCACCGACATAACGAGCTTGGGTAAATGGATGACAGAAGAGGGAATGAGTAGGATAGTAAAGAAATAAATATTAGGTAGAACTACGAAGGATAGGAAGATGTGGAGAGCAATGATCACCTCCGTAACGAGCATATGGATGGCAGAACAGGGAGAGAGAAGGATGTTAAAGAGACTTAAAACTACGAACTATAGGACGTTGTGGAGAACTGTGATCAGTTAAATTAACGATTTTGTCAAAATGGATAGCAGAACGAGGCCTGGGAATGATAACAAAAAAAAGACAATCGTTGCTGATATCTACATAGTAGAAGGAGAGCCTTGGTCGCCCACGTCCTGCGGTCAAATGCTACATAGAAGAAGAAGAAGAAGAAGAAGAAGAAGAAGAAGAAGAAGAAGAAGAAGAAGAAGAAATTAAAGCAAACGATCCTGACAAAATAGGACTTCTATATATCTAGTAACTTGATCGGTGTTGGGGCGCTGAAGCCCAGAGTTCCATACTGAAGAAAATAAATCTATTATTATAAAACCGGAAAAAACCGCATATGATACAGTGTCCAGCGGATCAATTCTTAGATTATTAATTCATGCAACTGATTGTTCGTGGTATGGATTTTAAGAAATCATGAAAGAGCGCTGGTTTGGTTCCGCCATTTTTCAGTCTTCGTTTTCCAATGTTTTCATTGGAGTCTACTGGTTAGAGGTTTGTCATTCTGGCGGTGACGTCAGCATCAAGGGAACTATAGATAGGAGAACGTCAAAGCGCATGTGAAAATCAGAGATGGCGTAGATATGTCAGGCCATGAATGAAGCATCAAATTCGACGTATAAGCTCATAAGTCCACCGTGACCTGATGAAAAGCAAGCCGGTATCGCCTGACGTTGTCGTGTTATCGTTGGTCGATGTTGTGCACAATGGAATCAAGAGAGGAGATAAGGATACGAACACACTGCTTTGCAATTTCTATTCTTTACCACCAACCCGTCCCCTAGTCTCTGGGTGCTGAAGTTTGTCTCAGACCAACTATTTTCTTTTTATCTTCGTCTGTGACCTCCATCTTTGTATTTCCCTCTTTACTATTATCTATCTTTTGATCTGTTCCTCTTTATAATTAGTCTATCTTTATTTATTTCTTTCCCTCCTATCTCTCTTTTAATCTTTTTTTCTCCTCTCTCTCTCTCTCTCTCTCTCTCTCTCTCTGTGTTCCCTCTTTCTTCCCCACTCTTTTTCACTCTTTCTCTGAGTTTTTACTTTTCTCTTTCGTTTTTCTCTTTGTGGGTTTCACTCTATTTGTCTCTTCAAATATCTCTTAATTTACCAATAATTGCATAGCCGTACACTATAGCATATGCAGTTTTCAGTGCCTGGTATTCGTTAGCAGTCAAATGAACAGGTCTCTTGAAGTACATAAAAATTAACTAGATAGATAGATAGATCGATAGATAGATAGATAGATAACAGGCTTACATTCTAACGAAGTTTTCCTGTCTCTTAATACTTTGCTTAATTTTGGGAAGGCTTCTTTCGCTATCCAAATGTGCTTTCGGATTTTTACCTTGCATTGTCCCTGATCTGTTAAAAACTTTCAACATGGGCAAATTTTCGAACTTGTTTGATTCGGATATCTCATTTAGCAAGGCGACCATAAATTCAGTCTTGTTAGAATTATCAATTATTGTTTCTTTGCGTTTATAATTATATATATATACAACCTTTGAGATTTGAGAAAGAAATCACTCGACCGGCAGTCGAGAGTGAGGGAAGATTTACTCGCCCCCAAATCATTTTCTTCGATCGACCCCGTTTTCTTAATAATCGACTTACGTAAACATAGCGTGAATCGTTGACGGAAAACAAAAAATTAAATTTTGATTAAAATTTTAAACGTCTTAGAAATGATTTAAAATTTTTTTTCAAAATAATAACAACAAAATTTGATCTTTCCTTTTAATAATAGCATAACCACTTTGATGATAAAACTTTGTTTTTTGTTTTGAGCTTTTTTATCATGATGATATGCAGTTTTTTGGGGGGTTTTGGCAATTTCCCAAGCTCGTTATGTAGATGATCACGACTCTCCACAACTTCCTATACTTCGTAGCTCTTAAGTAATATTCGTCTCTTTACAGTCCTTCTCAGTCCCTGCACTGCAAATCAATTTACCCAAGCTCGTTTTGTAGGAGATCACGGCTCTTCACAACTTCCTATCCTTCGTAGCTCTTAAGTAATATTTTTCTCTTTGCCATCCTTCTTAGTCCTTATTTTGTCATAATAATTATTTACAATAATTTTTTTTTCTTTTTAGTATTTTCCGAGTCACTATCCTAATATCTATTGAGTTTTTCGCTATCTCTCCTCATCCGTTTTCTTCCAACCATTTAAACAATCACGTTAGCTTTCGGTTTTCGCTGCATTTCATTGTTCATGTCTCCTTTAAGATAAATTATGGGTGCTAGATTCCCCAAGCCGTCTTTCCTCATTACGTGTCAGAAAAACTTTCAGTTGTCTTTTTCTGGTTCTATTTTTTTTTTTGTTCCTATTTTCCTCAAAACTTTCTTGTTACTCATATCTTTTGTCCATGGTATTCTTCCCATTGTAGTTTAGAAATTTAACTATATTACTTCAAGCCCCGGCTTACGGCCTATTACGTTGAATACACCGGTTCTCGCTCGATCACCGAAGTTAAGCAACGTTGAGCCTGGTCAGTACTTAGATGGGTGATCGCTTACGAATACCAGGTGCTGTAAGCGTATAGTGACGGATGTGCGTTGTGGTGCAGTGGATATCGGCTCGGAAGGAGAAATCAGTGAGCCGAGTTCGAATTCCAGTTGAATACCCTGCATTCACTTAAGCACTGGTACCCTTGGGAAAGGTATTAATCCGTCCCTTCCCTCCAGTTATGGTTTAAATAACAAGGTCAGGACTTGGATACCCGGCCCTTAAAAACAAATCCCAATGAATCTTCATACTCGAAAAGAAAAACGTATTACTAGACACAAAAACTTATATAAAACAACAATAAATTATTGAAAGAAAAATGTATTACCAGCAATAATTAAATAAAGTTTAGTTGGCAATAAATGACCCACCGAGGTTGATTTGCCAAAACAAACCAACCAACCAACTTCAAGCCTCCTCTTTACCTGGAAGGAAATTGTCCAGCATTCATTAATATCCAAGAAAATCTATATTACATAACAATCCAAGACTATTTTTTGTTTCTCACGAGATTTTCCTGTTTCTTAATGTTTTGCTTAATTTTAGGAAGGAATATTTCGCTTCGGATTTTTCAACACCTGTTAAAACAATTCAAAGATAATTAAATTTTTTACCCTTGATTCATTTTGCTGTCTCTAGTACGTATGTCGCACCCTGGTTTGTTCCTTTCGTGGACAACCATACATTCTGCAATATAATATTTACAAGCATATATTTAAAAACTCGCATGTGAATATCTTCCCGTAGCAGTCAGGACTTAACAAAATATGCCCTTTATTTTTGACGACATAGATAAAATAGTATTGATATAAGACTTCGCTGTGCCTAAAATCGGGAATCGATTTTCTATTGCTATTAAGTAGAGTTGATTTCTACAGAATTTCCACATATTAATACAATTATTGAAAATATTTTTAAAGTCTTACATGCAAAAAAACAATAATATTAAAATTATTATTATGAAGTATACAGTTGCTGTCATTTTTGAAAGAATTATTTTATATATATATATTTTTATTTTTTTTATTAATCATATCACCCCCAAGCAAGGCGATAACGCCACTGATGCGCAGGGGGCTACCTAAGGGTAAAAAGAATGGAAAAGAGAAAGCCGGAAACCACATCTTAAACAGGGAACAAGAGATGAGCCGCTTCACCTGTTCAATAGACGTGGGTGGAGTGTGAACCGGGCGATAGTTTAGTCTATCTACTCCAATTGAAAAAAAAAAAAAATAAAGAGAGAAAAGAGTGAAAAGATTGGAAAAGAGAAAACTGGAAACCGCATCCAAAACAGGAAACAAGGATGAGCCCCTTCACCTGTTTAAAAGATGTGGGTGGAGTGTGAACCGGGCGATAGTTTAGTCTATCTACTCCAATTGAAAAAAAAAAAAATAAAGAGAGAAAAGAGTGAAAAGATTGGAAAAGAGAAAACTGGAAACCGCATCCAAAACAGGAAACAAGGATGAGCCCCTTCACCTGTTTAAAAGATGTGGGTGGAGTGTGAACCGGGCGATAGTTTAGTCTATCTACTCCAATTGAAAAAAAAAAAAATAAAGAGAGAAAAGAGTGAAAAGATTGGAAAAGAGAAAACTGGAAACCGCATCCAAAACAGGAAACAAGGATGAGCCCCTTCACCTGTTTAAAAGATGTGGGTGGAGTGTGAACCGGGCGATAGTTTAGTCTATCTACTCCAATTGAAAAAAAAAAAAAGAAAAGATTGGAAAAGAGAAAACCGGAAACCGTATCCTAAACACCTAAACAGGAAACAAGGGATGAGCCTCTTCACCTGTTCAATAGATGTGGGTGGAGTGTGAACCGGGCGATATATATATACAATAATTTTTGAAAGAATTATTGTATATATATATATATATATATATATATATATATAATAATTCTTTCATATATATATATATATATACATATATATATATATAGGAAATCTAAGTGAGAGCCAACAAACCTACCTAGGTTTCACCCTTCGGCTCGTTAGGGTAAAGTCTTTGTCGCTCTACTTTTGTATTTAACGTTGTAGTGTTAGGGTTTTCGTCTCGGTTTTTTTTTCTTTCCTACGAGTATTTGACTTTTGTTCATGTACTTCGTTTGTTTCTGTTTTTACTTCCCCTCTATTTCCCTCCGAGTTCGTTATCGGTGGGTTTTTCAAGACGAACTTAAATATAGTTTAACAATTACTAGTATTAGCAGAATTGTTACTATTAATATTGTGATAATTATTATCGTTATATATATATATATTAGTTAGATAGTTTTTTGGTCATAATTAAATTAGATCAGTACACAGTTGTATTAAAAAGTGTTCAATACAATTATATTGTAAAACTTTTGAGGCTGTCTCTCTATTGTCCATCTCTCCATGACCGTGGCAGGAAGGAATCGAGTTTCGATCCCGGCCAGAAGCAAGTGGATAAGATGAGTTGTGATTCAGCAAAACAGGCTTGTATGCGGGTGACTAATATATTATGCTCTCATTACGATTGAGCTCTCTAGACAGGAAAATTAAAAAAAAATTATCACTTCTGCGATTTATGCATTACTCTTCAGTAATGAATTGAGTTCTTTCGGTGAGTGACGTATGTATACACCACTAATATATAACACGCTAAAATTTCTCTTCTCTGATTCCATGCGCCTATGGCTTAGGGAGTAGCGACTCTGAATGATACCAAATCGTTCGAGTTTTGATCCCGGCCAGAAACAAGTGGATGTGTCTAGCCACACTGATGAGCTGTGATACAGCGAAACAGGCTTGTGTGTGGATGACTAATATAAATATATATATATATTTAAACAAAATTGACGTCATGGTATAGACCTTAGGATCCTTTCAGCCAACACATTATCAAAGGTGCTCGTTGGCGTTATTGTTAATAATGGACGGGGCACAGAAAAACAAGGAATTACTTACGGAAGGGAAAGTTGGAACTCGTTTAAAACTAAATGTTAATTAAAATAATTAAAATGTGAGGGTGTGTAAACACACAGTTCTACAAGATATAATTGAAAAAGAAAACTCACAATCCCTCCAACAATCGCAAGAAGCGAATGAAACGCTCTTTCTGTCTGCATAGACTGGGCTGATGGATCTTCAAATAAACAGCCTCGAAAAGACGTAAATGATGGGTAGAACGTGCGCTATGCAAGACAGAAAACCAGGTGTCCTCATACCTAGAGGCACAGTCTTGACTATCAAGTTGTCCTACGGCTGATTCTTGAACAGCCTGAGTTGTTCTTATAGACCGTCTAGGACTATCCGGACGTATATTTGCGGGCACGTGCTGCGAAAGTCGCATTTCCAACCTCAGATTGGTTCGTCCGATGTAAACCGCTTCGCAACGGCATTTAGATTTATAAACAATAGAACTTTTACGAAAATAGGACAACCTATCTTTAATGAAAGAAGGAAGCACGGTTCGAGTTTGAAACACAGTACGGAACTTCACTGAAAAGTAACAAAACACGCTGAAACCTTGTCAGTTATGAACTGACACTTCCTACCAAGCCATGGCAATTTTAAATAAATTAGGCAGCGACTAGGTCCAAAGACTTCTGGTTCTTTAGAACGTTTAATGTTTTCTAGCAATCACACGTTTGACAACATTACTAGGATAACCGTTAGCTTCAAAAAGGGCTGAAAGGATCCTAATGTCTACACGATGACGTTAATTTTGTTTAAGTCTATGTGTTGTTTCTATGGGTACTAGTGCCTGTTCATATATATATATATATATATATATATATATATATATATTTGAGCAGGGTATAAAAGTGTGTAGCTTAATAGTACTTGACATTCTAAAAACGAAGTAACTTGTTTTGCTCTCGCTCTTCAGGCCTCATCAGCAGATTCAAACTTAGAATAAAATAAACCATGAGATGACCGATGGAAAGAAAAAAAAGAAAAAAAAACAAATATAAGAAAAAACTATGAATGGAAAACAAAGAACTAGAAACAAATGTTAGCGAATCCCAAGAAACATTCACGCTGTTTACACAGACGGTTTGACAAGAAAACAGGGCATAATCTTGTCTCAGATAAGAAACTAGGCAGAATTTGAACTCGATAGGAAACATCGACAGAATTTGAACTTGGAATTCAAGTTTGAATTAAGGGAAATAGACTGAATTTTAACACCGAAATGAGACAGGGCTGGATTTTAACTACCGTACTTGACTGCTTGCTGGAAGTCACGCAGGTAATCATATATATCAAGAGGAAGAGTTCATTCCTCGTAGGAGGGCACCATAACACTTTCCGAGTTCAAATTCTGACCGGTCTCATTTCCAAATGCAACTTCTGACCTGTCTTCTTTATCTGTTCGAATTATGCCCTATCTCTTTTTCGAGTTCAAACTATGCTCTGTATCCTTTCCGAGTTCAAATTTCTACTCTCTCTTCATTCTGAGTTCAAATTATTCGAGGTTTTTATTTACTGTTCAAATTCTGCCCTGTCTTTTATCCGAGTTAATTTTCAGCCCAGATTTCTTAATTCACATTTTAATTCGAAAATAAAATTCTGCCGATATTTTCTTTATAGAGTTTGAAATCTACCCTGTCTCCTTTCCGAGATAAAATTCTGCACTGTTTTCTTTCAGAGTTCAAATTCTGCCCTGTTGTCTTTCCGCGTTAAAATTCAGCCATGTTTCCTCACTAAGTTCAAATTCTGCCATGGCTCCTTAGCGAATTTCAATTCCGTCCTGTATCCTTTCCAAGTTCATATTCTGCCCCTTCTCCTTTACGAGTTCAAATTGTGCCATGTTTGCCTTTCTAGTTCAAATTATGCATTGGATCATTTCCGAGTTTAAATTTTACCGTCTCCTTTCCCAGTTCAAATTCTGCCGAAGTATACTTATTGAGTTCAAATTCCACCCTGTCTCTTTTCCGAATAAAAATTATCTCCTTTTTTTATTTCTGAGTTCAAATTCCGCCATGACTTCTTTTCCAGGTCAAACTCTGTCGTATCTTTGTTTCGAGTTCAAATTCTGCCTGACACCATTCCGAGTTCACTTCTGCTCTGTCTTCTTTCCGAGTTCCAAATCTATCCTGTATCCTATCGGGATCAAATTCTGCCATGTCTCTTTTCTGAGTTCAAATAGTGCACTGTAACACTGCTGAGCTCAATTTATGACCTTTATTCTTTCCGTGTTCAAATTCTCCCTGTCTCTTTTCCATGCTAAAATTAAGCCGTGTTTTCTTAATTCAAATTTGAATTTCGAGTTTAAATTCTGCCAATGTTTCCTGATCGATTTCAAAATCTGCTCTTTCTTCATTCCGAGATGGAATTCAGTCCTGTTTGCTTTAGTAGTTCAAATTATGCTTTGGATAATTTCTGAGTTTAAACTTATTCTCTGTATATTCTTCTTATTTAACGACAGCTAGTGCGCAGTTAAAGCCAGCTATGATTCAGGCGATAAGCAGCGTAAATGTACCGTTCGGACTTATTTCTATTTACTTATTACTAACACTTCCTTTATATATATATATACTCTTGTTATGCTAAGACACTGTTTTGAACCTAACTTTTCACCGGATCTATTCAACTTGTACAGCGACACTATTCGGAGGACTCAAGATGTTATGGCAGGATTTCTCATCTGAAGCCACAATTTGAACAACATAAGGTACGCAGATGATACAGTGCTGATAGCAGACACAGAAAGTGTTATGGTACCCTCCTATGAGGAATGATCTCTTCCTTTTACTAGACATAATTGCCTGCGTGACTTCCGGAAGACAGTTAAAGACAGTTAACAGGAGTTGAGTACAACCGCTAGTATTTTTTTTAATCGTATCACCCCGAGCAAGGCGGTAACGCCACTGATGTGCAGAGGGCTACGTAATAGTGAAAAGATCGGAAAAGAGAAAGCCGGAAACCATATCCTAAACAGGGAACAAGGGATGAGCCTCTTAACCTGTTCAATAGACATGGGTGGAGTGTGAACCAGGCGATAGATAGATCTATCTACTCCAATTGAAAAAAAAAACAAAAAAAAAAACAAGAAAACAAATTGAGAAGATTGGGAAAGAGAAAGCCGGAAACCATATCCTAAGCAGGGAACAAGGGATGAGCCTCTTAACCTGTTCAATAGACATGCAGCTAAAGCTAGCTACTAGTCAGGTAATAAGCAGCGTAACTGTACCGTTCGGATTTGCTTATTCTATTTACTCATTACTAACACTTATTTGTATCTATGTTCTTGTTATACGAATACACTATTTTGAATCTACCTTTTGCGTTCCGTGTCTTACTTCCGGCACAGACCGGTCACTACAACTTTGCGGCGAAGTTTCGCCACAACAACCCCACAACAAATTGGCGACGAAGATCCACAACAGAAAGAAAAAAGTACAGAACTTGTACTCGGAAAGGAGACATGGAAGAATTCGAACTCATCACGCTGATTGAATTTTCATCGCCGATAGCCATTGCCCTGCCCACACCTCTTCTTATTTGTATTACTTGGTATTTACTCTAATCAGGACAGAAGTGATTCTCTTTTGTCTTCATGCTAGCGAAAGCTGAACAATCTAATCAAAGATCAAGGAAAGACTCGAAGCAGCATAAATGTGATTCTACAGAAGGATACTGAGGATACCATGGACCGAACATGTGAACAACGACGAGGTTTTGGAGAGAATAGAAACGAAATGGAAACTTATGCTTAATATCAGGAAGAGATAGCTGAAGTTTCTTGGACACTTAATGAGGAAAGAAATCTTGGAGAACCTGATAATCACAAGACGAATACAAGGAAAGAGAGACAGTGGAAAGCAACGCATGTCATACTTGATGGGCTTGAGCAAGTGGATGGCAGAGCAGGGTCTGGGAGAAATATAACGAACAAAGGTGTTAAGAGATACAAGGGATGGGAGGGTGTGGAGGACCGTGATCACTGTACAGTGTACGGCAAATAGAAGAAGTGTTCTTTATGAGAGTGATCACCAGAATAAGTGAAAAATGGGCCAAAAGTATGCAACTCGTCAGAGATTTAGTGGAATCGAAAGAACAAAACAGCTTCCACTGCTTTGTAGCCTTATGTGAGGTTCCTTATATTAGGTCTTTAGACAAAGGATACAACTTTTCTTCAGATATTAGTTTGGAAAGAGAAGCCCAAACGAGGAAACGCTCTATTATCTCGTATTTGAAGATGAAAAGGAAACAAATATGTTTTAAAATATATATTCAAATTAAATGATATTTCGCCTCATTATTAATAACATAATCTCACGTATTCGGTAAATTGTTGATTTTCGAGCGTAAAATTGGTCAGGTATCGATAGAAAAAATCATAAAATTATTACTTTCTCCGCCTATTGCAGAATGCACAAGGGACGCAACTAAACAATTTTGGTCACTGTGTCTGTTCATAGGACGATGCATCCTGCCGGTGGCTGGGGCTTGATGATATACATTATCTCTAAATTAGTTTCCAATCAAGGCTATAGAAACCATCCTGTCCTTCTATTTAACCCACAGTTGTAAAGAGAAATGTTGGATTAATGCCTTTTTTAAGGTTATGGCGAAACACACCTATTCTTCAGATAATGGACTCTCCCTCATATATTAATAAGAGTTAACAGGAAGTTCTTAAGAAGGTCTTGTGAAGTTCATAGTTCTTTAGATTTCTATTGGAGTTCAGTAGAACTACTAGGAAGTTGATATTAGTTGGCAGTTAGCCGAATACTAAGTAGTTAGCTTTCAGTGGAAGATTACCAAGTTCCTAACATTTTGGGTGCGTTAAGTCGATTAGCAACCGACATACCCCGATTATAACCTTCAGAACGAAATCTACTCCACAACAGTTATTTACGCGTAAGTGAATGTAAACATCTTAACGAGAAATCGAATTGTTTGAATTCGGCTGGAATTCGAATTCCGAATTCTCATTCCAAACAGCAATCCATACACACATACAAATCAACATATCCTGTCACTTCTAAGCTCTTCACAATAAACTGCTTTTCCTTTTAAAATAATTTGAAAGGACCAAAGATGGAGCAAAATCAGAAGAGTAAGGAGGATGAGGCTAAACTTTGATATTTAGGCAATTCTAATTTTTTGGTCGCTAAATTCCCTAATATATATATTTTTGCATTTAGTCTGAAAAAAAATGCATTATAATTCTTTCTTTGGGAAAGGCACATGGAATCAACAACATGTCCTCTGAAAAACCCAGATCTAAACTGAAAATTAAATTACATGTTCTACCAATCAGAGAATGCAGGGAATTCGAACTCAGTTCTCTGATTTCTCATTCCAAGCTGATATGCATTGCACCACGACGCACATGGTTGCACACCCTGCATTCACTTACGTCCAAATAACCTCGAGAAAGATATTAATATATCTCTTCTTTCTCCAGCAATGGGTTAACTAGCAAGACAGATTGAGTTCTGTAGCCTTGGTTGGCAATCAGTCTATCGAAGTAAGAAATGGCCACCTACTGCCGCAAAATTTTCTGCCTAGTCAGTGATGGATCGAAAGAGACATGATCACCTAAACGTGTATCACATATGGCACATACATGAGGGATACATTTACTACTTGCTTGTAAAATCTTACTCTTAATAGTTTTATCCCAACGCCTTTGTAACTTGAGTCATTTAACCTTTGACCTTAGCGGCACAAAATTTGATATTTTGATGGATTCGATTTGTTGTTTTTGACGGGTATGTGACATGTTGGACCGCCAGTCTTTTTCTACAGCTGAGTCTCTTTGCCGCTAAAAGTATTTTTTTTTAAAATCTTTTTTACTTCGAGGGAATTAAGCTGAAATTGATGCTGGCAGTAGTAAATAATATCTTTCTCAAATGACAAGATCCACCAACGTAGAAGTGCAAACCGTCTCACGAAATTATTTAATTCTGGAATCTTCACAACCCTTTACATTAGATTATATAATTCTATCCAATTATCTATGATTAATCATTTCTGATAAGGAAAGAGGATATCCGCTTTTTATTTATTTCTTTTTTTTTTTTTTACATCCGTTCGAGAAAAGGATTTACACATCGAGCCAACCAATGTTCAATTCCCCAGTGATTATGAATATTCTAGTCTGCATATTTTCAATCTAATTTCTGTCTGAATTTCTGGGGTGAAAAATTACATGCGGACTATTTTCCTCACCTTATTTGTTCTGATCGCCTTCTGTCTAAATTTAAGGGTTGATGAGATAATATTTACGTTCATTTATATACGGGCTATTGCCCTCATCTTTGTTGTTATTATCACCTGGTCGGTGTCTGAATGAATTTATGGGAAGAAATTTATCCTTATTTACATTATTTATATGTGGACGATTGTCCTCATCTTTGTTGTTATTATCACCTGATCGCTTTGTGACTGAATATCTTTGGCGAACATTTACCATTTTTTTATGTCTGGACTATTGTCCTCATCTCATCTCTCAATCACTTGCTCGCCTTCTATTTTAATTTCTGTGGATGAAGAATTATGGCTATTTACGATATTTACGTGCAGACTATTGTCCCCATCTTTGTTGTTATTATCACCGGATCGCTTTCTGTCTGAACTTCTGTAATTAGGTGCTATCATTATTTACATTATTTAAATTCGGATTTTTTGTTATTATCCCCTGATCGTTTTCTGTCAAAAATGCAGGGATAAAAACTTTTCATTATGAATATTCTTGATTAATATGTAATTTTTATTTATATTATTAAATTCGTATTAAAGTGATCTTTGTTGTCAGTATCACAACTTTTCAGCCTTTGTCGTCTCTGGCTTATTCTAGATGTCTGATCATCCGTGTAAACATGAGAGAATCTCGACGTGAAACCTATATTTATTTAACGGGACAATCTAATTGTTATTCTCCTGTTCGTGTCTTCTGATAACTCATCTTATTCTTTATTTTAGTATTGCTCAGTGATCGCTATTTCTGAGTCCTAATCTGTACTACACAGCCTAGGCAAGAGGATTATATGTTATATACTATCGCTGGAAAACAACAGGGAACAAGGATATATAAAAATATAATCTTATATTTTTATTCTTCTTCGGTGATGCTTATGTGGTAAAGCAGTCGGAGATAATCGCGCACATAAGGGAGCCACCGGGAGTCGGAAACCAGCGGGGATTTATTTTTTTTCAGCCTAAATTCTAGACTTTATAATTATAGTTTTAAAACTCTCACGCGGCCCATATGGCCACGCCTTTTCACCCACGAATTTTTGCTATTCCGGGTTGTCATTTCATTGACTTTATCTCCATCCAGAAATATCTGTCAATCATATCCGCTGGTCTATCTTTTTCGAGCTGATTGTCACTTTTGTTGGCCTTACCTACGACTGGATGTATGTGTCAATTACATCCACCGTTCAAGGTAATATATTGCATTAATGACCATCATTTTTTTCAAAATGTTCGAATATGAACATTTTAAGTGTATCTCTTCTCCAATTCACTAGCCCACACAATCGGGGCAGTTGTATGAAATATATATATATACAATTATTTTCTTTCTTTTTTCTGTCTTGGAATACAAAATCGGGGTGCCGAAATTGGCGACCCCGACAATGTTCAAGTCCGCTATGCCCTTTTTCAATGTCTTCAATGCAACGTTATTTTCCTTCTCTTTTTTATTTTTAAGAACACACACGTCAGAAGAAGGTTCTGTAATGTTCAGAGATTCATTTTTCTCCGCGTTGTACCATACCAGTAGACATCTCGATGTACAACCATACGATCAAAAGTGGTAACCACATCCCAATTTTCAAATTGGCATCGAGTAATTGACATTTGATTAACATCATGCGTGCCTCTGCTCCAGTTCAACGTCGCACATGTAACTTCTTAATTTCAAACATACTATGTATGAACACAGAAAAGCTATCATTATTTACAGTACATGTCATTTAAAGTCTAACCGAGAAACAATAACAATAAGCAAAAACAAACAAAAAAAAAACGAAGAAAAATTGCCTAAGAGCTTGGTTCTATCTGTTAATGATGAGCATGAAGTTTGATTGGATTATTAGTCGTATTACCTTCAGTTTTTCACTTCCAACTAACTTAGTCTAAAATATGAACCAGTGACTCGTAATTTCCTAGACTGTCTCCCTTAACAACGACCCTTCACTTGCTTACTTCCAGAATGCTGGAGAATCTTCACGTTAACAAAAGATTAATTTATGAATTATTTTCATATTTGAAAAAATTAAAAACAAAAAAAGCTAGAGACATCATATCCACCGCTTCCATGGTTAAATGAAGTCTTTTGATTTGGGATATAAAAGTTGGAATACTTAACTGATATTTTTAAGCACTTGAATAATCTGAACATATCTATGCAAAAATTAAAATGACAATTTTCTTTTCTCCATCGGCAAAATGAAAGCACAAAATACTAATGATTTTGTAAAATTCATACAGGCTGTTTGGAAGCGTTTATCAAATATAAATCACAACACTCAAAAATTGCCAAATCACATCAAGGACAGGTTCCACACAAGCATACTTAAATATAGAACGTTATAAATAAAATAAAAGAAAAACTTCCCTGATCTCTAAAAGTTTAAAGATAACGTCAATTGACATCTTCTATCACCGTAAATCCCATCCATCTCCCTAAATAACATACACCTACGTAAATCCTACCCATTCTTTCTTCGGCATCTCCTGTACCTGTTTTTTCTCTTACTGTAACCACGTGCTTGGAGTGAAATGATTGGAAAAAACAATTAGCAACAAATCATGTACACGTCTATCTGATTTTCAACCGGTGCACCTGGGCGTACTAATGCTCCTCAATAGCTAGTATGATGCGATCTAAATTAACAGAAGAGTAACTCATGAAATATTTCTATATTTAAAAAAAATATTCTGTAATATCAGGTTTCTTATATTGAAGAAAATGCTGGACAATCTCTTCACAGCAACAGAAATATTAATGATTTTGTATAAATAATATTCGTCCTGGCTGTTTGGAAATGTTTATCAAATATAATGCCTAACACTCAAAGGCAAATCATATCAAGGACCAATTCAACACAAGCATATTTTGATATGCAATATTATGAATAAAGAGGAAATGAAAACTTATCTAAGTCTACGCGTTTCCTCTTCAGATAGACTTTATCGGGGCAAATGTACGAAATTTATTATGTAACATGTATTTAATAACAAAAATAAAAATGTTAATGTTCCAAAATTTGTAAATTTAAGAAACGCTTATAAATATCAGTTAATTGCCATACATGATACACGCCTTGGGCGATCATGTCTCTTTCGAGACATGACTTACTAGGCAGAAGATTTTCCCGCAATAGGTTGCCATTACTTTCTGCAGGAGACTGATAGCCAACCAAAGCTAAAGAACCCGGTCTGTCCTACCATTTAACCCATAGGTGAGGTGAGAGGAAATTAATACCTTTCCCAGGGGTATTTGCGCATAAGTGAATGCAACGAATACAACTGGAATTCGAACTCGGCTCTCTGATTTCTTTCTGAGCCAATATCCACTGCACCACAACTCAAAAGTCGAGGCGAATTATGGCGGATGCTAAGTGACGTAATTTAATGTTTTAAAAACAAAACTGAGTAAATTTTTCTACCTTATTCTATCTAATTAACTAGCAGTATAGCCTGGCGTTGCTCGGGTGTAATGAAAGCTTTAAAACTAATCCATGGTCCTGGAGCTCAGACTCTTTGGACGTTAGCATGCAATAATTGTTTTCAGTTACAGCGAAACCGTAGACTGAAAGAAAAATGAATGGATGTAAGTCAAATTTTGATTTCCTGGTATCGATATCAAATGTTCTGCACTATTGTAAGAACTGCAACCTTGAAACTTCTGATATCGTTTCTTATGTCTTTGTCTATGAGTGTATCAAATTTGATTAAAATCGGACCACTCCTTCTATAAACCAATTTTTTCGATTATCGATTTTCGATATTTATCGGGGGTACTACGACACAAAACCTAGCTAAGAACACTCGCAGATGCTTATAGTACAACTGTGTAAATTTTCAAGAAAATCGGTTTAGCCGTTTCGGAGTCTATAGGTAACGGATACACACACACACACACACGCGCGCGCACACACAGACAAAGTTCCATTTATAAATAAGTTTAGATTAGATATTTATATTATTTTAATTTAGGATTAATTCTTGCATTGTATATTTATATACTAGCAGGTTACGAATTTAACTGTTTTCTTTTAATTTTGTTAACATTTTTATCGTCATGTATATTGGCTTGGGTAGAAGTAACTCTCTCAGAAACGCAGATATTTGAAAAAAAAATACAATGAAATGTCTAAAAAAAAAATCAATGCTTATTCCAGGAGGCGTCTTTATTATTTTCCTATTTTAAAATTTCATTAAAATTTCACGAGCTTCCCAGAGTTTTAGTTATTCTACAAGTGGGCCCAGAAGTTAAAAAAAAATTGAGAAACATGGCTCTAACCATTGACCTATTTCTCAGGGAGGCTCTATTATGCCTTTTTTTTATTACCCACAGTTTTGTTACGTCATATATTTCTAAAAAGATCGAGCCAAGAGTTCCGCTCTGAGGTGTTAAAAATCTTTTTAAAAAAATAGATAATAAAAATGGCACCCTTCGTAGCAAGATACCGTTTTATTATCTTCACAATTGAAATAATGATAAAATTAAGTTCATTCAATTTTTATTGAATATTTCCACTCCTCTTTTTACTTTATTCAATCCTTTTTATATCTAAACACTGCCTCCTTTTTCGAAGTCTTTCTTTCGTTTGTGTCCGCACAGGAAACTATTTCTCATTCTATATTGTTCTTACAGTTACGCCTTTTCATTCATTAACACATTCTTCAAGATTCGGTACTTTTTTTTGTCACCTTCGCTCTCATTCACTTTCATATTAATTTTTATCCTTTTATTTATTTTTATTTTTGAAATTTCTTGTCTCCCACCATTTTATTTTATTTTTTTCATTTCTACTTATTTTAAACAGCTTTGATAGACTTTTCACGCCTATTTTTACTCTCTCTCTCACTCTTCCCCACTAGTCACCCCTTCTTTCTTTAATAAACATTCGATTTTTTTTCACCTGGCAATCGATCTTTCTATTAAAATTCTTTAAGTTACTCTTTATTTTTTTTATTGGGTTTCTTTCTTTCTCTTTCATCATTTCATTTTCTTTTTTAACCATTTAATTAAAATCTTTTTCTTTCTTTTTTTCTTTCTTGCACAACTCTCATTTGGACGCTATCTTTTTCCTTTATTTGAACTTTCTTTCTTTCTTTCTTTTTTTTTCCAAATATTTATTTTTTCTTTATTCTCTACTTATACTTTTCTTTCCAAATGTTTCTCTCTTTCTTTCCAATTTTTTCATTTTTTTCTTTATTTCTCTTTTCATAATTCTTTCTTTCTTTCTTTCTTTCTTTCCAAATATTTATTTCTTCTTTATTCTTTACTTCTACTTTTCTTAACAAATTTGTCTTTCTTTCCTTCTTTCTTTCCAATCTTTTCATTTTTCATTTCTCTTCTCATAATTATTTCATTCATTCTTTCTTTCGTTCTTTCCTTCTAAATATTTATTTCTTCTTTATTCTCTCGTTAAACTTTTCTTTCCAAATGTATTTTTCATTCTTTCTTTCATTCCAAATTTTTGTTATTTCTTCTTTCTCTTCTGATAATTCTTTCTTTCTTTTTTCCAAATATTTATTTCTTCTTTATTCTCTACTTATACTTTTCTTCCCAAATGTGTCTTTCTTCCTTTCTTTCCAATTTTTTTCATTTTTTCTTTATTTCTTTCTCTTTTTCTTTAATTTCTTTCTTTCTTTCTTTCTTTCTTTCTTTCTTTCTTTCTTTCCAAATATTTATTTCTTCTTTATTCTCTAGTTATACTTTTCTTCCCAAATGTGTCTTTCTTCCTTTCTTTCCAATTTTTTTCATTTTTTCTTTATTTCTCTTTTCATAATTCTTGCTTTCTTTCTTTCTTTCTTTCTTTCTTTCTTTCTTTCTTTCTTTCTTTCTTTCTTTCTTTCCAAATATTTATTTCTTCTTTATTCTCTAGTTATACTTTTCTTTCCAAATGTGTTTTTCATTCTTTCCAAATTTTTTTTATTTCTTCTTTATTTCTCTTCTGATAATTCTTTCTTACTTTCTTTCTTTCTTTCTTTCTTTTTCTCGGCCTTTTAATTAAATTGTAATTTTCGTTGTCTTTCTTTTTCTCAGCAATTTACTTTTCTGTATTTGCACTCCAGACTTTTTCTTTTTCTTTCTTTGTTACTCTCTTTCTTTCTTTTTACTTTCTTTCTCAACATTTTGAAGAACCCGCTGCCATCATTAAATTAATTCTGTTTTTCTTCTATTCAATTATTCTCTCTTGTTTCTGTCTTATTCTTCTCCCTTTTGACGTCACTTTTTCTTTCTTTTTTAATTAACCTGCAGTCTGGTTTTGCTTTCCATCTTTCTCTCTCCACTTCTGCCATTTCATGCAAATTCTTTTCAGCCTTGTTTTTCCTTTCTTTTCTTCCAATTTTACATTTTTCCTAACGTTTTTCTTGCTTTCGGCAATTAAATTTATTCTTTTTTCTACGTCGACTTTTTTTTGTTGTTGGTTTTTGTAGAATAAATGAATTTCGGTCCTTGTTCATTAGATTTGTTACCCTTTCTTCTTTTTAATATTATTTTAGCACTTAGTCTCTTTTTTTTATTATTCTTGTCGTCCTAAAAAAAACAAAAAACAAAAAAAAACAACTTCCTTTTATTTATCTAATTCTCATTTATTTCCAGAACCCATTTTCCATCACTTTTTAAAACTTTTTTGCACTCTTTTTTTTTACCCTTCATTTAGTATCGTTCACTTACTCTATACTGTGTTACCCGCATCGAAACAGGCAAACAGCCTGCAGCTATGCAAGAACGGCTCCCTAGTGTGTAGGAAAGCACTGATCAGGCAAGAAAGAAAGAAGCACCATTCGCTGCAATGTCTTCCTGCTTGTCATTCCGATCATCCTTTCGTCCATACTACCAAAACGACCAAACGGATACTAAATCAAGCGGTAACAACGATTACAAGAGACGAACCTTGTTCACCGACGGAGAATGGCGGGAACAGCCGAAGGCAGATATCGTGTTCACTTGTTACCGGAGGGAGAAAGAAACAGAGTGATGGCATATATATATATATATATATATATATATATATATATATATATATATATATATATAGAGAGAGAGAGAGAGAGAGAGAGAGTCAAATATGGCGTCATGTGCAAATAATTTTACAAGACGAGTAGTGCCCCTTGTTATTATTCGCCAACGATGGACTGTACGAGTCTTGTACATCACCTGTAGATTTCACAAAATTAGCTCGTCTTTCGTCTCCCCAGTGGGCATAATAAACACACACTGGTTTGAAAAGGTCGACATGTTTCCTCTTCTATGACTTGCATTTGGACATTTACTATTATTCGCCCTATGCAAGGCCCAAGGGCCAGTCATGGTTACTGAATCAGGGTATTGTAATGGTGTATGGGGAATGAGCAAGGGTTACATATTATGAAGATATATAGGAGATATAGCAGTTGATATTCAATTGAAGACGTTAAGATTGTATTGATCAGGGAAAGACCTCCTTGGGAGTCCATTATTAATTTCTAACAGTTCAGAGGAAGACGCTGTTTGAGTAAAATTTATTCTTTACCAATGAAATTGTAGTGAACAAAACAAGTTCTACATTTAAAAATTTAAATACTAAGGACTGACGCCAATTCAGTCGGGGTTTCAATTCTTGATTTTGTTAGAAATAAACGAATTTTCTTGAATTACAAACTTTGCTTAGCACACAAAACTCACGAAATTTAATTCCAGGATGCAAAATGTGTTTCGGCCAATAGAAAACTATGAAACATCTAAAAACAAAATGAAAGGCCAGAATCACATCCGGGAGTGAATTCCCAAATGACCTACAAACGAAATAAAAGACGGAGCAAGTTCGACCGTCGCCAGAGAGAAATGAGACTAGCGTAATTAACACGTACCCTTGACAAACGTCAAGCGATCACTATTATTGTCTCTGTCTTTCTCTCTGACTTCTTTCTCACCTTCTTCCTTTTCACCATTCACCCTGACCGATAACTTCAAAGACAATCCTACCCAACAATAAACGCTCATACATACATACACACACGTTCCTGCCTACGTACACATAAACTCATTCTTGCAGGAACTACTACGAACTCTTGACACCCTTATCTTCTTAATACTGTTTCTCATTAAACGTTAACTTCTTCTAATTCATCGTATTCTTTTCTATTAATCAATTTAAATAAACATGCCAAAAAATATGACCGTCTCTCTACTTCTACAAAAATAAGAAGGGAATGAGGAAGAAATGACTTGCGTGGCGTGGCGTGGCGTGGCGTGGCGTGGCGTGGTGGAACCTAGCTCTGAAGGTCTGTACCAAGGAATGTAGTTCGCTCGAACGTCTGCTATAAAAAGAGTGGTCGAGTAGCGAGAGACTTCGGTAGGAGAAAAACCCAGACGAATCTATGATGATGGGCAAAGTTTCGTCTCTAGAAAAGAAGACAGGAAGTGTTACCGCTTATGCGGGGTCTGGGGAATTTTTGCCCAAGTTTACGAGCCTGGAATGAGAATTCTCTCTGAATTCTCATTCTGAGCCGATATAAATGAAACAGCTTTTTGTTACATCTTGCCTTTTCTGTGGAAGGCTCGCATGAAATGGAAGTTGTCAGACAACCTCTCTGTCTTCGTGGGGAAAGTAACATTAAAATGGAAGACAATCACCCAGAAGATCGCGAGGATGCACTTTTGCTGGAAAATACGGACTAGGCAGCTCAGGTTCAGATGCGGCAGCAATGTCTTATTTTTGGTAAGACCTGACACTTGTAGAGATTAGGATCTTTAGCGATGCTCTGCTTGAGGTCTAAGGTGAACTTCCGTTCCAGTAATCGTTTCATGAGCATCAATTAGACTACAACTATTCATCAGGACTAGAGAAAACAAAGTTGACACTGTGATGATGAAATGTTACCAGTTTGATTTTGGAATTATTGAACATTAAAAGCCAGTTCCTCACCCGTTGAGCTGTGTGAGCAAGGTCAGTGGAGAGTAGATCTCCAAGGATCTGGTCGTGCAGATTTTGAGTGTGGTGCTCTCATAAACCGTGGTATCGTCTGCATATATATTTTTGATAGTGATCTAGGAACACTGTGGTGGTGTCGAAATATTTCCCGACTCATCACGTTGTGAGTTTAAAACATCACCTTCCTCTCTTACCGAAGCGTGCCCTCTTAGAAATTCCACCGCCTTTCGTTTTAATGGTTTCGAGTCCCGCGCCATCAAGACCATCATGAGGATGCACTGGTCCGACGTTATTGTATTCAATGAGGAGTTCCACTGGAGGAACGATCAACCGATCATCATCTATAACATTGCCCAGGTCCATGTTTGTTACCACGGCCACATCCTGCGATGAATTATAACCACCCTACCAGGCATCTACGTGTTCGACCCAACAGTTGTAAACTGGTGATATCCTCGCGGCAGATAACACGCAGCCGCTGGAATGACTTTCATCGGAACTTTCAGCAGATTAATCTGCCGCAGGAAGATGCACCCGACGCTCTGTCAAGACCGTGAGAGCTGAAGGGACTAGGTGGTTGGAGGGTACAAATCTGAGAATGTTCTTAAGCATATCGTTAGCTTTTTATGTGACGAGGGAATCATGGTTCTCCTCAACCTCCTACTTTTGTAACTCTGAGCAATATTTATTCATCTTAATCCATGTTCTGTCATCTGTTGAGGCTTGCCAGATGTGCGTTGTGGTTTAATGGATATCGGATCGGATTGCGAAGTCAGAGAGTCGAGTTCAAATTCCAGTCGAATTCTTGTTTTTTCTTTCACTTACGCACAAATACCCATCTCTTTTCCCTCCAGCTGTGGGTTGAATAGACAGATTGGGTTTGATATTCTTGCTTGCCAACCAGTCTACTGCGGAAAGAAATGGCAACTTACTCTGGAAAAATCTTCTGCCTAGCCAGTCATGGATCAAAAGGGAAGTGATCGCCCAAGCGTGTATCACGTAATGTCAATTAACTGACTGACTGAAGTGGGTTAAGCGATTTGACCTTCTTCTTCCTTCAAAATGCACAGTGAGTATCAAATTCGCATATTCCTCTTTGCGTGCAAAGTGCCTAAGAAATATCAATTGTCTTTTAATTCTGATTCTTACTGCAAGACACCTTTTTGTTTTCATTTTCCTAAAATGATTTTCGTTGCTCAAATAAGCTGTCCTTAGTATACTTACCATGCTCGGTAAAACCACATCCATATTGTTTAAAATCTTTTCTTTTACGCAAATTAATTGAAAAACGAAGTTCAAATTTCAGTTTAATTCATTGCATTATTAATCCTTCTTTCCCTTCCAGTTATGGGTTAAATAACAGGACAGATTCGGTTCTATAGCCTTGGATGGCAACCAGTCTACTGCAGAAAGCAATGACAACCTACTGCGAGATAATCTTTTGCCCACTCAGTCATGTCTCTTTTGAGACATGATCGTTCAAGCGTGTTTCACGTATGGCACTTAACTGACTGACTTCAGTTTCCTTTCTTTCACGGTACGATCATTTTTAGGCCTACTAGAGTGACTAGTTGCATAGGTCTCTATTTTTTCTCATATTTAGCCATTAGCAGTGGTATACAATAACATAACTCTATTTTCGGAGTATATGATGAAATTTGTTTGTCCTTGAAAAATATTATGTCATCTGTGATCAGATTTTTATCACACCCAAACACTATTTTCTCTACTGTCAATCAGTTGTCCTACAACCATTTTCTGAGATGGACGTTGCTCCAAAGAAGCGAACGAAATTGATAACGTTGCACGAACATTCTGGCATCCCTTACAAGGCCCAAGGGCCAGTCATGGTTACTGAATCAGGATATTGTAAAGGTGTATGGGGAATGGGCAAGGGTTACATATTATGAAGATATATAGGAGAGATAGCAGTTGATATTCAATTGAAGACGTTAAGATTGTATTGATCAGGGAAAGACCTCCTTGGGAGTCCATTATTAATTTCTAACAGTTCTGAGGAATCGCGGATTCTGTCGATGTCAGCCTTTCAACTCTTAGTCGTGTTCACAAGGCGAAAAAACAAACGGGATCCATCAGTCCAAAAGGTACAGGAAACTTTGGTCGGAAGCAAACAACAACGCCAGGAGACAACGTATGTGGTGATCGGGGAAGTGTGAAAGACCCTAGGATTATATTGATCGTTTCAATTAATTTGCGCAAGGATGTAATGTGAGGAACGTGATCTGCATTCACTGCCGTTTAGGAGAACTGATATTGTACAACAGCTCTGCACTTTTCTCTTTTGTTCTAACCAAATTTTCCTGTCTCTTAATATTTAACCCAAACAAATAAATAAGCAAACTTGGGGAAAACCCGTGACATAAAGTCCACGTGCAATCTGAACTAAATTTACAAAACAGGCCAGGCCTTGTACAAAACAATTTAGTTTGCCGTCACATTCACGACGTTTCGACCGTTGTACGTTCCAGCTTTCTTCAGATTTTTTTATTTTATTTTAGAACCTAACTCTTTATTTAGTCTTCAATGGTATATTGTGTATGGAATTAGAACAATCTGCCCCATAGACTACACACACACACACACACACACACACACACACACACACACACACACACACACATATATATATATATAAAACAGTAGCTACCCTAGCATCTACGCATCGCTCATTCAGTAATGAATGAGAGCACTCTGGCTATTGGCGTATGATACATCATACGCTAAAAGTCTTCCTCTTTCTACCGAGCGCCCATAGCTCAGAGGTAGAATTGCCGACTGGCGACAGTTCGGTCGGAGTTTCAATCCAGGGTTAAAAGCAATCGGATACTGCGAAACAGATCTGTCTGCGGGTGACTATATATATATATATATATATATATATATATATATATACATACATATATATTACTTGGTTTTTATTTCTTACTTAAGCTGTTAAATTAAATTGCCGGAAGGCAGAAGAATTATATAGTTTTGAATTTGTTATTCTTTTCATGCATTGAGAAAGTGACCTGTCGTTTAGCAACGCACGTAATATTATGGACATTTTTTGGCTAGACGAACAGATGACACCACCAAAAATAATTATCAAGAATGAACAAATTGAAATAAAAAAACAAGAATGAATAAACCAAACCTTAATTATTTAACTATCTTAACTTTTTGCTGATATGACTGATCACTGGATGCAACGTTGCGTTTTTCGTGTTTCGTGTTGCATTTTTCTGCTTGTACCTGAACTGATAGCAAAGATGACGAACGCTTTAGTTAACGCTGAGAGACGCTGCTCTAATTGCATAATATCGCGGTATTTACAGAGCCATACCATTCATGTTTCCCCTGCATGTACTTTCGGTGTGTGACACTAAGATAACATTAAGCTTTAATCTTAGGCAGTTTGTATTGCCGCCCTGCATCGGCTTCTACAGTCATAGACGCCGATGCTTCAGCCAATCAGACAGGTAGGATGCTACCCATGCATAGTCAACCCTGACCGACGGAAGCCTACTGCTTGTATTGCAAAATACGATGAAAAGTGAACATTATTTTAACTTTTTCCTTGTTATGAAATAAAAAAAAATTAATTTATATTAATGAAAATATTTTGTCGCCGCCATGTTCAACGACTTAAAATATGATTGTTTTATCATTTGAGTAAATCTTTCTTTCAAAAGGAGTAGATTGGTTTTCCTATCGTCCAGTTGACCGTCCTTCTGGAGCTTTTGAACAGTACAAGTTTTACTCTTGTTTCCATTTTAATTTGGGATTTCCGGTTCCTTCTAAAGTCTATTTCAGCTTTATACTTCTAACGTCTCCGCTTAAAATCTCTTATTGACCAATTATTTACTTTTTCCTCAATGGGAGTAGATAGCTTTTCCTATCATTCAATTCACACTCCTCTCCGTTTTTGTTAACAGATGTAGAGTTTTATCACTTGTTTCCTGTTCAGAATTGGGTTTCCGGTTCCTTCTAAAGTCTATTTCAGTTTTATACTTCTAACATCTCCGTTTAAAATCTCTTATTGACCAATTATTTACTTTTTCCTCAATGGGAGTAGATAGGTTTTCCTATCATTCAATTCACACTCCTCTACGTTTTTGTTAACAGGTGTAGAGTTTTATCACTTGTTTCCTGTTCAGAATTGGGTTTCTGGTTCCTTTTAAAGTATCTTCTTCTTTTTCGACTTCCGGTGGTTCCCTTACATCTTGGTGTCATTATAACCTTCTTTGGGGTCGTGACTCTTATTCTGTAACCCTATTAACAGAGAGTAAATATCGTAGTAAAAAATATCTAAAGCGTCTAGATTTTGTTTTCATCATAACAAGTATTCAGCATCTGTTCATTTGAAATATCAAGAAGGCGGATTATGCT
Organism: Ascarosepion bandense; assembly: GCA_037127315.1. Lineage (NCBI taxonomy): Eukaryota > Metazoa > Mollusca > Cephalopoda > Sepiida > Sepiidae > Ascarosepion > Ascarosepion bandense. Next base: position 585,609 of record JBBBDQ010002059.1, read on the forward strand.
TTTTTGTTGAAAGAGATGAAATTAATAAATTGTCTCATTTGCTGATCGAGTAAAAAGTTGTATATCTTTGAAGTACATGAGTTTGGCATGGACGTTACTTCTGATTGGCTCGTAAAATCAATTCCAAAGCTGAAAAGAAAGCCATAAAATGTCTACCTTCATACCGCTATTAATTTCATGAATACAAAAAATGAACTTAAAAAAATTGTGAATGTCATGATTCTATCGTATTTAACATCTAAGTAACAAAAATAAATCTATATATATATATATTTTCGTTTGGCCGAAATAAACTCTGCGTGTGGTCGATATTTGTGTCCGGGCATAAGGCAAAATATCGACTGCTAATTAGTCAAGTAGGGCCTACCACCACCCCAGAGCATCGGCAGTAGAATGCCTTCAAAGAAAATGTTCTTTCTTTTTTTAAATAAATTTTACTCTGTACAAGGCTCAAGGGCCGCTTGAGGTAGAGTGCTACGTTAAGGGGTAGTTTATATGGATAAGAGGAGAAGATAACTGTTGACTCTAGACTTGAGCAGGTCAAACTTGTAGTAATCGGGGAAACATCCCCTTGGAAGTTTGTTCGACAAAGCAGTTTTTCACGGGAAAAAGCTGTTTGAGCGGAACTTACTTCTCGGCGATGGAATAAGAGAGGTGAGTCATTTGCTACAATATAAGTGGTATAGCGTGTTATAGCCGTGAAAGTTAAACCCGGCGAAACCAAGGAATGTAGTTTGTCCCAGCACTTTCCATTGAAGTGGCGATAGAGCAGTGGGAGACTCGCCACATCCCGCCTGTAATAGAGTGATTTGAGGGAATAAAGATAATTATTTCCCAGCAAGGACTCGGAGATGCATTTGAACACTATCAAGACTGGAAAGTGAGGTGTACGCAGCTCCTGCCCAAATATGGCAACAATATTCCATATTCAGTCTGATCTGGCCTTTATGAAGGTAGACAATAAAATCAGGAGTTAGTTACTTAATAAATTAGTATAGGAAGCCGATCATTCTACCTGCATCTTTGGCGATGGGTCGTATATAGGAGGTCGGGTGTAAGTTTGAGACCCGATATCTTCTAAAGGCACGGGGCCTCCTCGAGGGGACATTCGTTAGTCGTGACTGGTGGTCGTTCGGAGTCTGATCAACGGTGATGGAATGTAACCAATTCGGTTTTTAAGACATTGTATGTAAGCCAGCTTTTTTAATTTTGTTTTACAATGGGAAAATATTATTAATCCAGAAAAGACATCATTTGCGAATCTCTGATTGCCAAAGGTTTTAGAGGTGTGTTGAAGTGCGGATGTATGTTGATGTGCAGCGGATATCGCCATCGAACGAGAAATTGAGGAACCGAGTTCGAATTCCAATTGAATTACTAACATTATGTACAAACTAGCAGTATAGCCCGGCGTTGCTTGGGTGTAATGAAAGCTTTAAAACTAATCCATGGTCCTGCAGCTCAGACTCTTTGGACGTTGGCACAAAAGACTAAAAAGCAGTAGTTGTTTCCAGTTAAAGCAAAACCGTAGAATGAAAGAAAAATGAATGGATGTAAGTCAAATTTTGATTTCCTGGTATCGACATCAAAAAAGTTTTTTTCGTCGTAAACTGAATTTTGAAGTATAAATAAGTCCTCTGAGTAAATGGTAACATGACTGAGACTAAGAACTACAATTATACCTACTTAGAGCAAAAACTAAAATAAAAGAGCTGAAAAAAACCCAGACATACAGGCAGATAAACAGACACACATACACACACAAATATCTTGCCTTTTATATATATATATATATATATATATATATATATATATATATATATAATCGATTTTCTGCACTATTGTAAGAACAGCAAGCTTGCAACTTCTGAATATCGTTTCTTATGTCTTTGTCTATGAGTGTATGAAATTTGATTAAAACCGGACCACTCCTTCTATAACCTGATTTTTTCGATTATCGATTTTCGATATTTATCGGGGGTATCTTGACAGAAAACCTAGCTAAAATCACTCGCAGACGCTTATAGTATAACTGTGTAAATTTTCAAGAAAATCGGTTCAGCCGTTTTGGAGTCTATAGGTAACGGACACACACACACACACACACACACAAACACATACACACAGAGACAAAATTCCATTTATAAATAAGTTTAGATACCCGATTAATCTGTCTCTTCCCTCCAATTATTGGTTAAAAGCACGATAGATCGTGTTCTACAGCCTTGGCTGGCAACCTTTCTACTGCAGAAAGTAATGGTAACCTACTGTCGGATAATCATCTGCCCAGTCAGTCATGTCTCTTTCGAAACATGATCGCCCAAGCGTGTATCACGTATGGCACTTAACTGACATATATATCGTATATCGTCATATCATCAGTATAGATATTTACAAATGATCGGAGTATATTCTTAGGCAGATCATTTATGTACATCGTAAAGAGGTTTAGTCCGAGAAGTTGCCACCAGGTCTTCGAAGGACTGGCCCTTAATAACTACCTGCCTGGAAATAACTCATTTTATAAAAGAAAAAAACATTTCCGGTGATTTCAGAGCAGGAGAACGTGTGTAGCAAACCTTCGTGTCACACCTTGTGGAAGGCCTTCGAGATATCTAATACTATGACGTGCGTAAGTCGTCAAGGGCTTCACTAATACTGTGTGTAATTGTAGCTAAGACTTCAGCAGTGGATCGAGTGCTTTGAAACCCATGAAGTGTTTCATCCAGGGAAAAATAAACGAGTGCCCTAGCCTGCCTAGTGGAGAAGCTACGGAAAAAGAAAGAGCTCTGAGTTCTTAATTAAAATTTGGCAATATGCCACATCCAGTCTCAGTCGGAAGGCCGATAGATACCATAGTTCCACCGGGGACACTACATTTGTCGGACTCTCTTTCATCGAGAAAAGAAGAACCCAGACGTCATAGTCTCGTCTCTGGAAAAGAAGACAGGAAGCGATACTGCTTATGCGGGGTCTGGGGAAGTTTTGCCCAAGTGTACGCGCTTGGAATGAGAAGTCTCTCATTCTGAGCCGATAAATAAAACAGCTTTTTGTCACATCCCGCCTTTTGTGTGGAAGGCCGGGGTAAATACGTAAAGTTCCGCAAGAAATGGATGTTGTCAGACAGGTTCTCTGTCTTCGGACAGAGAGCGACTCAGTCTAGGATTCATCTACGGACAGAAACTGGTCATAGAAGATATTACAATATTAGAGCCCGATACCGCGTATGCGGAGGCAGGGCAAATTTTAATTCTTGGTCCAAGTGTCCCGACCTTGTGTCACATCCCGTCTCAGTGCGGGATTCAAGAAAAATACTCCGCTCAAATTCATTCTTGTCAAGCTCTCAGTCTTTGGGGAGAGAGCGACTCAGTCGGTGCTTTGTCTCAGAGTAGAGAATCGTCTGGGAAAAATAAAAATGACCGATCCCGCTTATGTGGGAACTGAGGGATTTTGCCGTTCTCTGCGCGTTCGAAAACTACACCTTACTCGACAGTGCGTCATTTCCTGCCTTTGTCGGGAGTACTTTGGTAAATACCCAAAGTTCAAAGAGAGCTTCAAACTGTCAATCTCTTTGTCTTCGGGCAGAGTACGAGTCATTCGGAGTTTTGTTTAAGAACGAAGATTCGATTGAGAATAACTGACAATATGCCCGACCTCTCGGCTGCAGAGGTTGGGTTAATTTTGAGCCTTGCTCTGAATCTACGCTGTCGATTTCCCCACGTTAAACCCGACCTTGTGTTAAATCACTTCTCAGTGAGTAGAATTTCCGAGGGCTTGCAATTGCGACTTCGGCCTCGATAGGACATCGGCCTCGATAGGACATCGGTCTCGATAGGCTCTCCTGAGAAAAATAGACGATGTAAAGTGTCTCACGTTAAACTCGACATTGTGTCACATCCCGTCTGAGTGGGGAGTTAGTCAGTTAAGGGCCATACGTGATACACACTTTGAGCGATCATGTCTCGAAAGAGACATGACTGACTGGGGAGAAGATTATCCTGCACTACGTTGCCATTGCTTTCTGTGGTAGACTGGTTTCCAGCCAAGGCTATAGAACCCAATCTGTCCTATTAGTTAACCCATAACTGGAGGGAAGAGATTAATACCTTTCCCAAGGGTATTTGCGCGTAAGTGAATACAAGGAATTTAACTGGAATTAGAACTCGGCACCCCGATGTATCTAAAGTTCCCAGTGAGTTTCGAAATGTTGTGTTAATAATAAAAACAAAGATGAAGATATTGAGCGACATGAAATAATGTAATTGTTGACAACAACTCATTCAAGAAATTCAGAGAGAATTTGACCTCAGACTTCTAATAATGAGCTGTTCTAAGGAAAATAAAAATTGCACCGGTAGCCGATAATATGAACCCTGTGTGGAAATTTATGAACACAAGAACAAGAATGGGATTTTTAAAAATCAGTTCACCTTAATGAAGGCGGTGCTGTAACTAATGTGCAGGGGGCTACATAAGAGAGTTACAGTTTTAGGCAGGAGGAGAGTGAAGACAAAGACGAACCAGCTACAGGGAGTAAAAAAGAAAGGGCAAGAGAAGGATGTGAACACAGGAGTGAAGACAGTTGCGAAGGTAGAGAGAAAGGGCTGAAATTAAGTGGATAAGAGATGGGAATTGACTTTGCATTTAAATTCCTGGAGGTTGTAGCCATCAGGAAAGAAAGTATATGGAAGGGAGTTCCACAGGGGAGAAGCGCGAAAAAAGAAGCTGATGGAGTAAAATTGTCGCCTGCATTTGGTTGATCAAACTGTAAAATAGTGGGACCTTGTCGCCAGTCTGGTTGCCCGAGTAAATTCTTCTAGAGGGGCACCAGTGACTTAAATTCGTCAGAGCAGAAGCCATGCAAATATTTGCCACAGTTTACTCTCGCCTCGATCAAAAATCTGCTGTGGGCGACAAAGCTTGAGAAGGACCTCCAATCCATGGTGGACTGGGGAAAAATGGCTCGTAAATTTTAATGCTTCCAAAACGAAGCTGCTATCAATTAACCATGATAGACAATCGCTCCTACCTCCCATTAGCATGGGACAGGCCTGTCTCCCTGAGAGTAAAACACCACACCTCCTTGGCCTCACACTCTCCGCAGACCTCAAGTGGAATGACTAAATCGAATCCATTGCTAAATCCGCTGCCATGAAAGTCGGTTCTCTGTGCAGGGCCCGGAAGTTTTTTCCGTCTGAGTCCATCCTGCACATATATAAATCTACCATCTGCTCGTGTATTGAATACTGCTGCCACATCTGGTCGGGTGCCCCTGCTATTCTCCTCGGGGTTCTTGACAAAATACAACGGAGAATCTGTAATGTGATCGATACCGACTTGGCAGACCGGCTGCAATCACTCGTCCACCGACGTGATGTAGCTTCACTGTGCCTCTTCTATAAATACTTTCACGGTTTCTGCTCCGATGAACTTAGATCACTGGTGCCCCCTAGGTATGAATTTGCACGAGATACTAGATTAGCAACTAGGTCCCACTCTTTTACAGTGAAACAGATAAAATGTAACCGCAATTTCTACTCTAACAGCTTTTTTCCTCGCACTTCGTGCCTGTGGAATTCCCTTCGATATACTTGCTTCCCCAACAGCTACAATCTCCAGGAATTTAAATGTAAGGTCAACAGACACCTCTTATCACACTAACTGGCATCCATTCTCTCAAACACTCTTCCCATCTACCCAACCCTCATCCTCGGTATCCTCATTCGTCTATAACCCTCCTTCCGACATTTCCTATAACTAACCACTCTTTCTCATCACTTTCCCCTATGTAACCCTCTGTGCAATAGTAGCAGTGGAATGCTTTGCTTGGAGTGAAATGATTAAAAAAAGAAAGAAAAAATGATACAGAGGGAAGCCACATCCGGCCGATGAGTCAAGCTGCCAGGTCTAGACCAATTACATTAGAGAATTTAGAGTGCTATCATAAAGAATAGAAATGCATAAGGACGTCTACTTATGCAAAAGCATTTGAAAAAGTTACGAAATAAGGATCTATGTGAACATTTTGGAAAACTAGATCGACTTGGAAAGGACGTTAGAATAACAAACTTATTATAGAAGCAAACCACCTGCATATGGTTGGGGAACAAAATTGAGTAGGCACAACAGAAAGGAGTGTAACACAAGGACGGCTCTTCTCTTCAGATATGTTAGACCTCTACAGCGAGGTTATCCTGAAAGAGCTGGAGACCCTATCAGGAATTATTATTAAGCAGCAAAATCTTAATATAAGATGCTCATATGACACCGCCGATGTCAGGCTGTGTGATTGATTGATTAATTCATTTTTTTACAGATTATCAATTCTTTGTAGGTTATTTAAAGCCAGTCAAGATTTTTAGATTAAAAAATATTTTGTTGGGGTAATGAAGGTTTAGTGATAAAAATCTTACTAATTAACCCATAGCTGGGAGGAAAAAATTGATTCATGTCTTTCCCAAGTGTATTTGCGCGGAAGCGAATATAACGGCGATTAGAATTCAGCTCTCCGATTAACAATTCCGAACCATTATCCATAACATCACCTGCACATCCACACTTGCCACACCTGATATTCCCAATGTACATTCCTAATTCCTAATTACCCATGTACACACTGACCAGGTTCAACGTTGCTTAACTTCGGTGATCGTACGGGAACTGGTGTTTTAACGTAATGTGACTGTAAGTCAAAAACTAATATTAAAGTTTACAGCACCTCGTATTCGAAAAAGGTGACCAATCTAGGTACTGACCAAGATCGACGTTGCTTAATTTCGGTGATCGTATGGGAACCAGCATTTCAACGTGATATGACGGTAAGCAGGTTCTCATGTAAAGCTAGTAAAGGAAAGCGAGATGAACGGACTAACAGTTAAATATAAGAAGAAAGAATGTATAATTTTTGGGAAGAGAAAAAAGCCCATGGTACGAACTATAAATTGGAAATATCAACATTAAACAGGAAGAGAAGTTGAAAAAGTGTTGAAAATCCTAAACCCGTACGCGCATTGGATTCAGTTAGTTAAATGCCATACGTAATACACAGTTGGGCAATCATGTTTCTTTCGATCCATGACTGACTAGGCATAAGATTTTTTCATAGTAGGTTGCCGTTTTTTTCTACGGTAGACTGGTTGCCAAACAAGGCTATAGGACCTAATCTGTCTTGCTAGTCAAGTCATAGCTGGTGAGAGAAGAGATTGATTCATACCTTTCCTAATAGAAGAAGGATGCAAATTTCGAAATTCCAAAAAAAATTCTCGAAATGTGCTACGATATCTCTTAAAACGTTCTCAAAATATAAAATTATAAGATGGCCTAATAATTAGCGATTCAAAACAATTATAAAATACTTTATTTGAAAATAATCTTCAAAAAATAAATCTCCTGTTTATGATGAAAAGTTATTATTGACATTACTTCAGTCAGACACGAAACTAAGTCTTTTGCATTGTTTCCAATGCATGACTATTCCTACCCTTTCATGCACTATTTTTATACTTCAGTTTCCTTAGTTCATTACCGGTTTTTTCTCATTCTCAGTATTTTTGTATTTTCTTAATTTTTAGGCTTGACGTACCGACTCCTGGTGCATTTGTTCTAGACTACGATGATAAGGTCTTAATTTTTAGGCTTGACGTACCGACTCTTGGTGCATTTGTTCTAGACTACGATGATAAGGTCTTAATTTTTAGGCTTGACGTACCTACTCCTGCTGCATTTGTTCTAGACTACGATGATAAGGTCTTAATTTTTAGGCTTGATGTACCTACTCCTGGTGCATTTGTTCTAGACTACGATGATAAGGTCTTAATTTTTAGGCTTGACGTACCGACTCCTGGTGCATTTGTTCTAGACTACGATGATAAGGTCTTAATTTTTAGGCTTGACGTACCGATTCTTGGTGCATTTGTTCTAGACTACGATGATAAGGTCATAATTTTTAGGCTTGACGTACCGACTCCTGGTGCATTTGTTCTAGACTACGATGATAAGGTCTTAATTTTTAGGCTTGACGTACCGACTCCTGGTGCATTTGTTCTAGACTACGATGATAAGGTCTTAATTTTTAGGCTTGACGTACCGACTCTTGGTGCATTTGTTCTAGACTACGATGATAAGGTCTTAATTTTTAGGCTTGACGTACCGACTCCTGGTGCATTTGTTCTAGACTACGATGATAAGGTCTTAATTTTTAGGCTTGACGTACCGACTCTTGGTGCATTTGTTCTAGACTACGATGATAAGGTCTTAATTTTTAGGCTTGACGTACCTACTCCTGCTGCATTTGTTCTAGACTACGATGATAAGGTCTTAATTTTTAGGCTTGATGTACCTACTCCTGGTGCATTTGTTCTAGACTACGATGATAAGGTCTTAATTTTTAGGCTTGACGTACCGACTCCTGGTGCATTTGTTCTAGACTACGATGATAAGGTCTTAATTTTTAGGCTTGACGTACCGATTCTTGGTGCATTTGTTCTAGACTACGATGATAAGGTCATAATTTTTAGGCTTGACGTACCGACTCCTGGTGCATTTGTTCTAGACTACGATGATAAGGTCTTAATTTTTAGGCTTGACGTACCGACTCCTGGTGCATTTGTTCTAGACTACGATGATAAGGTCTTAATTTTTAGGCTTGACGTACCGATTCTTGGTGCATTTGTTCTAGACTACGATGATAAGGTCATAATTTTTAGGCTTGACGTACCGACTCCTGCTGCATTTGTTCTAGACTACGATGATAAGGTCTTAATTTTTAGGCTTGACGTACCGACTTCTGGTGCATTTATTCTAGACTACGATGATAAGGTCTTAATTTTTAGGCTTGACGTACCGACTCCTGGTGCATTTGTTCTAGACTACGATGATAAGGTCTTAATTTTTAGGCTTGACTTACCGACTCTTGATGCATTTGTTCTAGACTACGATGATAAGGTCTTAATTTTTAGGCTTGACGTACCGACTCTTGGTGCATTTGTTCTAGACTACGATGATAAGGTCTTAATTTTTAGGCTTGACTTACCGACTCTTGGTGCATTTGTTCTAGACTACGATGATAAGGTCTTAATTTTTAGGCTTGACGTACCGACTCCTGGTGCATTTGTTCTAGACTACGATGACAAGGGCTTCAAAAGAATTGTTCGGGGGGATCGCATTGATTAACATTCAATACTGTGATAGAATAAAGTAAAGAACAAAGTAGAAAACGTGTCTCAATCTAACATGATTCACTTTTATTAAAGCTTCTTCAGATATCGATTTAAAAATGAAAACATTTATATATGAGTATATGAGTTGAATATATGGATCAGAATCTGACAAAATGATAGAATAAATAAAGAACAAGGTAAGAAATGTGTCTCATTTACCATGTTTCTCTTTTATTAAAGCTTCTTTAAGGATCAATTTAAAAATGAAAACATTTATATATGATTATATGAGTTGAATATATGGATCAGAATCTGACAAAATGATAGAATAAATAAAGAACACGGTAAGAAATGTGTCTCATTTACCATGTTTCTCTTTTATTAAAGCTTCTTTAAGGATCAATTTAAAAATGAAAACATTTATATATGATTATATGGCTTGAATATATGGATCAGAATCTGACAAAATGATAGAATAAATAAAGAACAAGGTAAGAAATGTGTCTCATTTACCATGTTTCTCTTTTATTAAAGCTTCTTTAAGGATCAATTTAAAAATGAAAACATTTATATATGATTATATGGCTTGAATATATGGATAAGAATCTGACAAGATGATAGAATAAATAAAGAACAAGGTAAGAAATGTGTCTCATTTACCATGTTTCTCTTTTATTAAAGCTTCTTTAAGGATCAATTTAAAAATGAAAACATTTATATATGATTATATGGCTTGAATATATGGATCAGAATCTGACAAGATGATAGAATAAATAAAGAACAAGGTAAGAAATGTGTCTCATTTACCATGTTTCTCTTTTATTAAAGCTTCTTTAAGGATCAATTTAAAAATGAAAACATTTATATATGATTATATGGCTTGAATATATGGATCAGAATCTGACAAGATGATAGAATAAAGTTAGGAAATGTGTCTCAATCTAACATGTTTGATTTTTATTAAAGCTTCTTCAGAGATCGTATACAAATGAACAATTTTTACAAAGAGACAGTATACTGGTATTTTTTTTTTTTTTTAATCGTATCACCCCGAGCAAGGCGGTAACGCCACTGATATGCAGGGGCTACGTAATAGTGAAAAGATTGGAAAAGAGAAAGCCGGAAACCACATCCTAAACAGGGAACAAGGGATGAGCCTCTTAACCTGTTCAATAGACGTGGGTGGAGTGTGAACCGGGCGATAGATAGATCTATCTACTCCAATATTTGTGATTTATTGCTTAGATATGTGTCACGTGTATTAAAGCAATAGATAATTTTTTCAAATGTATGTGTATGGGATATTTTGTATATGTATGTATGTATAGAAACACTTGTCTGTTTATATCTAGGCATGTGTATTAATGCTCGTGTCAAGTGTCTTAAAACAATTGACAATTCTTAAATATATGCGTGAGAAAGTTTATGAATGATAAAATGTATAAATGTGTGCGCTTGTTGGTCGCTCACGTTAGTTAATATAGGTGTATATGTCTATGTGTGTTTCTCTTTTCAAGTTTCCTCTGTGTAGCCATGTGCATGGTAATTTCTTTTCTAATAAATTCAGTTTATCCTCTTTCTTTTTATTATTTAAGGATAAGCTAAGAAAAATAACATCCTCCTGAAATGATTCACACGATAGCATTCATGTTGGTTGGACACTTACATTATAACGTTGGATATAATTTCTATTGCTTTCCGTATCTTTGGTCTGTTAACGCCGCTAAAAATTTCCAGTAATGCGAAGCACGGCCTCTTGGCCTCGCCTGATCTCCGTCCTCTAATGTCCGTATCCGCGAAAATGTGTGGGGCGGTACTCATTGAACGATGTCCACATGAACGGCCGATAATGTCTTTGATTCAATATTTTCATCAAATGATTAGGTTAGATGAGTCAACTGATCAAGGTCAGCTGGTCGTTTCCCTGGTCAGGTCCGGGCGTTGTTTTTACTTGCTTCGCCTGGACCTTTGACCAACTATGCTGCTCAGTATGCAAGGCCACAAGCGGAGACTCAAATAGCAAGTCGGCGCATACAATAGAAATAAAAGGCAATAAACAGCTTTTATGCTATCTCATTTATAGATTTGTGAGGCGGATGTGCTACCATACATTTTCTTTAGTACAGTACACGCATAGAGAACTGTGTAGATACCTGTACTCGGAAATGTTTTATGTCAACAAAACATTAAAAAGTAAAAATAAAACATTATAAACGATATTTAATTCGAGTGAATTCGGACCATTATCCGATTAAAATAACAGCTCCGAATTTTTGTCTGCATTGTTTATTTAATAAATATCACTCTAAAATTGGCTTATTTGGAAAAAAATTCTTCTTTAACCATTTGATTCGGCGTGACGCTGATCTTCCTTAGTGCATGTTGCGTTTTCGAATTTAAGAACTTGTCCTGAGATCAGAACATGTAACATTTTTGCAACCCCACTTCTGACACTACTAGCTAGACTGACCTTCAGTCTCGTTCTGGGTATGACGATAAACTACATCCGGCAGCAAGACCTTTTATCTGTCGTTGTTACCAGGTTCACCTTGACCAGATTTGTAGCACCTATTAAAGTTTTAACTATATACACCATGATTGAGCACTCTGGAAGAATGGTAGACTTTGAAAAACAGTAGCTACTCTAGCATTTACGCATCGTTCATTCAGCAATGAATTAGACCACTCTCAGCTATTGGGTGTGTAAAATGATAATATACGCGCTAAAAAGTCCGCCTTCTTCTACGCTGAAAAGTCCGCCTTCTTCTACCTTCTTCAGAGGCAGAATCGCCGACTGACGCCAATCCTGGGTTGAAAGCAGTCGGAGTCTAACCGTACTGATGAGGTGTAATACAGCGAAACTGATCTGTCTGCGGATGACTATATATATATATATATATATATTCTCTGTGGAGTATATTAAAAAAACATTTTTTTAAATCATTCGTTTTTAAAAAAATCTTTGAAGAAGCTTGTTAAAATGGAACATGTTACATTAAATATTTATTCCATATATCAGAAGTGTGTGTTTATGGGGCTACATTCAACTAACATGAATATCGTTTAAAGTAAGAAATTTTTGTTCGTTTTCTACCTAATTATTGCTTAACTTAAAACTTTAATTGAAGGATTGGCTTTGTTTCTTAGCAGAAATTCCTTTAAGTGGACTTTAAGATAAAACTTAGCAGGCCACCAACACTTTTTTCTCCCCATCCCTTCAACTGGAGTAGATAGACTAAACTATCTCCCGGTTCACACTGCACCCACGTCTATTGAACGGGTGAAGAGGCTCATCTCATCCCTTGTTTCCTGTTTAGGATGTGGTTTCCGGCTTTCTCTTTTCCAATCTTTTACTCATTTTCATTCTTTTTCTCTTTTTTTTTCCAATTGGAGTAGATAGACTAAACTATCGCCCTGTTCACACTCCACCCACGTCTATTGAACAGGTGAAGAGGCTCATCCCTTGTTTCTTGATTAGGATGTGGTTTCCGGCTTTCTCTTTTCCATTCTTTTACTCATTTCTATTATTTTCCTCTTTTTTTTCCAATTGGAGTAGATAGACTAAATTATCGCCCGGTTCACACTCCACCCACGTCTATTGAACGGGTGAAGAGGCTCATCCCTTGTTTCCTGTTTAGGATGTGGTTTCCGGCTTTCTCTTTTCCAATCTTTTCACTTATACGTAGCCCCCTGCACATCAGTGGCGATACCGCCTTGCTCGGGGTGATATGATTAAAAATATATATATATATATATATATGTGTGTGTGTGTGTGTGTGTGTGTGTGTGTGTGTGTGTGATGAAACCGATTCTAAAACATGAATTTTGGGACAGCTTGGTAAGCTAGACATATTCTGATTTGAAACCAGCGTATGTTATTAGTTTTTCTGTCCAGATAAAGGCTTGGATTTAGAAAATTGATTTTCAGGGTATATATAGTATCCTCACGTGAACAGTTGACGCAACACATTAATCATACCCTAGTTTGGGTCTGTGCTGTATTTATCCTCTGTATTATAATAAAGACCGTAATATATATATATATATATATATATATATATATATATATATATATATATATATATATAAACCAGAATAATTTATTTAATGCCGACAAAATTTTTACAATTGATTTGTATGAATAGAATAGAATATATTCTTTCTAAGAAATAAGTTTGTGGGTCAGCTTTCTTTGGCGTATTTTTTAAAAGTGGTTTCTGTTAAGAGTCAGATGTATTGCTAGTACTTTTTTTTTCAAAAATGTATTGTTGATAATAATTTTTTCCTTCAAAAATGTGTATTTTTCTATAAAAGTTAATTTTTGTCTATATATTTCTATAAAAGTATATTTTTATACTTTCTAGTGTTTTGACCCCAGTTTGGGGGTTAACTATTTGCCCATAGCTGGGACCCTAAAAAGTGCTACCACTCCTTGTCAGGGTGGACCTGGGAACAACAGTAATTAAGAGGTGGTTCCATGCTCCTCACAAACTCCCAATCAGAGGTCTTGCTGCCGGATGAAGTTTATTGTCATACCCAGGACCCTGAATCAATACAGTACAAAATCAAAGAAATAACGAGAGATGCGAAGAATTTACCAGAGTAGAAAAAGAAGTTGTGGAGTGCTGTGAACGCCCACGTTCTGAAAGGGCATTATATATAAACGAAGTGCTTTAACAGATATCACTTGTTTGAAATGACTATACTATCTAGTGCGCATCAAAATACTGTGAGTGATTTCATGAAAATGTGTCTCTAGCAGCAATTGCTATGTCACAACGTTGAATCGTTTTGCGATTTCATTTTATAAGCAATAAACCATTTACTGTTTGTTACGCTATCATATGTATTCGGTGATAAAATATTACGATATTCGAACTCACAGTCATTTTAAATGCAAGCGCTGCCATTTTTTTTTTTCTTAGACTCACAACGATTATTGTTTGGCCGTATGCTATGTCAGCCTCAAACTGAAAGTCAAGAACATTAGAACTAGGACAAATAAAAAGCCCGAATTGGCTTGCAAGGAATGAGAGCAAAACGAGGAGAAATTCTGGCTTTGTTCCAAGACCCCTAATCTCCGGTGTTTGGCTTTATGGCCAATCATTGGCATAATGTACGCTGGTCCATGCCGGTTATTACGAATGAAGGGAGAATCGAAGAGAAGAAGAGAAGAATGGTCATTTATTCAACTTTGGAGGAAACCGGGAATTGATGGACTGCAGAGCTGAAAG